>VCAZ01000018.1:2248027-2628027 GCA_005784505.1 Bagarius yarrelli
GTTTCCATGGCGAATTTGCTAAAAATATGTACTTATTTTAGCTGCGTGTGCATAATGAATGCTAAGTTAGCAACTGCAGTTGTGCGTCTTTGTGTCACGTGTGTGTGTGTGTGTGTGTGCGCATGCAGACACGTACAGATACACACTGATACAATGTCTCACTCTGTCTATCACACGTCAAGGACGAGAACACACTTTTGAGAACACACCCATAGATCTTGTTGCTATGGTGATGTCTCACACACAGACTCGCTGATCCTGTGCAGTAATTTATAAAACCCCCCAAGAGGCTGTTCAAAAGGCGTGTGTATGACTGTGGGAAACATAAGCGGGTTCTTTAGTTACTTTTATTGTTTTGGTCACACACACACACGAATGTGTGGAAAAACGAGACTGCGCGTAAAGATTTATTTATAAGCGGTCAAAGATTCTACAAATCTAGAACATCATGAAGGACGTCCTTAATTAGAAAGTTCTAAAATAAGTTCTAAGGCAAACAAAAAAGACAGCGAACATAACGATGACGTAAAGACCTAAGAACATGATGTACGATGAATTTCTAAAAATGGAATGATGAACGAAATGTTTAAGAACTGAAGGACATTTCCAAAAGTATAAAGTACGTAATTCTTAACTTCCGATAACATGGATGATGGGATACATTTCAAAGAATGTAATTATCAGTAACATAAAACCAAATTTAAATGTTAATGTTCTCAGAAAACTCAACCGTCATTAAGTTCTTAGAGCAAAATACGTTTGTAACATTGTGACGACGTACGAAGTTTCTGAATCGTTTTCGACTGACGTACGAAGTTGAAGAAGTCTAACGTGACAGCTGAACTAACTAAAAAGTCAAAAACGTTACAGGCGTTGGTTTCTAAAAACCTGTTGACATGGCAAATTTCTGGAAACATATTTGTCCACTAAAGCCTAAGAACGTAAACTAAAAATGAAGACGCTAATGACAAAATATCTTTGACGATCTACGTTATTCAAAAGGACAATTTTTTTTTTGCGTTTTTTTACAAACAAATCAAATGTCCTAAAAATTAATTCTTCCATTCCGTTTAAAGAAATTTTTGTCATTACACCATGACGAAATATGTGTGTCAAAAAAGTAGACATGTAATCACGTACCACAGCCCAGAAAATACAAACATTTAAATTAAAAACTATCATAACGAACCTATCAACTTAACATAAACATTTAAGCAACAAGTAGATCTTTCGCAATAAAATAAATCATTTATGTTAAAAGCAATGTATGTCTGAAGAACAAATGCATCAATTGTACAAAACAAAGACAAAACAGTATGACTGCCATTGTTTATTAGAATAATGTTCGACAAAATTTAAGCTTAAAATACTAGTTAGTACGATTGACTTAGTAACATTTACCATTTACAATTACTTTCGAAATCATTTTAACGTATTTTGAGTTTAGTACGACAGACCGATAAATTTTGTCCGAATTCTTAGAAAAAAACTTACGTCAACATGTTACATAAATTCTAAGATTTTAAATAGCTTAAATTTTGTAAGAAAGTAACGACAGAATGTTTACCGAAATGAGTGCCCACTTGTAGAAAATGAAACCTTTCAAAATGGACATTTCAAAATGAGTTAAAATTCAAAACGGCCCTTAACACGACATTTTATTTTACAATATGAGCATAACCGGCCATTACTGACAACGCACAAACCGACAAAACACCTGCAATGACAAAATATTTGAGTTTCTTCGTTAACACTAAACAAGGTATTTACGAAACATTAATGTCAAAACCCAATGAATAAACAAATGTTCTAAGAAACGTAATTCAATGCGGGTTTTCAAATGGTCCAAAACTTTGCTTTCAGAAATTCGTAAGAACAAGCTGATCAAAAAACATTGTTTTCCAACAGTGAATGCCTGAACTCCATGTCAATATCTTAAGTAGATATATGTTTAATGTAGCCGAATCAAGCTATATTTTAAACTAGTGAAAAAAACGATGCTTAAAATGGTGCCATACCGCCGAAACCGACAAAACAAGACTGTTACTTAAATAACGTGTTTACTAAATCAATCTTAGATTTTTACCATAATTGCGTAAAAACGTAATCTAATTAAAAATGACGTTGACAAATTGAACGGTAATCAATATCGGAAATGAATGATGAAATATCTTAAAATGTGATGGACGTGGAAAACTGTGGCACATCAACGGTATCAATAGATCTAAATAATGCTAAAGTGTGTGTTTGTGTGTTCTGTGTTTGTTTTAGATGATGGGCAAGCAGGATGGCGATAACAACATCAGCTTGACGACATGTTCGTCTCAGCGCTGGGTGGGCAGACCGAAGTTTTGGTTCACTAATAAAGGGAGGGGGGCTTGACGACGGAGAGCAGCAGGAAAGGGCGGCGGAACCGGGCGATGGGGGAGGGGCAGGAAACCGGGCGATGGGGGAGCCTCGCGGCGCGGATGGATAAATGTCCATACTGCTTCAGCAACAGCGAGCTACCCAAACACCTGGTGGTGGCTATTGGGGCAAAGGTGCATGCTAATTACTGCACACGTGCCAATTATCCCCCACACACCAATTACCTTTACACACACTGCATTTTAACATCATCTCACACACGGCAAAATACGCCACACGGTGCTAACACACCAGGTTAGCCCGCATTATAGCGCATCATGCAGTGCTAATAACTGTATAGATGCTAATTTCTACTGCACATAAGAGTTTACTTAACACCGGTTGTGTGTAAGTGTTTACATTACGCCACTGTGTGTATGTGTATGGTGTGTGTGTGTATGTGTGTGTTAACAACATGTGGGTTGTGTAGGGGTGTGTGTGATGTGTGTGTATGTGTGTATGTGGTGTAGTGTGTGTATGTGTGTATGTGGTATGTGTGTACTGGTATTGTATGTGTGTGTATGTGTGTGTATGTGTGTATGTGTGTATGTGTGTGTATGTATGTGTGTGTGTGTATGTGTGTATGTGTGTGTATGTGTGTGTATGTATGTGTATGTGTGTATGTGTGTATGTATGTGTGTATGTATGTGTGTGTATGTGTGTCTTGTATGTGTGTGTATGTTGTGTGTGTGTATGTGTGTGTGTATGTGTACTGTTGTGTGTGTGTGTGTGTGTGTGCAGGTTTATCTTTGTCTTCCTAACAGTGTCTCTCTGACTGAGGGACACTGTCTCATCGCTCCACTACAGCACCACTGCTGCTCAACTGGTCTTGACGAGGACGTCTGGAATGAACTACAGGTACACACACACACACACACACACACACTATTATTATGCATTAGACAGAATACACACACGTCTATTTTTTACACCCCCGTCTTCATCGTCCAGGTTTTCCGCAAGTCTTTGGTGCAGATGTTCGAGTCGCTCGGTCTGGACTGTGTGTTTTTGGAAACCCACATGAACCCGAAGAAGCGCATGCACATGCTGTACGAGTGTGTTCCGCTGCCCCGTGAGCTCGGGGATATGGCGCCTGTCTACTTTAAGGTAAATCATAAGGACATGCAGAGTAAGACTGTCCTCTCTGATGCTGCGCCATTTTAAAGATAATAAAGACAGAAGTATACGGAGGCTGGGAGAGAACCTGGGGCACATAGATAGAGACAGTGGGGCAGGTAGATACAAAGATAGGGGTAGATAAATACAGAGGCTGAGGCAAAGGCAGATGGCTACAGAGACAGGGGGCAGATAGATATGGGGCCAAAAAATGGCTTTAGACATGGGGGACACAGAGACAGAAAGGCAGTTGGATAATAAGGCTGGGACAGGGCAAATGGCTACAGAGACAGGTGCAGATAGATAGAGACAGGGACCGAAGGGCAGATAAAAACATCAGCAAAGACAGGGTAGCACATAGCTACAGGGTCAGAGACAAAGCCTTAGGCAGAGGGGCAGATAGATACAGGGCAGAAATGGCTTAAGCCAAAAGGGGCAAATAGATTCAGGGTCAGAAGCAAAACCTGAGGCAGAGACAAAGTCAGACAGGAGAAAATGATTGAAACAAAAGGGCAGACAGATAGAGTCAAAGACGGACAATTTGGGTGGACAGGAAGATAGAAGCTGAGACAGAGAAATAAACAGATATAGGCAGATAGGTGAGAAATTTATAGCAGGGGGTTAAACAGGAATCTTGCTATGGAGGGACATACAAACAGTAAAGTGCCTAAATAGATAGAGTAGTGGAGAATGATGGACTCGGATGGAGAGGCAATAAATTCAGAAGAAAGTCCCCAGGCGCTTGATTGGACCCAAACGGGGCAAACAGAGCCTCATACCGTTTTGGTTCAATGATGTCTTCTCACCTGCTTGTGTGATTTGTGTGTCCAGAAAGCCATCATGGAGTGTGATGAGGAGTGGTCCATGAATAAGAAGGTGGTGGACCTGTCCTCCAAGAACATCAGACAGGCTGTGAGACATGCACTTGCTCATGATCCAGGGTCTCACCTTTCAGGGTTTTCTCTTCTTTAGTAACATGCCTGTGTTTGTGTTTTTTAGGTTCCTCGCGGTCTGCCGTACTTCGCTGTCGATTTTGGGTTGCAGGGAGGATTCGCTCACGTCATCGAAAATCAGGACATGTTTCCATACTACTTTGGGAAAGTAAGTATCCACACTCTCTCTCTTTCTCTCTCTCCCTTTCTCTCTTTCTTACACACGCACCAGCACCCTAATACGCCACATTCTCACAGGAAGTCCTCGGGGGTATGTTGGACCTGGAGCCTAGACGATGGAGGGAAACCGATTCGAGAGAACTTCGACGATCAGCGGAAGAAGGTCCTGCAGTTCTCCCAGTGGTGGAAACCATTTGACTGCACCAAGAGCCAATAAGAGTTCGGCTTTTGCCTTAAGGGCGGGGTCAAGTTAAGAGTTCACAACGGAGACGTCAGGAAATTTTGTCCTATCTGTGATTTGATGAATTTCACACACGCTGTACTCTTGATTTGTTTGTTATATGAAACATTAAAGTTTTAGTGTTTCTGTTTTGCAGAAAAAAAATTGTGTATCATTTTTCTTCTCAAATAAAATAATAATAATAATAATAATAATAATACTAGTGAATGAATTAACAAACGGGTACAGACTGACTGATCAAACAACCGGATACAGACTGACTGATCAAACAAACGGGTACAGACTGACTGATCAAATGAACAAACAACCGGGTACACACTGACTGATCAAACAACCGGGTACAGACTGACTGATCAAACAACCGGATACAGACTGACTGATCAAACAACCGGGTACAGACTGACTGATCAAACAACTGGGATACAGACTGACTGACCAAACAAACGGGTACAGAACTGACTGTTCAAACAAACGGGTACAGACAGATGACTGATCAAATGAACACACCGGGACAATACAGACTGACTGATCAAATGAACAAACAAACAACTGACGGGGGTACACACTGACTGATCAAACAACCGGGTACAGACTGACTGATCAAACAAAAGGGTACAGACTGATTGATCAAATGAACAAACAAACGGGTACAGACTGACTGACCAAACAAACGGGTACAGACTGACTGACCAAACAAACGGGTACAGACTGACTGATCAAATGAACAAACCAACCGGGTACAGAACTGACTGATCAAAACAACACGGATACAGACTGACTGATCAAACAACCGGATACAGACTGACGACTATGAACCAAACAAACGGGTACAGACTGACGATCAAACAACCAGGAATGACTGGGATACAGACTGACTGACCAAACAAACGGGTACAGACTGACTGATCAAACAAACGGGTACAGACTGACTGATCAAACAAACGGGTACAGACTGACTGATCAAACAACCGGGTACAGACTGACTGATCAAACAAACGGGTACAGACTGACTGATCAAACAAACGGGTACAGACTGACTGATCAAACAACCGGATACAGACTGACTGATCAAACAAACGGGTACAGACTGACTGATCAAACAAACGGGTACAGACTGACTGATCAAACAAACGGGTACAGACTGACTGATCAAACAAACGGGTACAGACTGACTGAACAAATGAACAAACGGGTACAGACTGACTGATCAAACAAACAAACAAACAGGTACAGACTGTCTTTGAACAAACGAACAAACGGTACAGACTGATGATCAAACGAATACACAAACAGGTACAGACTGATGATCAAACGAATACACAAACAGGTACAGACTGACTGAACAAACAAACAAACAAGTCCAGGCTGACTCTGAACGAACAAACGGGTACAGACTGACTCTTAACAAACCGTTGGACTGACTCTGTACGAACAAACAAATGGGTACAGACTGTTCAGCGTCTGACTGAACAATTGAACAAACAAACCGGTACAAACAAAAGAGTAGGTACAAGACCCAATAGGACCCAAAATAGAACCTTGGGGAAGACCTTTTAAAAAAAATTTAAAAACTACATTTTGAAAGCTGTAGTGTTTATAAAATCAATTAAAAAAAACTTTCCATTGTATAGATACAAACGAAAACCTTCAGGAAGGTGGCGAACAGAACGCTGTCGAAAAAAGCTGCACCGCAAACAGAATGGCTGTGTGAAGGGGAGGCAATAAGGAAATGGGTCAGGCAAACACACACAGAAAGAGATGGAGAACATGAGCAGATAGACACTCGGAGACCGAGAGAACAATGTCCTAAAGGCAAAGGAGAGCTAAACCACAATGTTTAAGTGTGTGCACACACACACACAAACACAGTTCTATCTGACCTATATTCACTCTCTCTCTCTCTTTCTTACATTGCCATGCCCGAAAGGTCCAACGTCTCATTGTGGGTTTTTAAAATAAGGGGCGGGGCTAGAATGAAACTTAGGCTCACATATCATGAATCAGACGTAGGTGAAATTTCAACTGGTCACTAAAATAATTGCAATTCTTCACAAATTAAGAACTGAAAAAAATATCATAGCACAACATTTTATTGATCAGGCATGGCCTTGTTTTCTCCACAAGCCATTAAGACAATCTGATTTTATAAAAGTTGATAAATGGGGTAATGATTATTAGGATGTAAAGTTAGACGTTATGACCGATTTTAGCTTATTAGCAACTATTTTTTTTTGTATCGTAGCTCAAATGATTATCGGAAACTGGTTTTACTGATCTTTTTCCCTAATATTAAAGCCTTTTTAAAAATCATTAGATATTGGTTTTGTAATATTGGATCCACCGATATATATTATTATTATTCCTTTTTTTAATCAGCTTTTTTAAAATCAACTTTAATTAGTAAATTAAAAAATTTAGTCACTTTTGTGTTTCTGCGTCCCAGTTTGTCGGTGTTCCCTGTAGCTCATCGACACAATTCCATGCCAAACAATTTCATAAAAACACACTCACCCTAACAACTGAAACAGAATAAACAAATGTAGAAAACAATCGGTTTTGTTCTAGCAGCGAGATGTTGGAATAAACTTCCCATCGATGTCAGAACTGCCGAAAACACGACTTCAGGAGACTTACAAGATAAATACAATTCAATCCCTATTAAACCTTAAATAGATTTTAAAATATTGTTAATTATTATTAAACCCTGAATAGTTTAAAACCTCAGTACCAGAGTGACTCTTATTCTGTTATAGTCCTCCACTTTCGCTGCCCTCTCGAATAACAAAATTAACTGCGGGCGGCAGATCCTTTTCTTTTCTAGCGCTCAAAGTCTGGAATAATTTAATACTGTTTGGGAGGCAGACACACTTGGTCAGTCTATAACTTGGCTTACACATAACACACTTACAGCCTTTCATTATGTAAATCTGTTTTATTAGACTGCAATAATCGGCTCAACTGGAACCGGGAAACACCACCAATAACACACAATATATTTGTCTGTATACTATTTAGTGGACCAGCTGAGAGACAATAAGCCCCAGAGGCAGTTTCCCAGTGATAATCTTGTCAACTTGACGGTATCTTTGGGTTTTAAATGTAAAACTATAATAAAGGCCTTGACATATTGTTTATGGTAATAGAATCTGCAGAGATACCAGATTCTGGTGTTGGGTAAAAGGGTCTTTGATATTCAGATGGATTTTGACCCTGGCCGTCTCATTGGTGTTGGGTAAACAAACACATTGCTACAATTGCCAACTGCTTTTATATATTTTGCGACCAGGAAAGATATTCAACTAAATCGATATCCAGTAAACTATCCAATAAAATGATTTTGTTAGTTGATTCCGCTGGAGCATCTTCACATCAGGTAACAGAACAGAACCGGATTATTTGGAACCGTCGTTTTGTTTTATATTACAAAGGAGTATTATATTTACCATTCTGAGGAAGTCATTGTATGAGGAAGTCAGGAATAGCAAAGAAGTATGTCAGGGTGGTGCAGGATATGTATCGGAGGAGCAGGACAGTGGTGAGGTGTGCAGTAGGTCAGACAGAGGAGTTCAAAAGGGAGGTGGTTCATTTCATTATAGAAATGAAGCTACCAGGCAGAAGACAAAAAGAGAAGACCAAAGAAGAAGAGGTATATGGATGCGATAAACAAGGACATGAAGTTAGTGGGTGTGGGTTTCATTTAAATATACTAACAATTGTGCTAAATGGAATGTGATCAATCAGTGGGCTGAATCTCATCTCTTCCTCTTTAGGACCCCATTGTTATGTTTTGTATTTGCCCGTGTTTAATTAGTTATAGTGTTCAATCAGCTGACATTTAGCTTTGGACCCAGGCTTTTTTTTTTTTGGCGCAGAGATTCCTCTTTCCTCAACTACAGCAGTCAAGTGGTGCCAAAAATGTGCGTAGAGAATAAAAAATACCCCTAAATAAGAATTTGCATTAAGAATTCATTTCCTTGATTTGAGAAAAAATTGGTAGCTCCAAAAAAAAAAGTGGTAGGTTCAAAAAAACATTTTCAGAGTAGGTACCAACCAAACTGTAAGCAAAATTCCAGATCAGATTTCCAGATATTGGACTCATCTGCAGTCTGATCATTGAATAATATTGATTATTATTATTACAATAGAATTGAAATATTTTGTTGGGGGCAGCATGGTGGCTTAGTGGTTAGCACTGTTGCCTCACAGCAAGAATGTTCTGGGTTTGATTCCCCTGCAGGGGTCTTTCTCAGTGGAGTTTGCATGTTCTCCCTGTGCTTGAGTGGGTTTACTCCGGGTTCTCTGGTTTCCTCCTACAGTCCAGAAACATGTATGTTAGATTGATTGGTGATTCTAAACTGCCCATAGGAGCGTGTGTTTGTGTGTGGCCCTCTAATGGACTGGTGGCCTGTCCAGGGTGTCCCCCTCCTGCCTTTTACCCTTTCAGACACTGCTGAGACTCCAGAAGATCCCCGTGACCCCGAATTAGGGAATAAGCGGGTACAAAAGATGAATGAATGAATAATTAATTAATATGATTAAATAAAACGTTCTGGATACAAAATGCCTTAAAATTTGCTGTATTTTAAAAGTAGATGTGATTTTGCCAAGTAGGCTGTGATCCTGGATTATTAACTTCCTTTGGATCAACATTTTAATCAACCAATCATAACCATTGGATGTCATCAGTGTGTGTCGAACAACAGAGGCGTAGCTATAGGGTTTTTAGCACACGGGGACAAAATCGTTTTTTGTGCCCCCTCCTGCCCACGCTTGTGACAAGATGTGAGCCATAAAGGGGGTCACGCTGTCATGCTTTTCCGAAAATTTTCAAGTTTTAGAACATGAAAACCTGCATTGCGTGGCATATTTTTAGGTTATGAAGAGGATGAAAAAATAATTAAGGCTACAATGGTACTTTGAAGATTTCATTTTGAAATTCATTCGTAATTATGTATCAATTTGGTGCCCCCAGATGCTGCCCCCGGGGACAGATGTCCTCCTTACCCCCTAGCTACTCCACTGTCGACCAAACCCGCCTTGAATCTTTCTTTACTTAATCAAAATGAAAATGTCTGTGCAGTTTAGTTAATGTGTGGACATTTCCTTCACCTTCAGGACCAAACAATGATGTGTGTGTGCAGTAAAATGTATTTGGGTGTAAATAAAAAGTAAATTCATTACTTTTTTTTTTTAATTTGTCTTGTGATTTAATGAAATAATGTAAAGCCTGTTTTATAGTAAAAACGATGCTCTATTGCGGTTCTACAGGTTCACCGTTTCAGAACATTTTACAGTCAGTTGTTCATTAGTGATTGTTTATGAATCACTGAATCAATTCATTAATGTTTATTTTGGATCTTTATTAGAATCAGTACAGTCTAAATTCTGTTAATGTTGTTTATGATTATCGTCAAATATTTTAATATAATTTGTCTAATTTCATTAATTAATTCATTAATAATAATTGTGATTTAATGTTAATCCAGGAATCGTCAGCGTCAGTAAATTGTTCCAGAATCAATGAATTTCCGATCTTAGACAATCAAATATTTTTTCAGCATTTACTTTAGTTAAAATTGAGGCGGGTTTGGTCGACACACACTGATGACATCAGATGGTTATGATTGGTTGATTGAAATGTTGATCCAGGATTAAAGAATTATTAATAATTAATAATCCAGGATCACAGCCTACTTCACATCCGCAAAATCACATCCACTGTAATGAAATGTGAATGTATATAAAATATGGATCATGAACCTGATAATAAAAAAGTAATAAAGTAAGAGTGAACTTGGAGTCAGGATAACAACTAATAAAAAAATTAGTTATTGAATATTTCCTAAATCGTTTGTGTCCAGAGGGCAGCGCGGTGGCTTGTTGGTTAGCACTGTTGCCACACAGCAAAAAGGTCCTGGGTTTGATTCCCGGTCAGGGGGCCTTCTGTGCGGAGTCTGGGTTTATTCCGGGTTACCTCCCGCAGTCCAAAAACAAGTATGGTGGTGATTCTAAATTGCCTATAAGAGTGAGTGTAAGTGTGTGTGGCCCTGTGATGGACTGGTGACCTGTCCAGGGTGTCCCTGTCTGTACTCCCCTTCAGAGATGGCTAGGATAGAGCCCTGTATACCCTGAATAAGCGGGTATAGAAGATGAATGAATCATAAACAATATTAAAATAAGCAGTGGTTAAGGTGTTGGAAGGTTGTGGGTTTAATTCCCAGTACAACCAAGTTACTACTGTTGGGCCCCTAAACAAGGCCTTTAACCCCCAATTGTCGCTCTGGATAAGGGCGTCTGCCAAATAATATAAATGTTGATTACAATTTTTTTTCTCTGTTTTGTCAGTTGACGTCCCAACCAATTCCAAAATCGAATCTACACCTATGGGTTCAAATCCCAGGAATCCCAAACTGCGCTGTCCTTAAGCATGTATAGCCATAGTCTGCTATGTCAACACGGTCACGCCATGACCTTTACAGAACAAGTGCACACACACACACAAACACACACAGAGACTCTTTTTGTCTCTCTCTCTGTTTTTCTTTCTCTCTTTAACTCTCGCTGATTGGCTGTGTTAAACTCCGTCAGTGTCGCGCTCTGGATCTCTCACGCTGGAGAGAGAGAGAGAGAGAGAGAGAGAGAGAGAGAGAGAGAGAGAGAGAGAGAGAGAGAGAGAGAGAGAGAGAGAGAGAGAGAGAGAGAAAGAGTGAGAGAGAGAGAGAGAGAGAGAGAGAGAGAGAGAGAGATGAAGAGGACCTGTGCGCTCGTGGATGCAACGGCGTTTCGGTAAACCGAGCAAGCGCCAAGGGACGAAATACAGTTGTGTCTGCGCGCGCGCTGCGCTGCATTCGTCTCCGCTTCTTTTTTTTCATCTGAGGGAATTTTTTGTTTTAGGGAAAATGCGCGCCATCGCGTGCCATCATCTTCGTCCCCTTTTCTCCCCGCTCGCGCGTACCTGCCCTCTCATCCTCGCACGCCGTCCGCGCGTTTGACGCAGCGTCTGATGCGAGTGCTCGCGGGCCAGCGGCGAGCAGCATGTCCTCGCGCAAGATCTCGTCGGAGTCGTTCAGCTCGGTGGGTTCCGACTGTCTCGAGAGCCCGGACGATGCCGAGTGCCCGTTTTCGCGCGCCTTCTGGAACGGCCGGAGCCCGGCGGAGACGCATGCGTGTCCGTTCGACGAACAGGCTGCCACGGGAGCGAGAAGGACCGCCAGGAGGAAGCGCGTGAACCTGGACTCGCTCGGAGAAAGCCTGAGACGACTCACCTCACCCACGGTACGCAGAGCGCGCGCGCGCGCTTTCACACACAAAAACACGCAAATACGGGTACGTGCACAAATCCACGGTATCTCTCTCTCACACACACACACACACACACACACACACACACACACACATCTTTCTACACTGTTTTTTTCCTCATCCCTTTCCTTTTATTTTATTATTTTCATATTACAAATGTTGTGTTTGGTCTGTAAAAGACGTCATCATATTTGATGGTGATGATGTAACATTACTGCGAGCTAAATACTAAAACTCTCCATGTTCAAGTCGATTAATGAATGTTCATAAATGTAGCATAAGTCAGTGAACTGAAGTTCATTGTGTTTATTATCAGTAATCAAGTCATCAAGATAATCATTCAAATGATTCAGTCCTCAGATGATCCAAATGATTCAGATTCAGAGATGAAGACTGTAACACTAATGTCGTCCACTAGGGGGAGACAAATGGGAAAACAACAAAAGGCACAACTTACATCACAATGGTCCAATCACATGAGGCCAAAAATGTAACAACTTTTGCAAACAAACCGCTGTACAAACACACTGGTTTGACAGGTGCAACACACACACGCACACACAAACACACACACAAAGACGAAACACTGTTATTTGTAAAAAAAAAAAAAATATATATATATATATATATATATATATATAGCGCCCCTCTTGACCACAGCCACGGATCTGTAGCTCTCTGTTTGGTTCCCTTGTCTTTCTCTTCGTCTAGACCGTATACCTTTTTGTGTATGCATGTGTGTGTGTGTGTGTGTGTGTTTGGGGGGGAGGGGCTTGTACTTGCACATGTTTATGTCAGGATGATGTATGTGGGAATGTGTAATGCTTGAGCAACTTTTACTGTAACATTCTTTATATAAACAAAGCGCAGGCATACACACACACACACGTTTTTTTACATTAAACACTCGCATCTGCAGTGTGTGTGTGTGTGTGTGTGTGTGCATGCGTGTGTGTGTCCTCAAATCATCCATTATACTAGTATGCACAAAAACAGCTTTCTCATGAGAGTGGCCTTGACTCTCATTAATCTTACACACACACACACACACACACACACACACACACATAGCGACAATGGTTGAGACAAGAGCACTGAAAGACTGTCCCTCTAATGAGACACAACTGTCCCATCATGTTAACAGGATATAAATGCTGAAAACTCTAAGCGCGGTTTACAAAAAAAAACCTGTCACCTTGACGTGTGTCTCACTGAAAAGTCAGAAAAGTCGATGAAAAGTTCAATTCCCAACACCAACATTCTGCCACCGCTGGGGCCCCTGAGCAACCCTGGGCTCTTAACCCTGAACAACCCTGGGCCCTTAACCCTCAACTGCTCAAATGCGATAAATGTATATATTATTCAGAATCTGTAAAAGAAAAAAAAGGAAATGCTTTCTCTGTGGGCGGGGCTTACATTCTCTCACTTTCTCTCCCGTCAATCAAAGCCACATTATGTTTTTTTCTTTAAACAAACTAAGCAAAAGTTAAAGGATTTAATAGTGTTGCCTTGGTGGTGCTGGGAATTGAACCCATGAACCTCAGTTAAGCTAGGTTAGTATGACCAATGAGCAGAATATGATTCTGAATTTGTTCCACCTGTTCCACCTGTCATGTTTGCTCACTGGGGGGATTGCAAATTAGGGGCCATTAATAACGTAATTATTGGGTGGCAGAATATAGTACTGGAATCCGGCCAGAAGTTTGGGGTGCAAGTGGACCCCAAAAATGTCATTTTCCTGGAAACTGAAGCTCATATCCACAGCACTGGGGGGTAGCAGAACGAGTGGCAAATGCTTAGCCAGGTACAGGTGCAAGATTCCTGATTCCGGTACACTGATATCATCACTTGTTTGGATCACATTGAAGACGTCGCATATAATTTCTGTGATATTCTCAGTGGTGGGCGGTGCATTTGGTAACTGGTCCTTCAGTGTGGATTTACCCCGACTGATACACCGCTTAATACCCCCCCACTATCACATCCCAATTATAGAAATCATCAATACTAAACAAACACACAGTATAACACGGCGTGGAACAACACACAACTCCAAACCTCTACACTACAACCACAACTGTACCACGTACAACATCTGGAGCAGTTCAGAATCAGTATTTATCTTAATATTAATATAACGTCACAAAGACAAATACAATACTTGGCAATGAAACTCTCTCTGATTTTGAACTGAGACGAAACAGTTTTTTAGTTCTGATGAACCAATCAGAAGACAGGAAAATGCTGACGTCATTATATGCCAGTTAGTGGGCCTAAGGAGGCGGACTTAAAATCTGATTGGTTAAAGAAACAGTGTTTAATAATATTACCCAATGATCAATCTGCCCCTGCTAATATAGTGTAAGTTCCATGGGCAGTGCTACTGATTCCGAGGGTAGATTAGTGGAGCTGGGAATCGAACCCTCAATCTTTGGGTTGGTATTCCAGCACCTTAACCATAAGCCACCACTTCCCCACAATAGTGTTTAGGCATCAGAGAAGGATTTACTGATCTGGACTGCACACCGGTGTTTATTCTGACTTCTTCGGTGTGAGTGTGTAACGCCTCACACACACACACTTGTCTGCTTGTCTCTTTTTTTCTGTTTCCAGAAAAAATTCAATTCTAGAGCCGATAAGGCTCAAATCGAGCTCCAATCATCCGAAAGATACACGAGGAAGCCATGTTGCTTAAAATTAATTGATATTAAATTTACACAGAGAAGTGTGTGTGTGTGTGTGTGTGTGTGTGTTTGTAGGTGGGCGGTCTCAAAAGGGTGACAAGTTAAGACCACATTAACAAAACGGTGGTATTTATTATGCCACAGAGAAAGATTCTGTGTGTGTGTGTGTAAAAGCACTGAACAACTGACAATTAATCGATACTAATATCTCTGGCAACAAGCAAACAAAGCATAGTGTGTGTATAATAGATTTGGAGGGGAATGTGTGTGAGTGTGTTTGCTCAATTAGATTTATCTATCTTTCCACGTGTGTGTGTGTGTGTGTGTGTGTGTGTGTGTGTGTGTGTGAGAATGTCGTCTCTGGATTGTTTCTAACCAAGCATACAGAGCTGTAGAAAAACAAATCTGTAGACATACACATATATCATTTATAAATATGTGTAAAAGACAGAGAGAGAGAGAGAGAGAGGGAGAGAGAGAGAGAGAGAGAGAGACAGACAGACAGAAAGAGAAAGAGAGAGAGGGAAAGAGAGAGAGACAGACAGAAAGAGAAAGAGAGAGATAGAGAGACACAATGTGAGACAGATAGAGACACAGAATATGAGAGAGACCAAGAGAGAGAGAGAGAGAGAGAGACGAGAGACTTAAGAAGAGACCAAGAAAGAGAGAGAGAGAGAGAGAGAGAGAGAGAGAGAGAGAGAGACTTGACTTTTTTAAACATCATTTATTTATCATGTCATTTTACACATGATAAAAACAGGTTGACTTAAAAATCAGAAAAATCATTAAAAAATATAAATAAATAAAATTAATTAATTAATTAAGTTAAAAATGTTAATAATTTTTGTAAAAAAAAAACCACACACCACACACACACACACACACACACACACACACACACACACACACACACACACACACTCTTATAAAAATTAAAAGCAATCAAAATTCTAGACCTGGTCAATCTGGAGAAGATTCTCTTTGGCTTGACCAAAGATAAAAGAGAGAGAGAGAGAGAGAGAGAGAGAGAGAGAGAGAGAGGAAGAGACAGGAGACAAACAAACAAACAGAAAGAGCGAGATAGAGGTTAAGATAGATAAACAGAGAGAGAGAGAGATAGACAGAGAGAGACAGATAGACAGACAGAAAGAGAGACAGACAGAGACACAAGGAGAGAGTCAGACAGACAGACAGAAAAGACAGACAGACAGACAGAAAAAGACAGACAGACAGAGAGAGAGAGAGAGAGAGAGAGAGAGAGAGAGAGAGACTTTAATATTTACAGCTTTGTGTTTTTTTGTAATCAGAAGAAATTTCGATTTGCTCTTGCTGCTGCTCTGACAACATGATTAAAGCCGCAGATTGGATCCGGCTCAAAACTGGATGCGATTCCAGCTGGGATTTCAGTGGAGCGTGCGAACACACACACACACACACACACACACACACACACACACAGATAACTCAGAAATATAGTAAATGTATGTAATGTCGGTGTGTGCAGCAGTAAGATGGTCAGAACACAGCCTTCAGCGTGACATACTATCGACTATCGTGACATACAAAAAAATCTCAGCCGACCAATCAGATCACAGCTCAGAGCGCGAGACGGAAAAACCAGCTGAAAGCGGAACACCGGAGTGAACATAAGAACATCAATGTCACAAAAATGGAATGTTAACCTACATTTAATTCTGCAGGGGAAAACGATTTATAGGCTTTTTGTACATGAGTGTGACTCACACACACACACACACACACACACACACACACACTTGCTTCCAGGGCAGTTGACTGTAACCTGGTGTTAACATGCAGACCTGTCTAGTACTTCACAATTCTTTGAATGTGTAGGAATTACAAACGTAGATCATTTTACACTCTCAGCGAATTATAAACAAGAAAACAGAAAAGCATTTGCATAAATTTGCATACATTTAAAGAAAGCTAAGCTGCTGGTTTTGTGTTATTTCTGTTGGTTTTTTTCCAGACACAAACGATCCAGCAGGCTTTGCAGAGAACTGTGGACTTCTACAGACAGAGAAATAACAGGTACCTGCTTCCTCTCTCTCTCTCTCTCTTACACACACACACACACACACACATACAATGTGCAAATCTATGTATTTGAGTTGTGTTTGTGTGTGTGTGTGTGTGTGTCAGCAGCAAGGACGGTTCAGAGCAGAAATGTGCGATGGAAAAATGTTTGTTTGTAAACTCTCAGTCCAACAACCAAACCGATATCTCAGGAATTCTGCAGTACACAGCGGCAATAGTAGGTGAGTATACACACACACACACACACAAACACACACACACGTGTTAATGCTTAGCCAGGCTTTACGGTGGTTCCACGTTCCGTCTGCAGGTGTTGGGTTCCCCACTCTTCGGGAGCGTTTCGGTGAGGAATTCTTTGGACTTTGTCTGGAGGAGAATGAGCGAGTTCTCCGCGCTCTGGGGGGAAACCTGCAAGACTTCTTCAATGGTTTCGATGCTTTGCTGGAGCACGCCAGGACATCCTACGGCCGCAGAGCTTCTTCAGAGTCGGCGTCCTTTCTGTGCAAGGATACGGAGGAAAACAGGGACGACGAGGAAGGAGGAAGAACACTGCTTTTGCACTGCTTTAACCCGGACCCCACAGTGGGCGTGGCTATGCCAGGCTTGATCCGAGCTGCTGCTCGGCGTATATACCAAGTGGAAGTTGAGGTGGAGGAGGCTCCGCCCACACGTCTCCGTGCAATGAATGAGGACGGAGAAATCTCTGATCGTTCCACTCCATCATCTTCTCCATCTCTCACGCATGTCTCCGCCCACTTTCTCATCCCCCGGCTGTTTGTCCTTCCTCATCCGAGAAATTCGTAACACATCGTTGTCGTCGCCACCGTCGTCCTCACGGCAGCTGTCACGATTACCGACGGACCTCCGGATTGGACTGAGCACGTTCTGCCGAGCATTTCCCTTTCACCTCATCATAGGCCCCAATATGGAGGTTCTGCAGGTGGGGGTGGGACTAAAGAACGTTGGGGAGGGGATTAGAAAGCCGTACAGGACACTGAGCTTCAGCGACAGCTTCCAGCTCGTTTCGCCCAGAATTCCTTGTTCTTTTCCAGAACATTCTGCTGCGCCTGTCTACTCCGTTCACTATTCGGACTCGGCCCGACCCGTCTGCACTGGAAAGCAGGGAGAAGGTATGTGTGTTTTATTTTATAATCTATTAGCATCACAATTGTAGAGACTTTCCCTATAAATCATATCGAACCAAAAGCAGCAGAATTTGTTGTTGGACTGCTAATTGGAAGATCATAGGTTCAATTCCAGCACCACCAAGCCGCCACTTTCTGAGCCCCTGAGCAAGGCACTTAACCCTCAACTTCTCAGATAACATAACTGTCACACTTCCTGGAAAAGGATGTCTGCCAAATGCTCATAAATGTAATTGCAGAATATTTTTGGTAGCCATTTTGCTTCACTCTCAAGCACAGTCTACCAGATATCTGTTTGTATTTTGCAAGAATCGGATTTTATAAAAAAAGAACCTATCTCTGTTAAAGAAATCATCATCTGAACTAGAAATCGACTGATAAACGGTTTCACCGATATATATCGCGATATGTACATTTTTTTGAATTATTATTGGATATCGGTTTTGTAATATCTGCTCCACCACCACCGATATTATGATTTGATTTAAGAGTAAAAAAAATTCAGTGATTTTAATTCAGTGTTTAAAATGATCCCCCACTACAAAACAATCACTGCTATATTTAGCTGTTAGTTAGTGCTATTAATATAATAATATTTAATAAATAACTCTCAAGTCTAACACCTTAACCACTGCGCTACCGCTTTCCCCTATGGTAAATAAAGAATAAGGGGTAGGAAAATACCCCTATCTTTATTTTTTTAAGGTTAAAGACTTTCAAAACTAGCTAACATGGAACGTTTTCCTAATGTTCGGATACGGTTCCCGTTTGGTTACTCTTTGCAAAACAACAATCATTTGTCAATGGAGCAAATCCGCTGGATCGGTTCACTAATGTGGACAGATTATTATTAGAAGGCTTCAAGTGAGATAAAGCTTATGTCCGGATATACTTCTACTCATGAAGGGGGCTAGAACATAACTCAAACACACACACACACACACACACACACATACACACATAAACACAGGATTTAACTGCTGGGCCACCTGCCATTTTGTCCAATAAAGACAAGCAAAAACATGACTTATGGAGTTTGTAGTACAAACATTAGCAGAGCTGCAGACAGATACTGGGTTTGTTCAGACTGTGTGTGTGTGTGTGTGTGTGTGTATAAAGTCTTATCTTTGGACAGAATTTACACAGGAACACACACACACACACACACACACACACGTCTGACTAGAACAGCGAGAATGCAGCTGCTCATCATCTCTACCTTTCTACGCGCAGAACTTGTGACATCTTCCGTGAGTGTGTCTAGAACACAGGATTTACCATTGGTTTATCTAGAAGCGGTCTGCATTTCCAGTCAGTTTATTGGAACCCCCAACTGGAATTTATCATCTGTTTATGTAAAACAGGCCTCCGCTTACGGCCAGTTGATCTTATAAAGACCGGCATATATAGTACGTTGATCAGACTTAAATCTGGATGCCGTATCTGTGGATTGGATTTACCGCCAGCATACCTGTGATCAGGTTTAACGGCTCTAGAAGCGATCTCCTATTGACTATGCAAACATTTATCTGGAGCAGACTGACTTGTCAGTTTATCTTGAACAAGCTGGTATGTTTATCTGGAAGCAATATCTGTCGACTCCAGATAAAAATATATTGCACCATCAATGCAACTGATAATTGCAATGCAACAGCTCATTTGTATTGTTTCTAAAGCTTCTAGATTTTAAATTGCTCTAATTGCTAATTGGAAGATTGTGGGTTCGAATCCCAGCACCACCAAGCTACCACTGCTGGGGCCGCTGAGTAAGGCCCTTAACTCCAAATCAAACAGCTGTATAAAGAAATGCATAATATATAGTTGTACAATTCCCTGTATGCCTTCCTGATAACCTTTAGATAAACTACTGTCAGTCTTTTCTGGATAGATATTTTTGTATCGTCAACACAAAACTAATATCTAGACATCATCAGCTATTTGTATTAGCAATCAAAGAGTTTTTTGAGCTTCTAGAGTTTCATTACCTCTAGAAGCAATTTTGTATTGACAACACATTTATCTTGAACGAGCTGGTATGTTTATTTAGAAGCACTTTTTCTAGAAGGGGTGCGCATTTATACATCAACAAATCAGGGTCGGTTTATCAAATGGAAACAATCTAGTACGAATTGACCAAGTCAGTAAAAATATACAGTACACCTTTGTTCCAACTATTTAAGAGAACATTGCATTATTTACAGTCATTTTATCTAGAACTCACTCTGCTCTAACTCCAGATTTTTTACATAGTCTATGATTACAGTCATGCACACACTTAATTACTGGTTTGTAGAACATCAACTTGGTTTGTTAATAGTCATGCTTTTTAAACGTTTATCAAAATTATTTCGTGCACATACCTTGTTTAGAGCCAGTGTTCTCTAGAACTGCTGTAATGGTGATATATTTCTACTAACTGCATTAGTCAGACCATCTCACACTTGGAACAGAAGTTTTGTTGCCATGGAGATCTGACTTACATCGTAGCAATTAAACCTTAATACTGCATGGCAGCCATTTGTGGTGTACCAGCTCAGATTGTCATGCCTCCATGAGATGTTTGTGTGTGTGTGTTTGTGTTCTGCTAATCCTAATTCACACGTGTCTGTTACAATCTGCCATCATGACCTTAATCTGCCTGTTAGTTACACACCTGGAATCACTCAGACTTGGTTTTCTTTTTGTATATGTGTGTGTGAATGTGTGTTTGCAAGTGTGGGTACCTCAAGCAAAGCAAAAAGAGATGTGTGTGTGTGTGTGTACCTCTGCAAAACTAATTTATCTGGAACACAAACTGCATCTACAATGATTTTAGATAAAACATCAGACTGTGAGTTTGCAGTAGTTTTTTTTTCTGGAACACAGCCTTTATCTGTAGTTTATCTGGAAAACATCCTGCATTCACAGTCAGGTAATTTCATGCATGTTCCTTAAAGTATATGTGACAAATAAATACCTTTATTTATCTAAAACACAACCCGCATATGCAGACAGTTTATCTAGAAAACATCTTGCATATGCAGCCAGTTTTTCTAAAACAAATCTCACATATGCAGACCGTTTATCTAGAACCATCTTGCATTTGAAGGCATTTTTTCTAGAAAATATCTTGCAATTCAGCCAGTTTATTTAAAACAAATCTCGCATATGCAGACAGTATATCTAGAACTCATCTTGCAATTCAGCCAGTTTATATAAAACACAACTCGCATATGCAGCCAGTTTATCTAGTATGCATCTTACATATGCAGACAGTTTATCTAGAACACATCTTGCATATGCAGACAGTTTATCTAGAACACACCCTGCATATGCAGCCAGTTTATCTAAAACACATATAGCATATGCAGCCCGTTTATCTAGAACAAATCTCACATGTGCAGCCAGTTTATCTAGTATGCATCTTACATATGCAGACAGTTTATCTAGAACACATCTTGCATATGCAGACAGTTTATCTAGAACACACCCTGCATATGCAGCCAGTTTATCTAAAACACATATAGCATATGCAGCCCGTTTATCTAGAACAAATCTCACATGTGCAGCCAGTTTATCTAGAATACATTTTACATATACAGCTAGTTTATCTAGAACACATCTTGCATATGCAGCCAGTTTATCTAGAACACATCTCGCATGTGTAGTCAGTTTATCTAGAACAAATTTTGCATATGCAGCCAGTTTATCTAGAACACATCATGCAATTAAGCCAGTTTATTGAAAACACAACTTGCATATGCAGCCAGTTGACCTAAAACACATATAGCATATGCAGCCAGTTTATCTAGAACACATCTCACATGTGCAGCCAGTTTTCGTGTTTTCCCCATGATGTCATCAGGCACCTTGGTGATGAAGGGAAAAGTCCAGAAATACCACAGTCACAACAGCTTTATCCTAATAAAAAAGGAGTGTAAAAACGTGTATTATTTGATAACCCAAGCATTCATTAAAATAACTCAGGAAGGGAAACTTTGACAGGTCATTGAATCTGTAGTCGTCAGAGCTGTAGCGAGTGTCTGAGTCACCGTGTTTCCCTTTCTGCTCACTGACCCTGAATTCATATCTCTAACATTATTTCGCTCCTCTAAAATTGCATCAGAACAACATTCATTTTCTCTCCCGTGACAAGCGTCACTAAATCACCAAACGTAAAGAACTCCAGATGGCTGTGCGGATCAAAGCCTTCGCTAAAGTGATAGTTCACAGGAGGAAATTGGCTGCAGCTGAGATGGTGTGAGAGATGACAAGGAATCTGGGGGGGGGGGGTGGGGGGGGGGGGGGGGGGGGGGGGGGGGGGGGGGGGGGGGGGGGGGGGGGGGGGGGGGGGGGTCTTCTTTTATTCAATGCTTTACTCTCGTTAAAAAAAAATAAATAAAAAACTAAATAAATTGGTGGCATTGTCACAAAGTAATTTTACACAGGAAGTGTGTTGATTTTTTTCACTTAATATTAATATCCCTTACGCTATAGCCGCTGTAAAGAGTCGTAGCCTCTACGACCTTATGTGAAGTAAAAAACACACCGATTTTAAGTTGAATTTCCTGTTTATTGGCTGTTACAAGTTGTTGAACGAGGACATCCTGTTTTGTAAGCATTTTAAAGTATTAACAAATTCAAATCTAATATCACCGTTCTTTGCTAACGACAAAATACACAGTATGTCTATATTGACGTTTTAGATGATGCTTTTTAATTTATGGAACTGCAAGATATTTTTATACACCTGCGGTTTTTTTAAATCCCGCAATTTTTTGGTCTAACGACTAGACTACCGAGTGGTTACGTTACGCTAAAAGAAGGAACAATTCAGCGTGCCTGGAAAACGTATTGGATCTTATTAGAATTAATGTGGGTTATTTGACCTAGAAAGTTATTTCTTTGTTTATTCAGCCTAGAAAAAAGTTTTCAAAAGTCAATAGAAATTACATAGAAATTAAAATAAGGTCTTTTTTCTGTGTGAAAACTATTATAAATCGTAGTTTGGAGGCTTCTAGGTATATTTTAAAAAAATTTTAACCATTTTTTTTGCTAGAAGCTTTAATTAGAAAACGGTTTTTTAAAAAAACAACAAAAAACCAGTTTTAGAACGGGATCCTGAAAACGTGCACTTTTCCCACCGTTATTTCTTTTCTTTCACCTATCAAACACTGGTTTTCACTAAATCTATTGTACAATAAAATTTAATAAAATAAAATCATTTCTCGTATATAAATACAGACACAAATCCTCTGTTTCTTATTGGGATTTTTTTTATTTTTTTATTGAGCATCAAAAATTCTTGAAACGTCTTAATCGCAAAGGGCGTGAGAACGCATCAGCGCTAGAATAAAAGTCTCGGATTCTTATAACAATTATTTATTTACAATGAAGCTTTTATTATATATCTAATGAATGGCATGGCAATCACTCAACATGTCGACCAGAAAGGTGAATTCTTTGAGCTATCGAAGCACTCCTTGTAAAATGTCACATACACGATAAGGATATTTGATTGAATTAGCTTTGTAAAAGAGTTAATGCATCCTGCTTGGTCCATTTTCCGTCAGTCTACTAGTAACTAAAAGTCTGGAAAATCATGCAGGAGAAGTGAAAAGAAAAAGCTTCAAAGGAAACATCTGTTTAACGAGCTAACAATATTTAACTAAAGTAATAATACAGGTTGTTGTGTTAACAAATCCAGTTCTTCAAATATACATCAAAATACACTGTAATACAGGAAATAGGGTCATACCATTTCACATGCCGTCCCACCCTTTTAAGAACCTTCCAGAAACTTCTGATTTCGTTTTGTAAATACAGCAACAGAGAAACAAACGCTGATGAAATCTTTTTTTTTTTTTTTTTTTTTTTTTTTTTAAGCAGCGCGGCCGCAACCCAGGTGGTGCGGAGGAGCAAACAAAAATCACTAATCTATTCCTGCTGAAGAAACAGACATGAACATCTAAGCCAAGGTTTTCATTTGCTAGCTCTCACCTTCTGTCGTCTGGGATCCTCACCCCACACACACACACACACACACACACACTCCGGCTGTCCCTCTGCTCCACAGTGAATCCCATTCACTCAACTGTCATAAAGATTCCAAACTGCCGTAAAAAGGCAATTCGGCAGGAGTGTGTTCCTGCACCTCCTCCTGTTAACAGATGAGGCCTACGTTCTGTTTGGCCGTCCCTTCATTTACAGACCCCCTCCATTTCTGATCCAACCCACAGGAAGCTTTCTTTATACACACACGGCCACTTTAAAGCAACTGAAGGGGGTGGATGGGGTTGTTACAGTTGCATATCCAGAGAGACGTACATTTAATGCAGTTGTGGGAACTTGGTGGTACTGGGAATTAAACCTATGATCTTCCTGGTAGGCAGTCGCACACCTTAACGCACACCTGAGCTTCTACTTCCTTTGTTACAAACGTAAACTGAGACCTTTATAGTGAAAAAGCTGTACAGGTTGTGTAATATAAACTTTTTTTTTAAATCTGCATTATTTAGTAGTAATTTTTAGTTATATTTTTTTATTTTTTTTTTTAGAAATTCGTGCATACATTAAAGGCCTACAGATATAAAATGTTTTAGGAAAAAAAAAGAAATTAATAAAAAAAGTAATCAACAAAATCAAAGAAAAATATACAGTGTATTATTCTATATAATGTTATAGATTTTTTTTATTGTTAAGAAAAATATGCAACTGTTTTCTGAGTGAATTCTATTATTATCATTATTGTTTTTAAGTTGCAGATTAATCATTTAATTATATATCGTAAATTATAAACAAATTAAAACTTTAGTTTTACTTTCTAATGTTATTTGTTAAAAAATTAAAACTAAAAACTGTATTTTGTTTAATATATGTGTGTGAATCTGTATGTAGTGTGTATGTAGGTCAGTAAACAGTTGAAAAGCATGTGATTTAAAGGTGTGCTCTAATTGGCTTGTTTTAAATTCTCATCACGGTGCTCCGTCCCAAGAACTCTCCCACTTTTGTTGTTAGCGAATCAATAGTGTTTCTATCATTTTGGCCACGTGTGATTGGACCGTTCTCAATGCGTCCCATTCCCGATCAGCTGGATGCAATATAAGTCATGCCTTTTGTTGTTTTCCCTTTGTGGACAACATTAGTATTAAAGCCTCAATCTCTGAATTCCGATCCGATTGATATAAAAAGCTGAATATTTTGTAATGATCATCTTGATTAATTAATTACTGATAATAACCCAAGAATTAACTCAGATTCACTGATTGATGGTAGGTCACTAGCTACATAGTATTACTTAATAAGAGTTCTAAATTACTAACAGTTAAATAAGTCTCAGCGTCACTCTTTCGTAATAGTCTGTCAATTCATTAAATGACCACAGGTGGTGCTGTTGGGCATGATAGCAAAAAAAATCTTAATACTCGGCTTTGGCACATTTTCAGATGATGAAAGTTTATAATAAATAAAAATAATCACAGACACTGAAATGTAAAGATTCTAAAACACAATGGAAATTTATATTTAATAGAATAATATATATATATATATCTATATATAGATATATATATATATATATTTATTATTATTTTTTTTAAATTATTTTTTTAACCTGTGCGCCAGTGTATGTGTGTGTGTGTGTGTGTGTGTGTGTGATAACCGTATTAACAGCTACACATGGAATAGATTCTCATTGCCGCCGTTTCTTAAGTCCGACCCCCCACACCCACACACACACACACACACACACACACATTAAACACGCATAATGCGCACATATAGAAATGCACAGATGTATAACAAAATGACAGAAGTGACGCACATACCGTTTCGACTCGTTTTCGCTTTTCTCTGCTGGTCCATCCGAGCTGCAGGTCGCCATTAGTCGCGCCACCGTCCGCGCATGTCCAGCATTGCGCCATTCACCGAAGAGCGCTTAGGGACAGCGCTATTTATTTATTTATTTATTTATTAGTTTTGTTTATTTGTAACTGTTACGTATATAATTGTATTACATCTCAATGAGTTTATTAGTTTATTAATGAGCCTAATAGTATTGACAGTGGTAATAGTAGAAGTAATAGCGGTGATGGTGGTTGTAGACGTAGTGGTGGTAGGGGTGGTAATAGTATTAGAGGTTGTAGTAAAGGGGTTACAGTAGTAGTAATAGTGGTAGTAAATCAGGTAACTACAATATTTCTTTAGTTAACATTTCACTATATTAAACATTTTGCTACAAACTGGAATATATCTTCTTATTATAATCATTTTAAATTGTGATGTAATATTGAAATCGACGTTTCCACAGCAACTAATAATAGTTAATAACATTTTAATTCCAGGGAGAACTTTAAAAAAACCCCTTGTATTCATGAGAAGTTCTTCGTCAGACCATTAGGCGGTGCTATAAAGTAGCATTGGCTTTAGTTATTTAGCGGTTCAGTACAGCGTTTTATCTACAGAAACACTTTGAACAACTAACTTAAATTCATTAAAATATGTAAGTAAATGCATTTAACATAAGAATAGCAGTTACAGGAAAAAATACAAATAAAGAGCTCTAATTCCTTTGATTTATTAATATTAATATGTTGTTGTTGTTATTATTATTATCACTATTATTATTATTATTATTATTATTAATGTTTATTATACTCACAATTCTTACAAGCAGAATCAATGTGATATTTTTCCCGCAAATTCGGAAATTGTCCTGAACCGAAGGACTCAATCAAGCTTAAAAATTTGACTTAAAAAAAAAAAAAGAATTATTCGTTTAAGTAAATAAATAAATAAAATAATAAAATAATTATCAGGAAACATCACTCATTATTTTCAACCCTGTAAGATTTAATGGAAAGAAATCATCCTCAACCGAACCACCTAGTGAAGTCCCGCCTTAATTTTCGTAGCGCCGGATTGTGATTGGTTATCAGTACGTCACTCATGGATAAAATCCTCTGGCTGTATCGCGGTGGGTTTGCTTGTCAGTTCACTGGGATGGAGGTGGTGGTGAGGTTTGCAGCTATAATGATGGGCTGCTGTTGCAGGTGAAACGAAGAAGAAAAAGACGGAGGAAGATGCAAAAAGATGCTAACAGGAGTGTGAGAGACGAGTCCGCGCGCGCGAGTGAGTGTGATGCTGTCATTATTGGAAATATTATTATGGGTATTATGCAGATGGTTGTTGCACCTGGTTTATGTCCAGATCGGGATTTTAGAGATGGAGATGGTGCTGGTGAGACCGTAGGCATATATCTGGCGCTCTCCCTGCCCACACACACACACACACACACACACAATACTATGCGTTTAGCTGCAATACACTGACATACCAATTCAGGCTGCAGTGTCTTTTCTGAACATTGCAATAAATTGTAAGCCTGTGCATGTTGGTGTACAGGCGCGAGGACGATTTCTCGCTCTTCTTCACGCATCCGTTATCATCATCATCATCATCAATAGCACGATTAAGGGACATGGATGCAGATCTCTCTCTCACACACACACACACTTTAGGGATGGAACTTTAATCCACCCACTAACTGTTCCAGTGCATGCATATAGCAACACACACACGCACACACACACACACACAAAATGCAGATGCACCCCCCACCTCCAGTCATTAAATGCATTCTTTGGTGTATCAGAAAGGAACGTTATGGAAACATTGGTGTCTTCAAGCGCTCGCCATTTCTAATCCAATCTAGGTTAATATCAGCCCCCAAAGCTGTAAGCATTAGTCCAATCCACAGCCTGGATACCAAGGAATGCGGTGCATCTGGTGGCGAGTATTTTCTTTAGAACCTGATCGGTGTGGTGTGTAGCCGTATACCTGCATTACTCCGCTACTTAGTCTGTGTTCCTCTGGGAAAAGATTTGTCACAACACTGTGTTGCATTGTATTGATCTGATCACTGCGTCTTTTGAGACGCTTATACAGTGAATACGTCTAGCAATGCGTTTGTGTCCATCGTATTGGATCCAGAGGGTATTACTTCCTTGCTCCCAGTGTTCTCACGGAAAAGGCCTCAGATCTTCGATGATTGTAATATATAATGTATATAGTCTGTTTCATATTTAAAGGGTCTGATGCTCCAGACTCTTGGCATCATGCCAAAAATAAAAAGAATAATAATTCCATGACCTCCAGGTGTCACCCAAAAAAAAGAAGGTTCCTTCTGTTGTATCTGGTTGATCTGATTTGGTAGTTCCTGATTTGGTCTTGGGATCAATGTATGTTGGTAGTTTAGCTATGCAAAATTGCTTTTAACTGGCCATTTCCACTGAAGAAACAATATTCCCCAAGATCCCTTGTGACCCTCAACAGGATAAACTCAGGGTTTCCTCAACTCAGGGTTTCCTCAGACAAAGAAATGCATTGTTGGCTGAATAACATCTCGAAATTGTCTGTAGCGTGTGAATGATTGTGTGCTGTGGGTTGGCACTCTATTCACGGTGTCCCCTGCCTTGTGCCCTCTAGTCGTCTGGAATACACAACAGGTTTCCCCCAAAACCCTATTCAAAATAAGCAGAACAAAAAAAAGAAATAGATGGACGCTGGTATACAAGCAAAAATCATTAAATCTGCTAAGGTAACAGACTTCTTTTAGGTTTAAATATGTTTGCTTTGTTGGTGTGCCGACAGCTGCGTCGTAGCTAGTCTCGCGTTGCCAAATTTGCAGACTGACGGCAGAAATTCTGACAACCTGGGCCGCTTTGAATGTCTAAGGCCGACCAAGAGAACATAAATCATTCATTCTTTAATGTCTCAAAAATGTACAAAATTAATCATTGCCGCCAGTGTGAACACAACAACGTTATTCCTCGATCCATTGGCTTTGGGTTGCTTCCAGGCGATACATATGCCCCAGATTTACACTTTAACCAATCAGAAGATGACTTGGAAACACCTGAAGTGTTTCAGCTCAGTATGCCGTATGCATCAGACGTTCAGCCAGCGGTCTGTGGGTGTAAAGTCTAAGACTGGCTCTAGGTCTTAGCTGACAGAGTAAAGGAAGGATTTTTGGCATAGAAAATTGTAAAATAATAATAACACTAATCTTCTGCTTCCACGAACCAAAAAACGAAAACAAAATGCATCCACATACGTAGCTTATATTGACTAATATACACCATTAATGCATAACATTTAGTTAAGCAAGATAAACCAGTTGTAACCTTGAGTCTACCTGCCTAATATTGTGTAGATCCCCAATCTTTCACCAAATCAGACTAAAGCCTGGTTCCTGCAAGACCACCAAAGTTGTGCTGTGGTGTCCGCCACCAAGCAAAGCTTTAAGTCCTGTTAGTTGTAAGGTGCTTCCAAAGAATGCTTGATTGGAACTGTTTTGTCCAACTCAAGACATACAAGGACATTTTGGAGATGTTTCAACCTTTCTGTCCATCACGTTTGGCTCATATTTTTACACCTCAACAACAAATCGGTGTTATTAATGTTTCTAATGGCTCTAAATGTCGGAACGGTAACACGTATTACTATTTTTGACGAAAGCTTTAAACAGCTAATTTGATTAGCAGGTAAAGCTGTTGTAACGTAAAACATTTACATTTTTTTAAGCGGTATTAGTTTTTTAGTGTTTAGCTAACCTGGGGAATGACCTCATAACCTTCTGCTATTCAACTGAACATGAAAATGGAAGTCAAAGCCAAAATGTACTTAGTACATTCACTAATTAGGTTTGAAATAGTACCAAAAATGTACTAAGTGACATCATTTTAAAGGAATCACGTTTTCTTCTATTATCAGTTTGACAAACGTTCACCAGTCAGTCATTTTTTACCAGAGAAAAATCCAGCCATGTTTCCAAAAATAGTCGACACTCAGAAGAGAAATCAGAAGGGTGGAAATCCCAGTTGTACCTTTCCTTTATAATTACATTTACATCTATCTCATTTGACAGACGGCAGAGCATTTCAATGTATAAAACCGAACAGTTGAAGGTTAGGAAGGTCAGTGAATTGAACCCATGACCACAGAGGGGTCACTTTTTACCCCCAAAAATGTAAAAGCACAAAAAATTGACTATTCGAGATCCTTCGTAAAGGTGATGTTCATTCTTTATTTTATTATCTTTATCTTTCATGGCTATGGTTTGTTAACATGACTTTATTTAAAGTAAATAGAAAAGATGGCTACGGTTTATTGTATTTATTTGGATTTTTGTTGTCAGATCATGTTGGTGGATATTCTGGTGTAAAAATACAGATCATTCTGTATTTGATTTAAAAAAAAAGGGGTAAAAACAACCATTTTCTAATTTGTTTGTTAATTTATTGCACGTTTTAGCTATTTAATTAATGGATATAGAATTACTTACACACTTACACACACAAGGATAGTATTGTTTATATGGCATATAAAAATACTCCGAAAAAAAAAAATGACATCACAGCAAGCAAAAATACTAAAGTAAGTCTATTGCCGAAGTGGTTCTACTGCAGGGTTTAAAGGGTTAACCCAAATAAGTTTTCTTTAAATATCATGCATAATTCTTTGCACGATAACTTTGCTGAGAGTTTACAGAGAGAATTCTGTGGTGACATCAATCCTCATTAGATCCGGTAATGATTTGATGGTCGGTTTTTATTGTAAGGACTAAAATTTGGGAACATAGTTGGTTCCTGAATATTTGATTTACCCTGACTGACGTTGTCTGTGGAATCTAAATGTTAATCAGCACAACCATTTGTGTAAATTGGAGACGCTTTTTAAATGAATCTTATTTCAATTGTTGATTATCGATTAGTGTGGGGTTGTGTTACCACCCCAAAGACAGATATATTTTCTTTCAAGTTCAAGTTCAAGGAGCTTTATTGTCATTTCAACCATATATAGCAGATGCAGTACACAGTGAGATGAAATAACGTCTCTCCAGGACCCCCTGGTGCTACACAAAACATAGCATTTACAAAACAACAAAGAGCCACTAAACAGGATAGACATAAAGTGCATGTGTGCATGTTCAACATTAATATGTTTTTTTTTTTCGTTTTATTTTATTTATATTACAGCACTTTGAATCTTTGTATTCGTTGAATCGCAACGCATCAAACGATATTTTGTGGGGTTTTTTGTCAGTAATCAAAGTTAAAGTTACTGTGGTGGTACCGCCAAATCCTTTTTACCTTGTCTGCATTTACACTAGATGCCTTTATCCAGAGCGACTTACATTGATCTCTTTTTAGACAACCAAAGCTATTGCGGTTTAAGGGCCTTGCTCAGGGGCCCAGAAGTGGGAACACCTCGAACACTGTGCGCTACCACTTCTCTAGTGCAATTATTTCCTTCAGAAAATCAACAAACACATGTCATGTATGTCATTACACATTTAGGATCATGTTTTCCTGGGGGGGGGTTTTTAAACGATCAAAATTGTTTTTTTGTTTTTTTTTTTTGGAAAATTAGGCTTTCTTTTTTTTAAAACTTTTTTGGAACTTTTTAAAATTGCAAGAATTCTTATAAACCACGAACCCTTAATTTGCCTCAAAGCTAAAAGAGCTGCTATTATTAAAAAAAACAATTTATCCCCTCTGACTAATCAGAATTGAGAACAGCACTGTTGTATAAATTCCGTAGGTTTCTTGTTTGCTTCAGGTTTTATATATGTATCTCTGCTAACGAACAATTAGTCAGTTCTTTCTAACAAGTTTTTGTGTGTGTGTGTTTGTTTCAGTGAGTTCGTGTTAGAAATATGGAATCAGTTTCAGGCCTCAAAGGGACCAGAGTTCCAGCTCTGATGACCTGTTCGAGTACCCTGTGCTACTGCATGTCCTGATCTCTCTCTGCTGCGCTGCGGGGACACACAAACACACACACACACACATCTTCTTCCCCCTGCTTTTTGACTTGATGAAGATTCGCCTCATCGGTGATGTGATGAATAAATTTGAGGTCCTTGGGATTGTAGGCGAAGGTGAGTTCAGAAATAAATGTCACATCATTCAGAGCAGAACGATAACACACAGGATTCTTTTGAGCTGTGTTTAGAGTACCAATAACAGCGGCGTACCGCCGGGTTTCAGTAACTGCGACTGTAAAACTACATCCACAATTCCTACATCTCACTGTTACGCAGCTCGAGGATAATAATGCGCACATTCTGCATGGCTAATGTTATACAGCATTTAAGGTCTTGATGTATAAGAGCTGCCATAGTGAAGCTGTTCAAACAGTCAAAGCCAGAATCATTACTCGTCTCTTTATTTTTATTAAAAAGTAGTTTGTTGTGCTCAGTAGTTTGTTGTGCTCAAATGGTGCACCAAACTTTTCTGGTCTTTGTTAAAAAAAAACAATCTGGTCTGTGATTCTGTCCCTGATGATTCTGTCCCTAATACTTGTTACAAATCAGATGTAACGTTCCTCAGCTAAAGGGTAGCTCTATATGTAGACCATTTTTATGTGGGATATTCCCACGAAACTAATCATAGGCAATTTTGTGTTTGTGGCTACGTGTAAACCAGTAGAACGAAAGAATAGTCGTAAGAAGAAAACTGTTATTTTGAAGGTTCAAATTAGGACAATTCTAACAGCCCCAGGGACCCCAGAGATCTGTTTTATTAGTAGCAACAATGTAGAATGGTAGTAGTAAGGGGCCCAACCTCATATTGTTTTACTGGGCCCAAAATTGTTATCGACTCCCCTGATCATAACATAGTAAGCGTGTCGAGTAGTATAAAGTACCAACTTAACTGATCCATTTAGTTCCAGGAACTTTACACAAACCTGTAGAGTGTTGTTAAACAAGTACGATTACGATGCATTACATCCAGCTGCCACTCAAGCTGTTTTAATGTTAATTACTTTGTTTTCCGCCTCCCTCCCTCTTCTTTATAGGAGCCTATGGGGTGGTTCTAAAATGCAGGCACAAGGTAAGACATCCTTTTTGCATATAAGCTGCTCGATTCTTTTTTTTTTTTTTTCACCTGACAGAAATATTGTTAAATCATTGACACTTCCTGGTTTTTTGTGCTATTGGCCACACGGTCCTTGGTTATTTGAACAAAATATGTTGTGTGTCAACGTCTAATCTGATTTTTTTGTTGGGCCGAGTGTTATTTGGTAGCACGTGGATGGATTTGTCCGGCCTGTTGGTTTTTCCCCACTTAGCCAGTTCTCTGGCTAACCACCAAGTCTGCATACGCCATTACAAAAGCAATCGTGGTGTTGTAACTATGCTCTGTGGTAAAACTGCTTCCTTGCGAACACTAATAAATTGTATACCTCACAATCTTTTGATCTGTTGGTGAAGTGATTTATCTTTCTGTTTGGGCAGGTTATATTTATTCGAATCGATTTTACAGCCACTGCTGCTTCCAGTTTCGTGTCATCCATTCCACTGGGGATCTCAGACAAAACCCTGGGTTTTAATGGCGTTTTTACCACCCTTTCTGCTGAGAATATTGAATATTTCTGGTCCGATACTCACTGGCCCTTCATTAGATCTTCTCTAAAGACACAATTGGTTGTTAATTGCCTCCAAAATCAATGTGGCTTTACATCAATCCTGTATAAGGTTCTGCAGTGGAATTAACCTTGCAAGTCAGATAAGAAAGGCGGTGTTTGGGAGAAAAATCAGCTAAAACAATTGAAATGAGAGAAAATAAGGAAAAATAAAATTTATGAAGTGGCAGACAAGCTGTGTACATAGGGCTGGGCCGATAAACGATATCATAAGCACTGAACATTTTCACTAAATATGGATTAAAACTCATTAAAGTACCACTGTTCCCCCAGGGGGACCGATGTGTTCTATGAGCGAAAGTTTTGTGTCATATACAGCTTAGGAGGGGAAAAAGCTTAATATGTTTTAGATTTTTGGAAAGCTTAGATTCTTGTGATTAAACGATGCAAACCTTTATCTTTATCAGACCACCAACAGTCATTCACAAACCCGTGAACATATATTCTGGTGTAAAACTAGTGGAACGTTATTAGAAATGCATATCTGTAGGTTTAAACTTATAACCATTTATCACATCTACTTAAACACCGGAACAGTTAGTTTTAGCAAAAATTAGCACGCGTCCCCATGAATCACCTTTTAGCCGAACAATCATCAGTCCCTCTAGTCCCTTTCAGAATGTGTGTTATTTTTGTTTGAAAACTACTCGAATCTATGAAATCGCAAGTGAAGTATTGTTCCATTAAAATCCTACCAGTGATAATTATACTCTTAACCCAGATATGCAGAAAATTCAACTGAAAATTTTGTGAGAATTCTGTGGTGACATCAGTCCATATTAGCTCCGGTGATGATTTGATAGTCTGTTTTCTTGTTAGGATTAAAATTTGGGAAAATATTTGGTTCCTAAGTACTTTATTTATCCCGACTGACGTCTATGAAATCGAAATGTTGATCAGCAAAACCATTTGTGTAAATTGTATAAAAAGTTGATCTCATAAGGCGAGTCGTGGCATCCGTGCTAACATGAGGCAAATGCTACACAAAACAAACAAAATGGCTGCTGCACTCGACTTGTGTGTCATGCCCGTTCAAACGTGCCCCTGTTTCTAAAATAAAAGTGCTGCTTCAGTACACCAAACGGACACCTTTGTGTTTGTTAGTAAGTTGTGCCAAAGTTTTAATCGGTTTGTTAATAAATGTAATAAATAAACCCTTCCATCATTGTATCTTTAATTATTGTTGGGATGCTCTTTTAAAGCTGGCAGCATTAACAAAAATTTTTATATGGAATTTATATATCATTATCGTGATAAAGATGGGTCCCTGTCCGCTTCCAAAAGAACTCTAGTGCGGTTCGATTATTATAAAAAATATATTGATATAAAAAATGCTTCGCCACATCAAGGGACTTATGTTGCCTATAAGTTGAAGAAAGTGATGGAAACACTGTCTTCCTGTTTCTGCATACAACTAAGGACAATTACAAGTAAAATTATAAACTTCCACACAATGAGCGTGCTTAATCCAGTACACCGCGTTGTTTCAGATGTAAAGTTTCGTCACGAAATATAAGTTACAAAAGGCCGACCAATCGTCTTCTATGACTTTGGGTATTTTTAGATTTGCTGTCAAAATTTAGATCATGTATGCTAAGCCGGCCAGGACCAAATGCCTTTTTATTTTGGTGTGAACACACCCTAAATACAGCCTAAATGCCCACCTACACTAAAGGAGTTCCACAGCCAACGCTCTCCCTTCCATTGGGGTTTATGTGGGTGACATCTTCGGGCATCCTTCTAGATAGTTACAAGTTCATACGTGATCTTCACAGCATCTAGCAAGTAGAGTGGGGTTAGAGTTAGAAAGTTAGTTAGATACTAGGAACTTGTGGGAACTTGGTGACAAGCAAATAATTGCTACAGGATGGTGGTATCATGTAGTATCCAGGTGTTTTCACCGTCTGTGGCAGTTGTCTTGGGGATACTAGAGGAACATTTGATAGCACTCTCTATCCCGGTTCTGGTCATACACTTTGGCCTACAGGAAAACTTTAGAATCTAGAAAAATGATCGAACACTGAATTTTAGGAAAGCCCAAGTTTGGGACACAAGCTATGAGGGGACTTAATTATGATTGCATATCACTGCTGGTTTGGTGGCATAGTAGGTAATGTTGCTGCTTTACAGCTCAGACTTCCTGGCTCAAACCTTCCTGTATTTGTTCTTCACCAGTGCCAAATGCTCCACCGCTATGTATACTAACAAAAAACATGATTTGTAGGAGGCTTGTGCAAAAGCTTGTTGTTTGCAATGCTGGCCGGCAAGTTCTCACAATTCCTCATTTGGTGTGTCAAATGAGTCACTAGCTGCCATGTGTCATCCCAGCTTAGTTACATGTTTCTAAATTCTTTCATTTTAACTCTCATTAGAGATGCAAACATGCCTCCCAGAATTGCTTCTCAAATTGTTTAGGAGATACCATGCATGTTAAACAGTCCATTTAAGAGCATTTAGCTATTTAGTTCTTGGTAAAATGAGCTCTGAAAGCCCTGATGCTCAGAAGCTGTTCATTCATTCATTCATTCATTCATTCATCTTCTATACCTGCTTATTACCTAATTCGGGGTCACAGGGATCTGCTGGAGTCTCTCCCAGCTGTTTCTGAAAGGGCAAAAGTGCAGGAGGGGTACACCTTGGACATGTCGCCAGTCCATCACAGGGCCACCACACACACTCACTCCTATGGGATATGTAGAATCACCAATCAACCATACATACTCAGTGCCCTGTTATTTTATTAATATATTTATTATGCATTTTTACACTAAATCAAAGGAATCACAAAGAATGTTGGGTGACTGTGTGTGTTAGCATTAAGTAGGTCACCTTGAGTGGGAGCACTGGCTGTGCTGAGACATGTTGCGCTGCTGGAGTTCAGGAAACAAATACTGGAATGTGTAATGCAGAGCTCTCGATGCTGGTGTTAAAGACATGTTGACTTCCACTGACAAGATCATCAATAATGCTGATGGGTAAAATGAGATTATTATGGTAGCTTTGCTTCGGCAGTGTTTATTTTATTTATATGATTCTAGTCTTTTTTCTAACAATCGAAGGTTGCAGTGTGATGCTATGTTTGTTCGGTCACAAAAAAAGAGAAAAAGTCATGGAATTTTAAAACAGCAATTTACATACCTGGCAAAGTTTTGGAAAAGTCATGGAAAATTGTTTCACTGTAAGTTTAAATAGATTTTAATTGATAATATTAATTAAATTACAGTCGTTTACATTTCACACGATTTTTACATCTATGGCATTTGGCAGACGTCCTTATTCACAGCGACTTACATTTATCTCTTTTATACAACCGAGCAATTGAGGGTTAAGGGCATTACTTAGGGGCCCAGGCGTTGGTAAATCGGTGGTACCAGGAATCAAAACCTTAATCACTGCGCTACCACTTAAATGTTTATTTATTAAAAGCGGTTAATTTTTTAGGTTAGAATATGCTGTGATAAATTTGAATATGGATTTTAATTCTTATTCAATGTTATATATATATATATATATATATATATATATATATATATATATATATATATATATATATATATATAGTATATATATATATATATATATATTCTATATATATAATATATATATATATCATATTCATGAAATATTACATCATGAATATTTTTTTGTATTAATATTAATCAAGAATATTTTTTGTATTAATATATAAAGAAAAGTCATGGAATTTTACTGGTACACTGATGATAGTTATGGACCTCGATGGATGGATAGATAGTGTAGATGATCTCTACAAAACAGATCAAAACCAATCTTTGCACATCACCTTTTGCACCTCACCTTTGCTGTTTATCTTGACATTCAATACGAGTGTATCATTCTGATGTAAACTGCTGGTTAGTATAAAATACAGATTTCCTGAAAGCCTGCTTGAAAGCATCTCAATGCACGGTATTAAATGGCAAGTCGGATGACAGGCGATTGCTCATGTCAGTCTAGCGCAGTACCCTGCAGTTTCCAGTAAATCAACCGTGTCATGAAACTATCAAAGCCGTGGATTTGATCTCAAGCCCCAGCTGATGAATATGCATGTATAAAAGCAGCACTGCTCTATTAATAGAAGCGTTGATGCTCATTTACCAAAGAATAATATTTGCATCAGTGTCAGATCAGCAGCCCGGGTTCTGAAAAGGTACATTTTGCCCTGTTTTCTCCTTTCATCAAAAGAATTCTAAGCTTGTCGACTAATTTTTTACCAGATAGAATAGAGTTTGCTACAAATGGCTTTTAAATACCTGATTTTAATAAACATTTGATTAGGTGATCAATAAGACTGCTGATATTGGATTTTATCGATACAGAAAGCTAGGTTGGACAGTCATTGCTGATTAACAATGAATTAACCGATAATTTTTGAATGAAAACCGGATCAAACAGTCTGTTATTTAATTTGTTTATATTAACATACCATTTTGCTGTCTGCATTTTAAGCGTTTATTTAAAATCTCAGCACTGTCCGTGCACCATGCTGTCTCCTGGATCCGTGTGCTCTTCGTGCAGCACACAGTATCATGTGTCAAATAATTTTCGCCTCTAGAGGCAGCTCTTGCCATTGATATATTGGCTCTGGCACTTTATAATAACAACCGATCCTTTCCAGCCTCTTCAGTAACAGACACAACCCAGAAAAACTATCGACAGAGACTTTTGCCGATTTATTGCCAAAACAAATAAATCGGTCGACCTCTACTCTTGACGTATTTAGACTTTGGACACTAGTCCCATAACAGTCTCAAAAATCCAACCCCACTAGATGTCCCACCATTAATATCAATGTTAAAGGCTGCATTTACACTGCAGATCTTGATGCTCAATTCTAATTTTGTGACTACTTTTTTTATAACCCCCCAGTATCATCTTTTAAAACTGACCGGTATCCGATATCTTACAGGAATTAGTTTTGTCTAACAGTTGGGGGGGCAATAAACTTAAAATTTCCTTAAAATTTTTTTAAGGGGACACAAATTATACAACTAAAATTGTACTTGAAAGAATATGTACACACATATGTACACATGTAGTACTTATTACTAGTGTAGCAAGGAAGACCAACCGTTTTCCTCCTTTCAGAATTAACGCTCTGTTCTAGTGCTTTGTTTACACCAAATGTGAGCGCTGCAGCGAGACGCAACACTAAAGCCCATTATACTCACTGATATTTGCCTAAACTGAATGCGGAACAACACAGGATGATGAATCCCGGACAGTAAACAGATGTCGTTTCAGCTCTTTGCAAGGGCCACTTTATCGCATCCAGTGTATAAAACGTCAAGCTGTTGTGGTCGCGCCAGGACACGCCGGGGTTAAGTCCATTGTAGACATTACTATCTGTCCAACAGCTTAATGTTATTACTGCAAGTAAAGAAACCTCATCGAAAAATATAAATGAGGCCTGAAACCGGTCTAAAAATATCGGAATCGATGGGTTGTCATATCCAATCTGTACCACATTGGATTAAAGAAATCTGTATTGGGCGACTTGATGCATGCAGTGTAATGGGGCCAAACATGGTGTTTCAACCTGTAGAAACTCCTAGACGTTTTGATAATACTCAATCCAGATCATCTGGTGCCAGCAGCCATGTAACAACCATGTATTCGAGATTTTTACCCGATTCTTATGTTTAACGTGAAGCTGCTGCCACATAACCGGCTGATTATATAACTCCATAAATGAGCTGGTGTACAGGTGTTCCTTTTGAAGTGGACAGGGATGCCAGGCCCACCGTAAGCCAGCGTTTTCTTCGTAAATAACTTTTGATTAGCAGCCCAGTAGTTTCTCTCTGCGAAGAACTACAGACTAAAAAACAAGTTTTAATAGGCTTACCATGGAACTGGACTACAATAAAGTTCGAGCGGTGCTTGACTCCTAAGCATTAGCAACGAAAGATGTCGTGATCTAAGCATATTCTAGGTCAACTATTTCTTTTTAGCACTTACAGTAGTAGTGATACTAACAGGGCAGCTAGTTTTCTTGGGGAATGTGGTATCTTAGTGGTTGAGGTGTTGGGCTGCTAATCAGAAAATTGAGAACTCCCGGAACCACCGCTGGACCTCTGAGCAAGACCCTTAAGTACTCAGTTTAATAAAATAAAAAAGATACTTTTAAGTCGCTCTGGATGAGGTGGACTCACAGAAATAAGCAAAACCCAAGAACCTCTTTGATTGTGTACCGTGAAGGATGAGTTGGTTTAGCCATCAGCCACTTTTTACCATTTGGGGCAACAAGTTTGCATTGTTAGTTTGCATATTCACATACTGATATGTATAGAAGCCTTTGTCTTGTGTAATTATTTTGTAAACTGAAAACTGTATTCAACTTTGTATTCAACTGTTGCTTTGTGTAAACAATTTTATCCTTAATATCTGGCACCGCATTTAAAGCAAAGAACCTTTGTATATAAACCTTTTAGCTGTTTTGACTATACTTATATGGTACATGATAGGGTACAGCCGCTGTGTAATGGTCAGGCAGTGTTAGTTGATTTAATAATTGATTATTTTCTATAGCAGAATGCCCCCTAGTGTTTAATTTTATTACCCCTTATAATAAATATGCTTGAAGATAAAATAAATAGAACGCTCGTAGTTTTATATATATAAATGTATGTTATGTTCATGAGATCTCTTATCAAGGGCATTTGAAACACAATGCTTAAAAGAGACAGCGTTCAGCTGTAATTGGTGTCGAACCCTAACCTTTTATCTTCCTTCCATTAGCAGAATAATGTGACAGAGCTTAAGAGCCACTTCTAAATATGGTTCAGGTGTTCGGGTTTTCAAAATGTGACAATAGGGGTCAGTTCTAGTTTTAGGCAGAGAAGCAGCTGTCTGAAATAAAGCAGAAAGCATCTGCAGAATATTAATTCTAATATGACAGATTGTTGACCACGGTGTCACAGCCTTTTTTCGTGATTTTACACATTGTGGATACATCTCAAGGCTTGGCAGGTGTGCTGGTTGGTTTTCAGTGTGTGATAAGTATCAGGCTAGTGCACAGATTGTGTGTCTTCCAATGTAGTAGTCACAAAGGCCTTTGAAGATACAAATACAGAATTCTTTATTTACAGGCAGGGCAACACAAGAACATGAATCTACAAGCCCTAAATACAGAACTTTTGACACATTTAGATCACAGAACAGTGAAATTCTTTCTTTATATTTCCCAGCTTAGGAAGCTGAGGTCCAGCGCCAGGGTCAGCCATGGTACAGCACCCCTAGAGCAGAGAGAGGGTTGAGAGACTTGCTCATCTGTGGCATCTTGGCGATGCTGTGGCTTGAACCTGGACTTTTGAATTAACAACTTGGCCTTGGCCATTTTAGGCATCACCACCCTAGAAAGGGGCAGTCAACCTTAGCTAAGTGACCACAATGGACTATACCATGGTCTTGGATCAATGATTTTACAAGCTTGTTTATTCAGCTGACCAACTGCAATACAGCTCATGACCACCGGGAATCTGAAAAGTGTCTCCCTTTGTCTCCCTCTTTCTCTGTATGCTATATTTCATATGCTACCAAGCTTATTTTGACACACCTAAAGAGTATGTTTAAATAAGCGGTGTGGTCTTTGTCTTCGCAGCACAGACTGTTACTATGAACCTTGATCGCACCAATGACAGGCAACTTACCATTCAGGAGTATCTGCTTTCACTTTCCCCTGCCTACAACAAGCGGAAGCTCAAATAACAAAACCTCCCAAACCCTTTCTACAGGTTACAAATGCACACTGACATCAGAGTCGCTGAGCGTTTAGTCTTGATGTTTGTTTCTGCTGGACTTTCTAAAAGTATGCTTATAATGAGTGTAAGTGAAGGTGGTGATGCGTACGGTTGTTTGTTACGCTGTGGTTAAGGTGCAGGTTTGGCTTTATGCTAAACAGAAACCGTACGCTTCGTGTTGGCCATGTTGTAGCAGTGTTACATGACACAACGATGACAGGGTTTCACGGTTAGGCCACAGGGAACAATTGGAAGGTTCAACAAAGGATACTGTATATACCATATAACAGGGGCTGTTAAAGTTATTGAGTAAAGAGTTAAGAACTGACTAAACTGTTTGCACGGGATTAATCAAACCATTCAAGGAAACAAGTTAAATTGCAAAAGAAAATTATTTTTGTTTCAAGGGTCATTTATAAAACTGTGCGTTGGATTCTTAGTAAAAGTGGATATATGCCCAATAGCTAAAAATAGCGTAAGTCAAAAAATATTGTTAAATACATATGCATGCACAACTGTAAGTGTTCCTTTTACAAATACATGAATCCGCGTCATATCCCATCCTGTATACGCCAATGTGTAACCACAAATAGTTAATGCAAAGCACCTCATAAATGCTAATCTAAATATTAATGAGCCTGATATTCATTTGTTACACAGAATAATAGCGACAGGTGAGTGAAGAGTAAAGAAATGCAACTTCTCAGACATCGATATACAGTATACATGCTTGTTGGTGAGATGGAAAAAGACATTATCTGCGGGCTCAAAAAGCTCAAAAAGAAGCATTGCAAGTGGCAAAGTGTTGCTGCTTTTGTTAGCTGTGTCAGTGAGACAATATGGCCAGTTGCAAAAATTAAAAAAAAAAAGTGGTTCAATCTGATCTTGGTACCCGTTTACCAACATGTTTTTAAATTTTTGGCGCTGTATTTATTCTTTATTATTATGTACTATTTTTATTATTATTATTAGGTTATACATTACTACACTTCTTACTTACACACATATCCATCCATCCATCTCATCATCCGTGTAAAATTACAATAAATGCAAGGTATTAGGTATTTGATGCTATCTTGTACTTCATCCTGTTGGGCCAACCTGTTAAAACCCCAGGATTATAGTAGCATTTGTTAGACAAGAATGACCCAAGAGGGCATCTAACTAACACATACAGCAACCAATCACAGTTTATTCATACAACTATAAATTTAATAAGACTCTTTCATTGACTTGAAGGTACAATAATTACAACAGAGAGAAAACATGAATTTAAACTGGAGTCGAATACAGGAGTCAAAGTAACTCATTTAGTTTGTGTACTTAGCTACAAACTAGAGCAGCAGTGTGTAATCTGGTCTATTTTTATGTTCGGGATTTTAGTACTGTTCTCACTGCATTATAAAGTTTTCTTACTGGTGAATGACACATGATATATTGTAGTATTGTTGTTTCTGGTCATCTAGTCTGTGCACATTCGTGCATTCAGGTTGTGTCGCTTGGGATAGCAATTTGCCAGAAAGGTGGGATGTACACTACGCTATCAGTGAAATCAGGCTACAGTTAGAATTTTCCAAAATGTCCTACTGCACCTTTAGAAATGCACATGATAAGCAAAAACGCTTAAATAGACTGCTAGATTTGAGTAATAATTAATTGGTATAAACAGGCCCTAAATCTGACAAGAAAAAAAATCCCCACATCTTTGCACAACCTCCACCAGCCTAGACTGTTGACACAAGGAAGGTTGACTTTGTGGTTTATTCAGTCAGTTTGTGCCAATTTCTGACCCTCACCAGATATCCAGGTGTATTAGAGCAGGCTTTAAATGTTCTGTTTTGTAAGGGCTAGTCTTTTTGTCAGCTCGAACAGTCTGGCCTTTTTTTGATTGACCTCTATATCAAAAAAACTTTACCTGAAGCTGTTAGTTCACGTGCGTGGTTTTCTACTGCACTTTTGCCACATGATTGTCTGATAAAATAGTTAAACAATTGAGAAAGGTATCCAGGTGTTAAATGACTTTTTTATGACTATGAGGGCAGGGCTGGTTTCGTATTTTCTGTCGCAATTACGTAAATTTAAAACTTGCAAAAGGTGGGAAAACCATCCCCCTCGCAGACAAGCAACAGAAAGTGGTTAGGATGCCTCAATGCCTAGGATGTCGGCCTTTTGACCAGAATACCGTAGGCTCAATTCCCATACCACCAATCTGCCACTGCTGGGCCTCTGAGCAAAACCCTTTACCCTTAGCTGTTCAGTTGGATGAATAATGTGTAAAACTAATATACTGATAGTACATTTAGTTTCACTGTGCAGTATATTAGTGCTGACTCCAGCTAAACACTCGTGCAGAACTACTGATGGCTACACTACCTACCTAAAAAGAGCTTGTTTACAGAAGAAACTTTTTCGTTTTTATCAATATGCATTCAGGCAGCAGTGACGGCATAATAGCAACCATAAGCTAACTATCTATTTTGTAGACAGTGCATCTCCTGGACTACAAGAATTTAAGGTATGTGTGTGCTGCACACTATTAAAAAGATTAAATTGCAATTGCAAATATCTGTCAGAAAAATCGCAATTAGATATTTTCCCTAAATCGCATAGCCGTACTATACAGGAAGCTAGTTAGCTAGTTTAATGCATTTAAACAGTGTATGAGGGCAAAAAACTAGAATATATATGTACCATTATTGCACTTTTTGTAATTGCTCATTGCTAATGGCTTTCATTTCTCTTTGTTTTGCTGCCTGGGGCAGGAGATCACTAATAATGCTCCTATGGGCTTAGTTTCTGTTAATGTTTTCAGGCTACTGGCTCTGAATCACAACAGTGTTTTTTTTGCGGTTTGAGTGTCCCTACCGGGCCGATTATGAAAAACGAAGATGATGAGAAATTTCTCTAAGCAGAAAGGACGTCCTCCACAAAAAAATTCTAAAAACGAACTAATATAACATGGAAGCACATAATCAGGTACAACCCGGGAAGCCTAATGGGGGCTTGCACCGCTGGTTGGTGAAAGTCAAAGGATGTAATATTCTGGGAGTAAAAATAGTATTATAAATTGTTTGCTTTTTTCTTAGGCAAACAATTGTTTTTGCTTCATGTAGCTGTAACACGGCTTGAAGTGTGTCGGCATAGCAATGGCAGGATGTATGGAATGGCCGGCCTCTTTTTAAACAGCTAATAGTCAAGTTTTAGTTTAGTGACAAAAATAAACTTATCTAATCAATTTAATTAAAAAAAATTCTTGAGTTTAAGCCATGTTGTAAAATACTACCTTTTATATACTATTACTGGTATTACCAGGGATCCCGTTACTCTTCTTGATAATTACATGGTGATTCTAAGACTTGATATTATTATTTGAAGTAATAACTATAATCCGTTATGATATACAGACAATGGCTCAGCTTAGTCCTCGATACACCTTACCTTTTCGATGCCTAATCTTAATTACTAGGATGTTTTATTACGAGAGGCTTCTTCTTGACAGCTCAATTGAACGTCATCCAAAGACGTTTGGTGTGAAAGCACAGATACTCATTATTCAGTTTGGAGGATAATCAAAGCTAAACATGGTTTACAGTCTCGATTTCTGGAATTAAGATTAACCTGAAGCTAGTGAAACCTTCAGGCAGTATCCTCACTAACCAGGTTGTGTGTGTGTGGTTGTGTGGTTTTTTTTTTACAGGAGACAAAAGAGCTTGTGGCCATAAAGAAGTTTAAGGACAGTGAAGGTAAGGCATGACCTCATGGTTGTGTTGCTTATTAATTAATCTTTCTATTAAAAGGGTCATCGAACTGTCATACATGCAATATACTGGAACAATATACACTAAATAAACAAAAGTATTGGGACACCTGGCCATCACATATATTTGTGTGTTAGGGTTTTAAACTTAGTCTAACTCTTCCTCCTAGAATAACCGGTAAAGATTGTGTCATGTGACTGTTGATTAGATCATTCAGCTACAATAGTGTTAGTGAGATGTTGAGGTGAGGAGGTCTGGGATGCAGTCGGCAGTCAGCCCAAAGGTGTTTAGTGGGAGACACTCGATTGGTGGCGCAGTGGTTAAGGTGTTGGACTGCTAATTGAAAGACTGGTGTTCGATTCCCAGCAACACCAAGCTGCCACTGTTGGGCCCCTGAGCAAGACCCTTAAACCCCCAATTGATCAGCTGTATAAAAGAGATAAATGTAAGTCGCTCTGGATAAGGACGTCTGCCAAATGCTGTAAAGTGTAAATGTCTTTTTACCTCAATCATAACACAACATGTCTTTCTGGAGCTCAGGGGCTTTGTGCACAGGTGCGTTGTCATTGTCAATTTTTTCGTTGTTTAGTGTTGATATAAAATATTTCCTCTGTTTGGCAGAAAATGAAGAGGTGAAGGAGACGACTCTGCGGGAGCTAAAGATGCTCCGCACGCTAAAGCAGGAGAACATCGTGGAGCTGAAGGAGGCATTCCGGCGCAGGGGGAAACTCTACCTGGTGTTTGAATATGTAGAGAAGGTCAGACCAGAAGATTTTGGTTTGCTCTAATTATTATAGGTTGTTTGTCTGTCTCTGTATGTGGTTGCCATCTGGAAGCGAGTGGTGGACATGGTGTTTGAGTAATCAAATAGGGATTGGAAGACGTTCATAAAAGGTGCACATGATATAAACCCACATTTTTAAGTACGTTTTGCTTAACTGCGTTTTGCAGTTGGTAGATTTTAACATCCAGCCACCGCTTTCAGCATGCCTATGCTTATGAGACGGATTTTTTTTTTGTCTTATTTAAATGTGTGAAAACCACGGGCATGATTTATCGGCTCTAGTGGGAGGAAAACGGTTAACTCTGATGAGTCTGGCTGCTTCAGTGATGATATAATCGGTTCAGAAACGCTTCTGCTTTCTGTCTTGACGCCCATGTTAATTTTTATCTAATCAGACAAACTGAAGATTTCTTGTGCATCTTTAAAATATAAAATTGTTGGGGTCACAGGTTGTTCTCAGGAATGTGTGGACCTTTTTCTTCTCAGACCACTAGAGGGCAACCTTGTCCATTTTTAAAAAGACTTTATTTGTTATCTTTTCTTGGTTTGTGCAGTCTGAAATCATGTACTACATTTAAGTTAAAGCTGACTTCCATAATAACACGAAAATGTGTATTTCAATTACCCTAAAAGTGCCACGTCATGTCTTTCCGCCGTTTTCCAATATGACAGATGGTCTCTTTTACAGGCTCATAGGACAGTAAAGTGTCCATCGTATGTATACTTTAAAATCCAGGGGGAAAGTTTGGGCCATGCTGTAAATCCGGGTATACTTTTTGCCTTGCATACTGGGGAAGTATGCGATTTTGGGCGCAGCTGATGCGCTTTGGTTGTCATGTTTTAAACAGGTTTTACCCCTGTTTTGTCACTGGTTGGTTCCCAAATGTTTATTATTGTTCTTAGGGGTTTCATGTTTAGCTGATTATTTTCTTTAATTTAGTTTCGTATTTATCTTTCAGTGCATGTTTATGTTGCTTCTGTTGTGCTAAGCTGTTAATGTTCTTACTTTTGCTGTTGTGTTGCCTTGTTCCGTGTCTGTTTCTTGTCCAAAATCTGTTTCTTTGTTTTCTGTTTTCATTAAATAAAGTATTTGCATCAAGAACAACCCTAATTGGTTAGGTAAAGCATGTGACCATTTGAAATTAACGCCAGGGTTTAGAACGACATTAGATTTAGTGTGAAAAGTCCTGAACTCAAAATGTACGCTTAAAATGTATTAATTAAATTAGCACAAATGTAATTATTTATACTATTTAGGGAAATTGCTTACTGGGCGACGTGGGTGATGGGAAATACGCAACACGATTGACACGAATTTCGACTCGTGTGTAAAGCGATTTCGTGCAAGCCAGTCGACGTAAAGCTTATTGACTATTCTGTTGTATCAGCCAATGAAGGAGACCGTTGTTGTAGCTAATAAATAAAAACCTCACACAAGTAATCTCGAGCGAGTGATGCAATGCTTTGCGTTTGGTGGGAAACACAGCATAAGGCTTCTGGTTTCAGTGGTCCTTCATGTTCCATCTTTGCTTTGTAGATGTAATTAAAGCTATTATAGGCCTATGATTTCAGTCCATAATACGTGCATAATAGTTGCATAATACTTGCTACTTCATTTATATGACTGATTTTCTATTGTTCTAAACCATAGAACATGCTGGAGCTGCTGGAGGAAATGCCCAACGGCGCCCCACCTGACAAAGTGCGCAACTACATTTATCAGCTGATTAAAGCGATCCACTGGTGTCATAAGAACGAGATCGTACACCGAGGTAGAAGCAGCCGAAGGGCTATCAATTGACTGTAATTTGATTCTTGTGTTTTAAAAATATCTCTGAAATCCTAATCTAAGTGTTTCTGTGCTTTTTGGGTGTTTTTCTTTTCCTCAGACATCAAGCCGGAAAATCTCCTCATCAGCTCCGATGACATCCTCAAGCTGTGCGATTTTGGTAAGTGATACGATTAAGAGAGCTCAATTAATCTCTGAAAATATTGGAATGGAACGGTTCTCCCGCTTTTCCAAAGACATTTGGGTTCAAGTGGTTCCAGTTTTCCAGACTTTTTAGTTTTTTGCCTCTATGATTAAAACATTCTTTCTTTTGTGTCAGACCTTTTAATTTTTAAACCTCAATTTTTTTTTTTTTTTGAGGTAAATTAAAGTGAATAACACTTAATATTATTGGTTACGGTTGTTGGTGATGTCACCGATTCGTTTTCTGGGGATTTCTTTGCACTTTTTTACAATATTTTCGTCATCAGAATGTGGTCCTTCTTGGCTAAACTGTTCAGGGTCTGTTGTTCAGCACACCAGGGGGTTCTTTTCTGCCCAAAACATTCCAAATTGTTGTATTAACATTACCCAGCGTTTTCCCCATTCATGTCAAATTACTCATTTTAGCCACAAATGCAGTCGTTACAGATGAAACCGAGACTTAATGTTCAGCATATTTAAACATTTAATCGAAAAAAAAAACCCCAGCTTTTGGTCGTGTGTTTTAAAATTTTGGGGCGGTCCCAAGTTGTGTAACACTGTTGTGGATAAAAACACCTGAATAAAGAAGCTTGAATTAGAAATGTTCTTATTTTAGGCCCCGTCTCAATACCCACACTACACCCTAAGGTCTCTTCAGAGGTGTGCAATTTTGTAAGTGCACACTTTAGTTGATAAGTGTGCAAGGGAAAAAGATACCCCTCAGAGGCGGTGGTGGCACTGTACGCAGTATTATTGCTAAAAATGATAACTACATGAATAAACTTTTATTCACCCTTAACTTTCCTTTTCTTGTACAGTTTGTCACGCTCTTCCCAAACCTGCTCCGCTTTTCCACTTTTATCCCTTCATTCCTTTTGTAATGTCACACCACCAGAGGAATTCTGGATAATATTCCCGATCGAAGTTTGCTTTGATTCAAGCTTACAAAAATGTGCATTAAGGGCACAAATAATAGGGTGGAAAAGCTCACCAGCGAATTGGAACATTCTACACACTTGCACCCTTCAGTAAGTGCAGGTACCCGAATGTCATTAGTCACACCGTTCCAATAGTTCCAATAGGGGGGGCTGTATTTAATAACTTTACGCGCCCCTGGATATACGTACATCTCTAAACATGTATCGCAGACTGACATCACGAATGACTACACTAGGTGACTAGACCGTGTTGAAGTGATATCATTTGCTATTTAAAAGCATACCAAAGTGAGTGTACGGTGCGCGATGCTTCTAACCGAGACCGTCATTCCCCCACCCCCCACCCCACCTGCTGCAAAAACAAACATAATTGCCTGAAAAGTGAAAAGTCACGCTTTACACGATTAGGCAGCTCAGTGAGTGCCATGGAGAATGCACATGAGTCACAATGGGCTTCTTTCGAAACGTTTATATATTTAGCCCCAACTTGATTAATCCAGTGTGAATATTCCACAGTCTCGCTAACGTCACTCGCCTCGTCTCGTCTCTTCCTGTCATAATAGTCTAATTCTAGCTTTATTTTTTATATATATATATATATATATATATATGGTTGAAAAATCTGAAATTCTCGCATAGGCAGGGCTTGTAAAAATCAATTCTGAATGTTTTAATTCCTTAATGGAAAATGATGCCGGATGAATAAATTTGGAGAATTTAGCTAAGCCACATAAGTTCTCATTGTCACAGTGGTTAACATCACAGCTTTCTGCCTCCATTAGATATCTAAAGTATAATGATTGCCCCCTCCCACCCCTTTTTAGGGTTGGGGGGGAGGGTATTTTACTAAAGGTTGGGGGGGAGGGTATATTTATGTAACAGTTCCAAAACTCTAAGTGGTTTAGTATATTTTTATACAAATATTTCTATTTTTATTAGAAATTATAATATCAAACCTGTTTCTATGCTCCGCAAACGCTCCAAAATTCTTCAGATGTTAACAGAGAGTCAATTCAATGCTCATTTTTTAATTTTCAGTTTGATTTTTGATTCTGAAATAAAAAAACAAAAATTGAAAATAAGATTCCGTCATTGCTTTTTTTTAAAAATAACAAAAAAATTTCCTTTATTTCTGAATACACACAAAAAAAAAAAAAAACAAGGTCTTGTTTGGTCATTTTCTATTCATTGAATCATTAGAAGTGTTCTAATCAAGATGTCAAAAATACTAAACATGATTAAATGCCCTAAAATGCAGTATTTCCATTCTAACTTAGCTCTAAATATATAGCTACCTGGAAAGTATAGCTCACCCTAGTTAGCAGGCTTTTCTCAGAGAAAATGTTAATATCTGAGCCATTTGTGCGAATGATCTATAAAAACGATGCAAACTTAAAATAGGGCTGATATAAAAAAATATCACCAGATGAATTAAATGGCTGATTAGGAAAGAATTTATTATTTTGTAAAGTATAACACAAATTATAATCATAGATAAATAATATAGAACAAAACTGTAAACTAAATAATCGGGTTTTTGTTTTTATGTTTTTCTGGAGTAAAGATACATAAATTAAATTAATATTCAATGTAGAAACTCATTGTATAGACTAAATTATATACAAAATGACAACCTTCAATTAAAATTGCACATTCACTCTATTATTAAACTCGACAACTCTAACCCACAAATCACATGCTTTCTGAACGTGTGGTGCAGTCAAAAAAACAACATTTTCAGAGATCTTACTTCAACTGGTTGTGCTCCAAACATGCCCCATGGTATAGTTCTGCCCCTGATACTAGGCAGTCTTTATTTGTCACTTATACTTTTACAGCAGAGTGAAATTCTTTTTCCGCATATCCCATCTTAGTAAGTTGGGGGTCACAGCGCAGGATCAGCTATGATGCAGCGCCCCTGGAGCAGGAAGGGTTAAGGGTCTTGCTCAAAGACCCAACTGACTGGCGGTGGTGGGGCTTGAACCCAGGTTTTCCTGGTCTTTAGATCACCAACTCCGCGCCTCAACCAGTGAGCACCACTGCCCCTTTAGAGGCAGTGTTAAAGTGCCAAGGGATACCATCTGAAATACAGTGTGTCATGGTGGCACAGAAATTCGACCCTTTTGTAACTCTGTGTCCATCTTTCTCTCTTTCTCTTTCACCTGTGTTGTTTTTTTTTTGTTTCCTTCTTTTATAGGCTTTGCCCGGAATCTATCAGAAGGCAGTGACGCTAACTACACCGAGTACGTGGCCACTAGGTGGTATCGATCTCCTGAGCTTCTTCTCGGGTGAGCGCCATACATTGTTTATTCCTTTTATTTTTACGAGTCTCTGTAGTAGGATAGAACAACTCCTGTAACCCAACAAGGAAGTGTGTCTCAACACCTAAAGGTTTTATACATCCGAAGGTGCGTTCAAAATGACAGATTTACACATTAACTTTACACTATGGATACATTTTTAAAGGGAAATAAAAGTATAAATAAAACAAAAACCTGAAATATGTCAGTTGTTTCCTAGTTAATCAGCAAAATTAACAGGGGTAAAAGAAATATAAAATGTTTGGCTAATTTAGAAGAAATTGTGTTTGGACATATAGATTTGCTGTATGTATACATGGTATATTGCTGTATGTATATAGGTAGCCCCGCCCTTCTTCCTCTATGTAAGAAAGCTGAAAGCGTAAAGTAATATACCATATCCACTCTTTATTTTTGTTTATCGGTAGAATAAGTCTAGGTTCTTGATGTGTAAATACGCAACTCTCACAAATTAATAAAAAATATTTTTCTTTCATTGTAATAAACAGATTTGTTTTTCATTCTGATTCGGTTTTATTTCACTTTATTTGCGTAGATCACTTAACTAAAAAGTGCGATCGAAATTTTAAGAAAGATTAATGTAACAACGGATATCTGAACAAATATTACTGCTGTGTAAAAATATCAATATAGCTAACTATTGCGATATTTTTTTTTTTTTTGCAATAGTAATATCGCGATAGTGTATCGATATTCTGACCTCCAGTAAATTAGTTTAAACTGATTTAGGTTTACGATAAAATTTATTTATAACCCTGAATGTGTGATACGACTTCCTGCTCGTTTGACGGCCATCGTCTCAGAAGCAAATATACAACTATTTGTATTTGTTTTATTTTTATTCAATCAATTATTTTCAATACCCGCTTATTCCCTGATTCAGGGTTAAAGGGATCTGCTGAAATCTATCCCAGCTGTCTCTGAAGGGTAAAAGGTAGGAGGGGGACACCCTGGACAGGTCACCAGTCACACAAACACTCCTATGGGCAATTAAGAATCACCAACTGATGTAACATGCATGTTTTTGGACTGTGGGAGGAAACCGGAGAACCCAGAGTAAACCCACGCACGGGGAGAACATGCCAACTTCACACCTGCCTGTGTATCGAATCTAGGGCCTTCTTGCTGTAAGGCAACAGTGCTAACCACAAATAGCCCCTGCTATTTGTTTTACTTTTATTAATCTTGAAGTATCGCAATGTATTTTACTGATGTATCGCGACGGGTGTATCGTAATATGAATCGTATTGGCTCTTGCCAATCCACAGCACTAACACAAATATTTAAAAAACCTTTCTGGGGTAATTTGGTTGGTATAGATCATTTTGTAAGCTGTGGGCGTCACCAAATGAGACGGCAAAGAGAAAAAGAGAAATAGATAGATAGAGAATGTCACAACCGTAGTTTTTTTTTTCCTCCCAAAGTCTCGCCATTAAAATTCCGCCTACTCGAATGTTCTCACCCTCCCTCTCTTCGCATCTCTGAGCAGAACTGTGTCTTTCAGTCTGCTGTCTCTACTTCTCTCTCTCTCTCTCACACACACACACACACTGTTTCCCCATCCTTCCCTTGTCCTTGGTCCCTCCCCCGTCCTTCTGATTCTTTCATTTATCCGGTTGCTATTTCCTTTGACGGAGCAAAAAATGATTCATTTTCCAAAAATTGACAAAGAAAGCATGTTTTTGCTCATCAGTAACTTGGGGAAAGTGACTGTTGTTGCTGACTCTGACAGATTTTAGCCGCTGATATGTTCAGTTAAGTATTGTAGCGTCTTAAAGCTCTGAGAAATAGAGACGGGAAGATAAAAACGAAGATCGATCTCAGCCTCATATTACGAATCACTCAATAAAGCTATTCTTAAATAAGAGTTAGTAAATTACTACGACTTTATTACTAAATGACTACTAATAGATTACTAAATAATTACTGTAGGTTATAATGCAGCAAAAAATTATTTGTGATTTACTTTACTACACTTTATTATCACTAGACATTATCTGAAAGCAGATCTACAAATAAAACATTTTTAGAATAAATAATAATTTTAAAATAATTTACGGACAGCAAAAGAGACGGAAAAGGATGTGTAAATGCCATAACGAAGATATTATTTTTAAGGGTTTCTTAATTATTATTTACATTTAATATTAAACAGTAATAATTTAATCAACATAGTGATATCCAAAAAAAACCCCATTTGCTTGAATAAACTGAGGAGGGTAAAAAGATCGAAGTCGACTCGATTACATCGCAGCAGTCCTAAAACAAACATCCTAAACTTTTGGGTAAGTTAACTTCAGAAATGTCTCTGCTGTGTCTCTCAGAGCTCCGTACGGAAAGGCGGTGGATATGTGGTCCGTGGGATGCATCCTGGGAGAACTGAGTGACGGCCAGCCTTTATTTCCGGGAGAAAGTGAGATCGATCAGCTCTTCACCATCCAAAAAGTGCTGGGGCCGTTACCACCCGAACAGATGAAGCTGTTCTACAGCAACCCCCGCTTCGCTGGACTCCGGGTAACAACTCGCCTTCTCTTCTCTTTTCTTTTTTTCTTTTCTTTTCTTTTCTTTTCTATTCTCTTCTCTTTTTTTTCTTTTCTTTACTCTTCTCAAATATTTTAAAATCTTCTTAAATCTTTTCTTTTATCTTCCCGAATCTTCTTTTTATTCCTGCCCTCCGCAAATCTCTCTTTTTCTTTTTTCCTCAAATCTTCTTGAATCTTCTTTTAAATTGTCTTCTCTTCTCGAATCTTCTCAATTCTTCTCTTTTAAAATGATTTAACTTTCTAGTTTCTCTTCTCTTCCCCTGTTTTTTCTGCGCAACTCATCTCATTTCTTTTTTCCTCTTTCCATTCTGCTTTGTTCCTTTTTCTCTTCTCTTCTCTTCTCTTCTCTTCTCTTCTTCTTTTATCTTTTCTTTTTTCTTTTATCTATGAATCCCTTTAATAAATGTCACCTGCTGTCCATCTTTCCTGTCTACAACTTATTTAATCGTTTGACTGAGAATTATTAATATAAAAGTTATATGCTCTTTCTTTCTTTCTTTCTTTCTTTCTTTCTTTCTCTCTTTTTCTTTCTTTCTCACACACACACACACACACTATTTCTCTATCTCTCTCTCTCTCTCTCTCTCTCTCTCTCTCTCTCTCTCTTACTCTATCTCACACTCGCTCTCACTTTCCTCCTCATGTCTCTGTATCAAATAATACAGTTCCCTACAGTCAGTCATCCTCAGACCCTGGAGAGGAGATACTTGGGCATCATTAATGGACTCATGTTGGATCTAATGAAGGTAACGCCTTACACCAAGAATTAAGTGAATTTTGCAATCTGAGCAAAGTAATTTCTTTATCAAGCAAGCAATAATTTTCACGTATATATTTCATAATTCCAGAATGGTCCAGTAGGGGGCGGGCTACACATATTCAGTAGGATTTAGTGGAAAAAATGTGTAGAATAATGTGTAGCTTATCCAAAGGTATTATTTTTCGGGTTAATCCAAATAACACTTCTACAGACACTGTGAAACGCTATAAAAAAAAAAAAAAAGATTTGTTGGTTCCGCTAACACCTGTGCCCGTTTGCACAGCTTCCACCCACAGCAGTATAAATACATTTTCATAATCACTGCATACTTTAATTAGACACATTTGGACCACTTCCAGCGTGTTGCATTTCTTTTCTTTACCAGCTTGCTTTTCGTTGTTGTTCTGAATCTGATCCTGACTCTTACTTAGAACCTGCTGCTGTTAAACCCCTCGGAACGCTTTCTGACCGATCAGTGTTTGAACCACCACGTGTTCCAGATGCTGCGAGCCCTCGAGCGACCTGCGCCTCCGTCCCCCAACCCACCTCGTTCCTCCAAGAGGAAACCGTACCATGGGGACAACACCATTCCCAGCCGGTCAGCTAGCGCCTGTGACATGCATTACTATATAATTCTTATTTACACTGTCCGTGTGAGATTATCCACTAAAGTTAAGATCTACGCACAATTGAGGAAGTGGAAAAACATTTACTTTGACCTAAGCGTATATGATGTTCACTAATGCAGACATGCAGTTTGTTCTGATTTATTACATTTCTCTCTCACCAGAAGTAAGAGCTCTAGTCATCGCAGGTCCAACAACAAAGACTGCTCATCGCTGCCACGCCATGAGGACTTGCGCCGGAATGCAGAAGGCTTTTTAAATGGTGGTGGAGTACCCATGGGTGCCAGCCTGAGTCCTACACTGCACCCCAAGAGCTACCAGAGTCAGACGCTGAACCGCTCAATCTCTTGCAGCAAAGAGCTGGCCAACAACAATCTGCCACATCTCTTGAGCCCCAAAGATGTCAAGGGCAAAACCGAGTTTGATTTCACTCTGGGGCCTAAGACCACTGGCGGGGTAGACCTTTCCACTGGCAAGTACCTCAAATCATCCAAACAAAACCGGCAGCCATCATCCTCTTTTCTAGAGGGCAAAACAAGCACTCTGCAGTCGGGCGACAAGCACGGGCGTCATGGCTACATGGAGAGCTCACACGGCTCTATGCCCTCGTCCTCATCCTCTAAAAGCACCTCGTCTTACCTTGGCCTGTCCAAAAGCCATGGCACACTAAGTGACGCAAAGTCTGTTGGAAATCTGGCCGAGCCCCGCCTTCACCTAGAAGAAACCATGCCCACTTCGAGCTCCAGTTCTCGGTATTTCCAGACTAGCTGTTTGGATTTGAATGTCGCCCCCGCCAGCCCTCGAACAGAAAGGCACTCAGGCTCAGATCACCAGGGCCATAGTCCAGCAGGGCGGTCCAATCCTCGCATGGAAGGTGGCACCCTGGACTCGCATCACTCCTCAGGACGGAAAAAAACACCAGAGGAACCCAAGGTGCCAGATACTCTGGATCCAGCCATGGTGGCAGGAGCCGCAGGCGTTCACAATCACTCGCTTTCCGCCCCCCATGAATCCCACCCCTACGGCCTGGGCTACACCAGCCCTTTTTCATCTCAGCAGCGCCCTCACAGGCACTCTATGTATGTGCGTCGAGAGCGCCACAGGACCCATGGTCAGGAGGTTGGTCTAGCAGTGAGCCAGGGGGCACCAACGCGTGCCAGCAGCCTACAGCTACTTTCCCCTCAGTTGCCTCACCGCACGTTACCACGCCACCCAACTGGCTCTTCAAGAGAGGAGCTCAGCCAGGACCTCAGCAGGGTCAGACTTTTATGTTTGTCTGTCTATTTGTCTGTCTGTCTGCTTCCCTACACATTATGGACCTCAAGTCCATTACCAGAAGACGTATTTTGATTAAAAAGAATTTCTTAGACTGAATCCGACATTTGTTTTTTGCCATTTAGTGTCACTCAGTCACAATCCACTTTATATTTGAGCCATTTTGTGAAAATTATATCCTACTGTTAAATCAGTAAATGTCGGATTATATTAGGAGCAAATTTAATGTACAGCTGGCTTTGCAAAATAAGATCTTTAACCCCAAAAGCAGTAGGTTCTTATATTTATATTTATTCAAAAGGGGTGCACAAAATAAATTAGTTTGTTTCCAATAGAGTTCCGTTAGAGTCGGTTCCCATGCAGTTTCGGCCAGCAGCAGACTACCAGCTAGTATTTATGTACCATTTCATGGTGTATCTGATAATGATAAAAGTCAGTTTACTTGCTTGTTTTATTGTTTTTGTAGGAAACGAATCACACAGCAACTACAAGAGCTATTAGTCTCGCGAAGTTTAAGACATGTCAAGCTACACAAAATCTGCAAGTTAGAACCTGGTGTTACCCAAATGCCTTTTAATTCTAGTAGCAAATTGCTAAAACTGCTTATTTTCCTCTGAGAAAAAATTAACAAGAAATGTAACCGTAAGTCATGCTAGCACATACTTCCCTAACCAGTAGATTGTGAAACCAGTAGTCCTGCTATATCTTAAATAAATTACCAGTGTGTTCAGAATGCAGCAGCATGCAAACTTCCAGATACAGAAAGTTAAAGCGTATTCTAGCAAGATGTAGTAGCAAACTATAATGTTTTGTCTTGATAATTAGGGGGAACTGGGCAGCACGATGGTTTAGTGGTTAGCATTGTTACCTCACAGCAAGAAAGTCCCGGGTTTGATTCCCGGACAGGGGTCTTTCTGTGTGGAGTTTGCATGTTCTCCCCGTGCTTGTGTGGGTTTAGTCCGGTTTCCTCCCAAAAACATGTATGGTGGGTTGATTAGTGATTCTAAATTGCCCATAGGAGCGATTGTAAGTGTGTGTGTGTGGCCCTGTGATGGAGTGGCGACATGTCCAGGGTGGACCCCCCTGCCTTTTGCCTTTTCAGAGACGGCTGGCATAGACTCCAGCAGATCCCTGTGACCCCAAATTATGGAATTAGTGGGTATAGAAGATGAATGAATGAATTGGGCTACTTTTTTTGGATTACTTTTATTTTTGTTTGTCTATCAAGGCAGAATTTATGCTCAAGTTAATTTCTGTCACAGCAAAGCTAAATGTTGGTGCTGATTGCTGTAAAATACCGGCCATAAATGTACTTTTTTAAGTTGGCTATTCCTCTCAGCAAATCATCTTCAATCCTCATGGACTTTAAAGTCAGCAAATTATTAAAAATACATTATAAATAATGACGATTGGAAAGTGGTCATATTCTGGTTAATACAATAATGCCACCTACACCTATTACCCCTGTAACTCTTTACATCAACAATCTGCTAGGTAGTTTCAGTTTAGCTTCATGTAGAAAAACTAATTGATTAGAGAATTACACAAAACCTAGTGAGTCTAACCCTAAACCCTAACTTTGAACTGTTACCCCTAACCCTAATCCTACCCTAACGTTAGGTGAGTGTATTATTCTATTTTTATACCGGTTTCAATAGCAGTGAAATCCCTGTAAAATATTTGATGTGATTTTATTGCCATTTTATCATTGATTTCGGTGTGTAAATGAATTTCATAATAGATTTAATCAGAATTTACACATTGTCTATGAGGGCAAAGAGCAGAAGGTCTTATTTAAAGCAAATATTAATATTAAAATTGATATAAATTTAGCTAAAAGGAAAAAAAAATGATTTTCCAAAAGAAAAAATGTAAACCAATTAACCATTATTTTATTTCATTTGTTAACTTCAAATGTAGGCTTTTAACTAAGTAATGCACTTCAGAAACCACATTGTCATTAAACCTCTTGGTTTTTTTTGCTCATCAAATAATGTTGCAGCCAACAAGGAAAAATTCTAAAAACCCCATTTGCATAAATGCATATCAATTATATCAATTAAACTATACCTAAAAAAAACCCTGGTGCACCAAGAGGGAACCTACATGTTCTACTTTTCAACCAGTGCACAAGCTTAAGTCCAATCGGGAACCTGGCTTTGCTTTTCCATTGAAAAAAATTGGGGCCCAGATCTTGGCTCCAAATTGCCACCGAAAGCTTGCTAATGTTAAACATGGAAACCATGATCAGGTCAACAAGAGAAATTTAACACAAACTAGAAAGTAGCTTAAGGAAAAAAGTGCGTATATGAAAAAACGATCAAGCAAGCAATTAAAAAAAGATGGCAACAGATTCTGGTCATCTGTTAAAGATATAGTTGATTCTGCTCTCTGCAGTTGGAAGCAACAAGACTAATATCTTAAATATATTTTTACCAAATATAATTTCTTTTAGGGGCAGCACGGTGGCTTAGTGGTTAGCACTGTTGCCTCACAGCAAGAAGGTCCTGGGTTCCCAGGCAGGGGCCTTTCTGTGTGGAATTTGCATGTTCTGCCCGTGCCTGCGTGGGTTTACTCCAGGTACTCCGGTTTCCTTCCATAGTGAAAAACATGTATATTAGGTTTATTGGTGATTCTAAATTGCCCATAGGTGTGAGCGTGTGCGTGTGGCCCTGTGATGGACTGGCGAACTGTCCAGGGTGTACAACAGGGTATCAACAATGCACAAGTTTTCCAGAACAAATCCTCTTTGACCATAGTCGTAAATGTACAACCTCTGGAGTTAATACATTCCTGATTTTTGTGTGTTTGTTTTAACAGAATGAACAGTCTCCAGTCTCTCATGGCCCAATTAAGGACTCAACCAGGGACAACACTTCCTTCCACTCACAGCGTGCCAAAAATGAGGTCTGAGTCCTAAGTTAATTAAGCTTCCTTACCCCTAATCCCACCTTACACATAGTGAACAGACTCAGTCTTGCTGGGATTTAGTTTCATAAGCTGTATGCCAGACATGCTGAGATCCCTGCAGAAACATAAGTGTGTATAAAGGTAAAGGAAAGGATATGTTTGGTGTTATTAGCATAGCAGTGGTATGAAAACCCATGTGAGATTTTGACCCGGCAGAGATGGAGAACAGAAGAGCACCCATCTCGAGGTCGGAAGGGTTTGCCCGGTATGTTCCCTAATAGGTAATTCGAAATGTCTCCCTCGAGGTTAAACTGTGGGGTATGGTCCTTATCTGACTTGTTTACCAGAGAATAAAATTTCTTGTAGCTCTGGATGTCTGTCTTTTACTGTCAGTCAGGTGCTGCTTTATCCGACACCCTATTTGGTGTTCCAATAGGACCACTAAATGGGAACTGTGAAATGGAATCGTGTTGTCATCTGTCCTCTGCTATAGAGACAAAACTTTACTTAAATGACTGCATTAGCTCATCAAATCAGGTTAATCAAATTTGTTTAGTGCACTCACTGGTCATAGATAGTAAAATGACAGTAATCTGGACTGGATGTTTTCCACAATGTTGTCTTTAGTTATCACTACATGTTTTTCCTTTTCTGCAGGTTGGGATGTACCACGATCCACATATGGAAGATGGAACCTCATCCAAGGAAAACCGGATTATCTACAGTGACTCTATGCCACGCAGAGTGGGCAGCTTTTATCGAGGTATTCACAAATGCGAAATAAACATTTAATTCTAAAAGCTTACCCCTAACGGACCGACCATGTAAATGTACAAGCCCAATTTAAAAAAAAGTTGAGATGTTGTATACAATCCACATAAATACAGAATGACGTCAGTGGGCAGAGCTTGTACTAATCTTTTAAGCTTCCTGCTCCAAATTTTTACATCTTCTACCCTTTTCTCCCTCTCATTTTCCTCATTCATCAACACTTCATCAAAGTACTCCTTCCCACTCTCCCACTCCTACACTCTCATTTGTGAGCACCTTTCCATCTCAATCTTTAATAATCCTAACCTGCTGCACATCCTTCCCATCTCGATCCCTCTGCTTTGCTAATCTGTACAAGTCCTTATCTTCTCTAGTGTCTGCTTGGCCTTAGCCACTTCCCTCTTTACTTTGTGCCGCAAATCCTTGTATTCCTGTCTACTTTCCTCTGTCCTTTCTATGTTCCATTTTCACTTAGCTAACTTCTTCCTCTGTATACTATCCTAAACTTCCTCATTCCACCACCAAGTCTCTTTACCTTCTTTCCTCCTTCCATATGACACACCTAGCACCTTTTTTCCTGTCTCCCTGATCACTTTTGCCATAGTTTGCCATTCATCTAAAAACAATAACAGAGCCTGTTTCAACTCCTGTCTAAATTCTTTACAGTATTCTTCCTTTTTCAGTTTCCACCACTTGGTTTTCTTCTTTACCTTTGATCTCTTCTTCTTACGGACCAACATTTTCATTCTACACACCACCATTCTATGCTGTCTGGCTACACTCTCTCCCACCACAACTTTACAGTCACTAATCTTTTTCAGATCGCTTCGTCTACATAAAATGTAATCTACCTGTGTGCTCCTTCCTCCGCTCTTATAGGTCACTATATGCTCCTCTCGTTTCTGGAAAAAATTATTTACCACAGCCATTTCCATCCTCTTAGCAAAGTCTACTATCATCTGTCCTTTGCTGTTCTTTTCCCTGACTCCAAACATGTCCAACACTTCCCTGTCACCTCTGTTTCCCTCACCAACATGTCCATTAAAATCTGCGCCTATCACTGCTCTCTCTCCTCTGGGAATACTCACAATTACCTCATCTAACTCACGCCAGAACCTCTCTTTCTCTTCTAACTCACAACCTACTTGTGGGGCGTAACCACTTACAACATTCACCATCAACCCTTCAATTTCTAACTTTAGACTCATCACCCTGTCTGACACTATTTTCACCTCCAGAACATTCCTCAGAAACTCCTCTTTTAGGATTACTCCTACCCAATTTCACTTACTATCCAAACCATGATAAAACAGCGTGATTCCCGATCCCATACTACGCGCCTTGCTACCCTTCCACCTGGTGTCCTGTACACATAGTATATCTACCTTTCTTCTCTCCATCATATTAATCAGCTCTCTACCTTCCCCGACATTGTCCCAACATTCAGCGTCCCTATTCTCAGTTCACACTCTTGCTTTTCCTATTCTCTTTCTCTTCTCCTTTGACTAACAGTAGCCCAATTTCCGCTGGCACCCTGTAGGTCAATGGTGCCGGTGGCGCCCGTTGTTAACCCAGGCCTCGACCGATTCGGTATGAAATTTTGAAAGTTGGGTATGAAATTTTGATGATTTGCATATGGTGAAGTTTTACGTCGCATGCCCTTCCTGACACAACCTTTTCTATTTAGCCAGGCTTGGGACTGGTACCGAAGTCACTGGCTTGTGACCCCTGTGGCTAGATTGCAAAATACATATCAAATGTTTATGTAAATGTACCACTTTATGATGTAATTTAATAACTTTGAAATTTGGGGTAGGACTTTTGTCTCATTCCTGCCTGATATAGGACTCTAACTGCTTAATGGCTCCGGGTCTTTGTTGTATTTTTAATTGGTGAAAGTTTTGATCTGCAGGCAGGCTAGTTTCACGTAAATGTCTTTATTTGTCACATATCTTCTACAGCACAGTGAAATTTGTTTCTTCGCATATCCTATCTTTGAAAGTTGGGGTCAGAGTGCAGGGTCAGCTATGATACAGCGCCTCTAAGGCAGAAAGGGCTGAGGGTCTTGGCTCAAGGACCCAACAGTGGCAGACTGGCAGCAGTGAGACTTGAACCCAGGTCTTCGAATTAACAACTTACCGCCTCAACCTTATGATCCACCACTGCCCATCTGGACTCATCTACTATGAAGACATGCTGTTGTCATAGTTGCATTGTGGGGTTTTGCATTGTCATTGCTGAAATATGCAATGCATTCCTTAAAAAAGATGGAGTAAATGCTGTTCTAAAACCTGGATTTATCTTTCAGCATTAATGGCAAGGATTTTAGTCCTGGGGATGCGGTCCCCATAGTTACCAAAAAGAATGTAAAATTTTGATTCCTCTGACCACAAAAAAAAAAAAGTTTTTTACTTTGCTATTTTAATTTTATTTGAGCTTTGGCTCAGAAAAGTCATGTTAAATCATGGCTTTTTCTTTGCGTAATAGAGCTTTAATTGGCGTCTTTGGATGATACAGCAAACATCGGCCTACTTCCTTGCGTACGAAGATTTTCCCAGATTCTCTAAACAAAGTCTTCGACATTTCACGTTGAGAAACATTCATTCATTCATTTTCTATACCCGCTTTTTCCCTAATTCAGGGTCACGGGGATCTGCTGGAGCCCATCCCAGCCACCTTTGCAAGGGCGAAGGGCAGGAGGGGGACACCCTGGACAGGTCGCCAGTCGTTGAGAAACATTATCCTTAAATTGTTCAACAATTTGTAGACGCAGCTTTTTACAGATTAGTGAACCTCTGTCCATCTGTCCATCTGAGAGACTGTGACTTTCTAAGATGCCCTTTTTATACTCAATCATGTTATTGACTCGTTGCCAATTTACCTACAGTAATTAGTTGCACCATTGTGTTCCAGTTCTTCTTTGTTAGTACCACTTTTATTGCCTCTGTTCCAACTTTGTTATTCCCAATTTTTTGTCTTAGTTTACACATTTGATGTGTTTTGTTGGAAATGAAGTATAAGTTTATGTAATCTTTGGAATTTGGATTTGTACGTTTATTTTTTATATCCTATTGGTTCGATGCTGAAATTACAATACTGAACACTGTATTACTATTCTCAATACTTACTATGAATTGGGGTTGTCTGGCTGCTTATGTATACTCTAGTCCCTTCTCCACGACCAGACAATCCCTTCCATGACAGTGTGCCTCAGAGCAGAGTTCCACCTGTATCTGCAGATAGCGCTGCTATGGCCAACCACTCCAAACGCCAGACAAACTTTGACCCTTGGTAAGTTTTCACTGTTAGCATTTTGACTGCATTTCAAGTTATTAGCACTACAATTTAATGTAGAGTACATATCCTTTTGCAACACTGAAATGATTAGTCTAGAAGCATCTCGCACTAATCAAATTTCATATGATTCTGGTTTTAGGAATAACACGGAGACAATGGTTCTGAACCCACCGGAGATTCCGAAACAGAAGGAAAAACAGGGTTTCTTTAGAGCAATAAAGAAGAAAAAGAAGAAGTCACAACCAGTGAGTCTTTTTTTATTTATTTACCACTCGATTGGATTTCTACTGATAATGGCAAATAAAGCATTTAAGATATGTGTTCTTGTGTGATATAAATGGAAATGATAGTCGTAAAGAATACGTGTAACTAGAAAAGGTACATTATTATTCATAAATAATGATAAAGATTCAAGTCTAACTGCTACCCAGTCCTTGGTAGATGCTATTGACTGTCTTTATCACACAAAAGTCTGAGAACAAAATATAGTTCTACTATTATGTAGCAAAATAGATGGAATTTGGAAGCTCCCGCTATAGTTACATCATCAAGTCTGTCACAACAGCATGACGGTTTAGCTTTGATACCAAAGTAGAAAAATTAGGGTTTATTTTCCTTTTCTATTAGCTGAGGAAAATCTCAGGATGTTAGAAATGAAGCTACCAGGCAGAAGGCAAAGAGAAGGCCCAAAGAGGAGGTATTTGGATGCAATAAACGAGGACATGAAATTAGTGGGTGTGAGTGAAGAGGATGTAGAGAATAGGGTTAGGTGGAGACAGATGATTCGCTGTGGCGACCCCCTAAAAGGGAACAGCAGAAAGGAAGAAGAAGAAGAAGAAGAAGTAGCTGAGGAAAATCTGTCTAAAGCTGTTTGTTCAGTACAACTGACTAGTGATTCATTCACCCCTTTTATTATCCAAGAGAAATCATGAGGCCAAGTAATTAATTTTGAACGTTGTGGAAACAGATTAGCCCAATGCTAACTTTCTCCTGCTTTTTAAGTGTTTTTAGTTGAAATTCAGGAAATGTTCTTTAACGCTAAAGAAGAATTGCTTTGTGTGTCTTTATTTGTGCTATCTGTTGGGTTTGTCAGCGAATGCACACCAAGCAGTGTGTCAGTGTGTGTGTTTGTAAGAAATAAATGCTAAATAAATAGTTCACTTTACTTTTATCAAATAGTTTTAACTGTTTTCAAGCTATTTGCTGTTTTTTTCATCCAATTTATATAAAAAAATTTGAATAAAATCTGTGCTAAATGATGCAGCTTGCTAATGCATATGCTCATGCACCAAAATGGAGTCCTGCTAGTTAGCTAGCCTACTTCAAGCTACACTGATGTGGGTTAAGTAAATAGACCTATGTCCTTTATATATTAATGAACGCTTATTCCTTTAATATATTATATAATTATGATGCTATGATTATATGACTAATTCTTTATAGAAAGCTACACTGTCTGCAGCTAATGCTAGCCTAGAAGAGTTAATTAGCCTTATTACAAAGGAAGCTTATCTAAAGCTAAGGCGAGAATGTGACTATACAGTATTATTAACTGTATTAAAAAGCTACCATACTATTCTGTGATAGTCCATTAGGGTTAAGACGTATGTATTTGTTTCATAGGTGGAGGTTCTATTTAAATATAAATACAGATAATCAATAGCCTAGCTTAGTTCACTTCATAACGCTAACTGAATTTAATTCTTCTTGGGGAAAGCTTATTCGGCTCAAACAAAGCAGTAGTCTTGGGCTCCATCTGAAATCGTATACTTTCATACTATATAGTAGGTAAAAGGTGAGTAGGATGTCAGAATCTTTAGTACCGTACTATTTAGAACATACTTTTTTAACAATCAGGAATAAAGTAGTAGGTGATTTTTGGACAGAGCCTTAGCATTAGCAAAATCCCTGATGCTGAAATTTAAATTAGGACATATTAAAAAGTCTGTTGATGGCATAACCCCAAATATAAACGCCCTTCCGCTCAACCCACCCCTCAGATTGTCAAAGGCAGACCCGAGATACTTGTCTGTGGAAATTAATGTGCCTCTCATCCAAAAATTGTGCTCTGTATGCAAACACCATGAGTCCGTATGTTCATCTCATCTGCTGCTTTCAACAACAACAACAAAAAAAACATGTCTGTCTCTTCCTGCAATGAGCCGCTGGCCTTTTTCTGCGTCTTATATTCCAGACGGAGGGCTGCGAGGGAAGGAACCCGAGCATCAAGAAAAGCCTTTTCCCTCTCTTTAACTCAAAGAATAGCTTAAAGCATAACTCCTCTGTGCTTCCTGTCCTTGCTCAGCCCATGGTACAGCACTCATAACTGTCCCCCTCCTCATTGTCCATTCTTTACATCACCAACAGGCTCCACTGCATGTATATATAAATGTAGCCATCAATTCTTTTTTTTTTTATTCTTTTTTTTTTTATAAACCGTTAATATTTGTTAATCGTGACACCGTAAGCACTGGGCCCAGATTCATAAAACGTTAACGGAGCATACGGGATGATATCCTCCGCGATCAGAAATCAAGCATGGTTCTGTGTACATTCAGTTCTAAATATCAGACCTTCTCTTAACCTCTCACTAAGCATGCTTTCTGATTTTGCGGATCTGGTCCCCACTGTTTTATTATCTACAAAATTATAATTGCCATTGCTGCTAGTCCAGCAGCGCAAGCATGTGATCAGATGCATGGAATTGTAGCTATGCCTGCAGACATCGGGTTCTTCAAGAGCAGATGCAGTAAGAACACATACATGTTGACCCTAGTTAGTAAAGACGGGGGCTGGGTGTGTCCTAGCACATTGATCTACACTCACTGTCCACTTTATTATGTACATCAGTACCTGAACTGCACAGTTATGTCATTGGATAATCCGGAAATGATTGCGATAGTTAACCGCATCAATATTTTTACACGGTCCTATTGTAAGCCCAGCTTTAGCAAACATGCTGAACTAACAGTGCATTACACCATCAGGTGTTTTTAATACTGTGGACAGTTAGTTTTTATATATTATAATTTTATAAATAGGCTAATTGCGAAAGGAATTGATGCACACTCCCAGCCTGCTGGCTTCATGCACGCTATTTTGTGTTTTTGAGTTACCCTTTCCCTGATTTGCTCGATTGTGGCTCTGGTTTTGGTTCGTTTTTTGCTCACTGTTTTCTCTGCATGGTTGCCAGGTTGCAGCTGAAGGTCAGCAGGACCAGCTGGTGCTCCAGAGACCGGTCAAGTCTTCATCCCACCATAGCAGCCGTCACCGGAATCGGGACAGGGAACGAGATAGAGACAGAGACAGGGACCGAGACAGGGATAGGAATCGAGAGCGAGGGCGTGAGCGAGACAGAGACAACACCTGGCCTATAGAGAAGCATACAAATGTGCAACCTCAGGCAAGAAACTCACTCTTTTCTCCCTCTTTAAGCTCTTATGCTTCCAAATGATTATACACTGCTCAGAAAAATAAAGGGAACACTAAAATAACACATCCTAGATCTGAATGAATGAAATATTCTTATTAAATACTCAATTGGATTCAGGTCTGGGGAACGGGCGGGCCAGTCCATAGCATCAATGCCTTCGTCTTGCAGGAACTGCTGACACACTCCAGCCACATGAGGTCTAGCATTGTCTTGCATTAGGAGGAACCCAGGGGCAACCGCACCGGCATATGGTCTCACAAGGGGTCTGAGGATCTCATCTCGGTACCTAATGGCAGTCAGGCTACCTCTGGCGAGCACATGAAATCTGTGCGGCCCTCTAAAGAAATGCCATCCCACACCATTACTGACCCACTGCCAAACCGGTCATGCTGGAGGATGTTGCAGGCAGCAGAACGTTCTCCACGGCGTCTCCAGACTCTGTCACGTCTGTCACATGTGCTCAGTGTGAACCTGCTTTCATCTGTGAAGAGCACAGGGCACCAGTGGCAAATTTGCCAATCTTGGTGTTCTCTGGCAAATACCAAACGTCCTGCACGGTGTTGGGCTGTAAGCACAACCCCCACCTGTGGACGTCGGGCCCTCATACCACCCTCATGGAGTCTGTTTCTGACCATTTGAGCAGACACATGCACATTTGTGGCCTGCTGGAGGTCATTTTGCAGGGCTCTGGCACAAAGGCGGAGGTAGCGGTCCTGCTGCTGGGTTGTTGCCCTATTACGGCCTCCTCCACGTCTCCTGATGTACTGGCCTGTCTCCTGGTAGCGCCTCCATGCTCTGGACACTATGCTGACAGACACAGCAAACCTTCTTGCCACAGCTCGCATTGATGTGCCATCCTGGATGAGCTGCACTACCTGAGCCACTTGTGTGGGTTGTAGACTCCGTCTCATGCTACCACTAGAGTGAAAGCACCGCCAGCATTCAAAGGTGACCAAAACATCAGCCAGAAAGCAGAGGAACTGAGAAGTGGTCTGTGGTCACCACCTGCAGAACCACTCCTTTATTGGGGGTGTCTTGCGAATTGCCTATAATTTCCACCTGTTGTCTATTCCATTTGCACAACAGCATGTGAAAGTGATTGTCAATCAGTGTTGCTTCCTAAGTGGGCAGTTTGATTTCACAGAAGTGTGATTGAGTTACATTGTGTTGTTTAAGTGTTCCCTTTATTTTTTTTGAGCAGTGTATATAAAAAAATTTATCATTCTGATTTTTTTATAGTACTGAAATCTTTTTTGTTTTGCTGCTTCTTGTTTTTTTTGTTTTTTTTATAAAAATGTATAAAAATAAACTTACACACAGGCGTTAGGTTGACGGTTTTCCTCTGTTTTCATCTACCCCTAGAATCAACCACTAAGGTCTTTGCGCAAGTTGCTGCACCTCTCCTCTCCCCCCTCTTCCTCTAAAGCTCCTCCTCCTCCACCTCCTCCTACTTCTGCCCCAGATCGCTCCTCTGAAGTGCGCTTCCAGCAGCTCTCTAGCGTGGCACCCAAAGCCGCGCCCCCGAGCATGCCCGAAGCGCGGTCCATTCCTGTGGGCAGCATTACTCCTAACACCAAGAGCCGTAAGCCACACAACTACCCTCTGCCCGGGCAGATTGAGTCTACTTGGCATGCCTCGGCTCCCTACGCCGACCAAATGGCCAGCAAAGCTGGGCAAAACGGCATCGGGTTTGCCAGGGCTGCTCGTCCTCGGATGCCAAACCTCAATGACCTGAAAGAAACCGCTTTGTAGGAGCGGACAAGTCGTCTTTTACTTTTTTTGACTCTTTGAGGACAACTGAAAAACCAAGAATCACTTCCGTACCTAACGACACCTCTGGCCAGATGGTGGCACTAGTCATGTCTTGAGTTTTTTTTTTTTTTTTTTTTAAAGGGAAAAAAAACACATCCTTTGATAGAATTTGTATTATTGTTAATGGGTTCAGTTTTCAGTTCTTGACATGATGTAATAAAGTATTTGTATCAGAAAATTTATCAGATGGGGTAAATTAACCGTGGAATAGTAAGAGCTTTAGTTTATACACCAGAGAATGTATAAATATTTATTGTGGAATAATTCTATATTTCATGGAGATCAATGAAGTATGAGTGTCTTAATTGATGAATATTTAAATTGTACAGAGTGCGTTTTATTGTTGTAACAAATGGTACATATTATTATTAATATTATTATTATTATTATTGGACAGTTGGTTCTGTTATGAATTATCAACTGCCTGGTCATTTAGATATCTAAACTTTTGCAAGATCTTTAAGATCTAACTGCCCGTATCCACAGAAGCCCCACCTTTAGAGGCTAACTATCATCACATGACCTTTAGCTGTACATTTTTTTTCGCTGTTTGTGCTTTCTTTTGCCATTCCTACATTTTAAGATGTTACTGTAAACTCAGATCCGAGCTGCAAGTCAAACCAGATCAGAGCAGATGGAATAGGGGCGGCGGGCCACAGTAGATGCAGGTTAGTGATAAGTTTAGGGCGTTTGTGTCAGTACTACTTCAAAACTGTGTTTATGTTTCGTCACTGACTCGCCTTTGTCATTCCTTATTCACTCCCTTACTTTAAGGGAGTTGAAACTGAGTGTAGGTCTGAGCAATACAAGTTATACAGTGATCAACTATAACATTATGTCCAGCTGCCTGATATTGTGTAGGTCCCCACTGTGCCACCAGAACATCTGACTTATTTAAGCATAAACCCCACAGACTGGCTGATGGTGTACAACAGAATGTAAGCAGCAGATCCTTTGTGAGGTGGGGCCATCGCCCCATCGATACTCGATCAGTTTGGAAAACTGGCCAAGTCAACATTATATACTTTTCATATATCATAAACACATTTTGCAGTGCATCACAGAGCATCAGCCTGCTGAATAGAACAGTGCTATTAGGGAATACTAGTGCTATGAAAGGTTGTACGTGCTTAACAGTGTTTAGGGAGGTGGTACATGTTCACAGCAGAACATTTTCCAAAGCATCACACTGCCTCTACCAGCTTGCCTTCTTTTCATGTTGTAGTATCAGACACGGCCACCATCTTTCATGTCCCCGTTGTCCAGATTTCATACCAATCGTAGGCACATTCTGTGTTGGACTGGTATCAGCATGAGCACTCTGACCTGTCTGCAGATACGCAGCTACATACACAACGATTCACTGCATCCCCTGCCAATGGTCTAAATGTCCAGACTAGCTTGCTTAGCGATAGCACCCCTTTGGGAAGTTTTGGCAGGTACAACCCAATTTATACCTGGAACACCATGCAAGACATGTTTCAGAGTTGTCCAGGTCGTTTAGCCATCACAACTCCGTTTCTACTGTTGCTAACACATAAAAGTTCATGAAGACCAAAACAATTCACCTCTAAACAGATGCTACTGTCACATTACATAACAGCGCTTTTACTGTTTTGGCTGATCGGGGTATAAAGTCTCGTCAGCCAGATGAGAAAGTCTTATACAGTACATTTTGTCTATAAACAAGGGGAAAAAAAACAATTTCTTGACTAATAGCCACTAATAGCAGGCCCTTATTTTTTTGTCCCCTGGCAGGAATCTTGCACCAATAACTTCATCAGACAAATCCTTCTTTAGACAGGATTCTAAAACTAGGGTTCCTTCTGAAAAGTTTATTTGTGGACAGATGTACAAAGAAGATGGAGATCGAATCAGGAAAAAAAAACCTGGATTCTGATTTTGGTCTAAAGATGAGAGTTTGTATAGGACCAACTTACATAATTGAAGACAAAAAGCGTATAAATTGTGCAAGTGATAACATGGAATGAGTTTATTTTTTAATAGATACTTTTTTTGGGGTTTATTTTTTTTTGGGGGGGGGGGGGGGATTTGTTATATTTCATTTTAAAAAAAAAAACCAAAATGAAATGTAATGGGATTAACAAATGTAAATGTGATGGTCTATTTATTCTATTCTCATTCCGGTATGGAATATTAACCTCACCTCTCATTCCTCACCTCGCACAGAATTTAACGAATTAATTTTGAAATGTTGTAAACGTTGTTTTACATGTCAATCAAGAGACATAAGCCAGTGTTATATTATTCACACAGGCAATATTATTTGGGATGTTGATAATTGAGATATATAACATATATAATATAATATGGATATGAATGTATTTAAGATTTTATGGACTCAAAGAATAGTAAAGTTATATTACGACAACATAGATTCGTTTATTAAGAAACCCAAAGAAATGGAACGAGATTTTTAACTGAGAGTGAAACAACTTTTAAAATCTTAGTTTGGTGTTATTTATTCATTTATTTATTTATTTATTTATTTATTTATTTTAGAAGTGTTCTTTTACCAATGGTGCTTTTTAAGTCTGTCAATTTCTGTGCACTTTAAGTTTTCTGTCCTTTTCTTTGTTGTTTTTTTCTAAATTTCAGAAAGAGCATTTTCATTGTTGAATGAGGTCATGTTTCAGACACTTACAGTGTGTGTCATTTCTGCCTATTATTTTGATTTTTTTATTTTGTTTTTTGTTTTTTTCCAATGGCAAAAGAATTTGCATTTGTTTGAATAGGTCTTTGTAATCAGGACACTTACAGTGGTGTGTGACATTAAACCCTGCGCGGCCAATGATAGTAAAACAATTTGTGGCGGGCAGCTTTGCACGGTGTTTGAAAGATGTTCCACTATTGTGGGATTCATAGGGGTTGGTGGGAGGGTACATCAGGAAATTGTGGATGCATTTATTAGTAAACCCTGCGGCGGCGGTTTTGCACCATTTTAAAAACCAGAAAAACCGCATTACGCCATTTTAGCTGTTTTTTAAAAGCTTCAGTTTTTGCAATTGCTTGACATTATTTCTGGTTTAGGGTTCAATTTTAGTTGGTTTTATTTTTTCATTGTCATTTTTTTGTATTTGCGATTTTCTTTTATTAATCATTCGTTATATTCTGACAAGTTTATTCATTTTTCGAATCTGCTATTAACGTATATTCGTGCAATTTTATTCGGGTGACCTCATGTTGATATCGTTTCTCAGCAGTCGAAGCGACAAGAGCATCGTGAATTTCACATCTGGGATGTCTGTCTGTCTCTATTTCTATCTATATACATTACATTTTCAGCGTTTGATAGACTTCCTTATCCAGAAAGACTTACATTTATCTCTTTTATACAACTGAGCAATTGGGGGTTGTGGGACTTGCTTAGGGGCCCAACAGTGGCAACTTGTTGGTGCTGGGAATTGAACTCTGATCTTCCAATTAGCAGTCCAACACCTTAACCACTGCGCTACCCTTTTTTATCAATCTGTCTGTCTGTCTGTCTATCTATCTTATCTGTCTGTCTGTCCATCTATCTAGCCTGTCTATCTATCTATCTATCTATTTATCTATCTTGTCTATTTTTACTAAGGTCAAAATTAACATGTATTATCCAGTCATTCTTTTGTTGTTTTGTTGTAGCCAAGAAAAAGTGGGGCATCTACTAAAAAAAGTAGACAGGAATACAAGGATTTGGGGCATAGAGTGAAGAGGGAAGTGGCTAAGGCCAAGCAGAAGGCATATGATGAGTTGTACACTAAGTTAGACACTAGAGAAGGAGAGAAGGACTTGTACAGGTTAGCAAGGCAGAGGGATTGAGATGGGAAGGATGTGCAGCAGGTTAGAGTTATTAAGGATCGAAATGGAAAGGTTCTCACAAGTGAGGAGAGTGTTCAGAGAAGATGGAAGTAGTATTTTAAAGTGTTGATGAATGAGGAGAATGAGAGGGAGAAAATGGTAGAAGACGTAAATAATGTGGAGCAGAGGTTCAAAAGATTAGTACATGCAAAGTTAGGATGGTTTTGAAGAGGATGAAAAGAGGAAAGGCAGTTGGTCCTAATGAAATACCGGTGGAGGTGTGGAAATGTCTAGAAGAGGCAGCAGTGGAATTTCTTACTAGATTGTTTAAGAGAATTTTAGTGAGTAAGAAGATGCCTGTGGAATGGAGGAGGAGTGTAAAGGTGCCTATTTTTTAAGAACGAGGGTGATGTGCAGAGTTGCAACAACTATAGAGGCATAAAGTTGAAGAGTCAAACAATGAAAGTATAGGAAAGAGTTGTGGAGGCTAGGTTAAGGAGGGTAGTAGATATTTGTAAGCAGCAGTATGGCTTTATGCTCAGAAAGAGCACAACAGATGCTTTGAGAATGCTGATGGACAGAGATAGTCGTAGGGGGGAATGGCAGAGAAGTATGTCAGGGTGGTGCAGAATATGTATGAGGGAAGCAGGACAGCAGTGAGGTGTACAGTAGGTCAGACAGATGAGTTCAAGGTGGAGGCGGGACTGCATCAGGAATCAGCTCTGAGCCTCTACTTGTTTGCTGTAGTGCTGGCTCGTTTGACAGACGAGGTCAGACAGGAATCTCCTTGGACAATTATGTTGGCAGATAAAATTGTGATCTGTCGTGAGAGCAGGGAGCAGGTGGAGGAAAACCTGGAGAGGTGGAGGTTTGCACTGGAGAGAAGAGGAATGAAAGTCAGTTGTAGCAAAACAGAGTACATGTGTTTGAATGAAAGGGAGGGAGACGGAACAGTAAGATTACAGGGTGAAAAGGTGAAAAAGGAACAGGAGTTTAGGTACTTGGGGTCGACAGTCCAGAGCAATGGAGAATGTGTAAAAGAGGTAAAGAAGCGAGTACAGGCAAGTTGGAATGGGTGGAGAAACGTGTCAGGAGTGTTGTTTAACAGGAAAATATCAGCTAGAAGGGGAAGGTGTACAAGACAGTGGTGAGACATCTATGATGTATGGTTTAGAGATAGTGGTACTGAGGAAGAGACAGGTGGCAGAGCTGGAATTAGCAGAGATGAAGATGTTGAGATTTTCTTTGGGAGTGACGAGGTTAGACAGGATTAGGAACAAGTTGATTAGGGGGACGGCTCATGTTAGAGGTTTTGGGGAGAAGTCAAGGAAGCCAGATTGAGGTGGTTTGGACATGTACAGAGGAGGGATAGTGAATACATTGGTAGGAGGATGTTAGAAATGAAGCTACCAGGCAAAAGGTAAAGAGGAAGACCAAAGAGGAGATATATGGATGCGATAAACAAGGACATGAAGTTAGTGGGTGTGAGTGAAGAGGATGCAGAGAATAGGGTTAGGGGGAGACAGCGAGATGATTCGCTGTGGCGACCCCTAAAAAGGAACAGTCGAAAGGAGAAGAAGATCCCTTTGTTGTTTTATATTTTAAATTCTTTTTACAGTCCTATTCTTTATTTTTCTTAGTTTGATTCAGTTGTTTGTCTGTATTTGTGTTTTATCTTTATATTTTTCCCTTATTTTAGTTATATTAATGTTTTTTGTTTCTAGTGCTCAGGCCGGTTATACATTTTTTCTTTTACAGTATATTTATAAAGTTATTTATTTACCATTAGTCTGTTTGGCACTGACAGCTTAAGGATTGACCAAGGTGTCTAAATGTGGGTTTACAAGCTTAGTGACCTTAATTAAAGCTGGAGAATGGCACCATTTGCTTCAGCGCTCGACAAATCCTTATTTAACCATTGTTAGGCGTGGTGGGAAAATACAGAATACCATCGAACCATGCAACTCATGTGTTTTTCAAAAACAATTATCACCCTTCTGTATGCAAAATTTAATAACCCTTATTTACTCCCTTAATCAGAGCGACTTTCATTTATCTCTGTAATACAACTGAGCAAATGCTGATTAAGAGCTGTGCTCAGGGGCCTAGCAGTGGCAGCTTGGTGGTGCTGGGAATCAAACCCCGATTATCCAGTTAGAAGTCTAACAGCTTAACCACTGCGCTAGCACGTTCAACACTGTTTCTGTTCGTCAAATCCATCCAAATCCATCATTAAAAAAACTCCTAACAGATCGAAAAGCTTTCTGAATGTAAATCCGCCTTTTAGAGGTAGAAAATACAATATGTTGTTCAGACTTGGAGGTTTTGGGCTTTTCATTAAAAAAAATCTTAAATCTTATATAATTTATTAAGTTGTTTAGTATCATTGTTTAATATCAAAGCACTTTTAAACATAAACTTTGTTAAAAAAAACAACAACCACATAATAGATGTTATATTAAAATCTTTGAGAATAATATCTATATTATTATTATTACTGGATGGCCTAATTAGTATTATAAAATGGAAAATATATATATTTTTCTTTCTTTTTTTTATTTTGTGGTTGACATTTTTTTTTTCCTCCTTTGTGCCAACACAAATGTTTACAGACCAACAGCAACGATGGGGATTATTAGATGATAAAATGGCATAGAATCGTGTGAGTGTGTGTGTGTGTGTGTGTCTCAGGGGTTGAACTCAGATTCCTCTGTCTAATTTGTAACTCCATCAGAGAACAAATCCTGTTCTGAAGGCTTTGTTTATTACACGTCTCCAAAAAAAAATTCACTTTCATACCTGCCATGCGGCTAAATGTGATCTGGACTTGTTTATTCATCACCTCTGGCTGTGGTTGTTCCAAGTATTGGCATGTCTGAGACAAATGAAGAAAAATGTAATTACTGACAAATAAAATCATGTCCTATCAGTACACTGACTTGTCTTTATATACCCTTTAAATGTATTACATCACTCGGTCACACTGTCTTTATGGATAAAGAGTCTATAAGCAGGTCTTGCCAATATTTTCCTGCATTTCTTGCAAAAACAACCAAATCAATTCATGGTGTACAGGTTGCTTCAGGTCAACTCACAGATCAGTAGTCCAAATCTGATTAATTCAAAAACATTTTTATAGTATAATCCTGCCGCCACCATGTTTCATAGTTTGTAATTGTATTTGTTTACTAACATGCTGCATTTTTTTTCCAAACATAGCTTTTGAGGGTAAGGTTTACATTTTCTCATTACATTTCTCAGATTTCGGCATTTTTCAGTGCAAATTCAGTGACCGCATGAAAGTTTACGCATATGTTTAGCGATATAAAGGATAGCTGTCAAATGATTTAAGCATTGACTGTATAGGGTAAGGGCACTGGAACTGAGCAAATATAAATAATTTAGGTCAAAACCGGTTTAATTTAACTCCTTTTTGTTAAGGCTTGTTATAATGTACCTCTTTTGTTCATATTTATTGGAACAGAATAGAAAAACTTTCTATTCCTCTCACTGGATCTATAATTACATAATTATAATTACAAAATCAAATCAAACTCTGGGTTTTTTTTCCCTTAGGCTCAAACTGATGGCAATAATATGAAAGGATTTCAGGTAAAATCTCATAAATTAAATATTATGGATACTTGGTATACTTCACAAGCTGCTGCAGTCTCACAGTAGTTAGAGCGTATAAAAGTTGGCCGAGGTTGGGTTAAGTTAATTGCATGCACTGGAGCATTAATTGGGTCACAGAGGGTGACAAACCCAAGCTAAACTAAAATTTAGGGGGTTGGTATCTTCCTCTTCTGATGCTCAATGGACATTATGACTTTATGAGCAGGTTTTAAAGAACTGTAGGAGGAGCCCAGTGCAAATAAAAGAGTATTAGGATTCAGTGGATTATAGTAATCCAGTGGATTCACTAACAGGACCAGGCAAGCCAAGATGGAACACGGAGCTGTGAAAGTTTTCCTTTTTACTTTATTGCTGATCAATAAAGGTAGGAGGCCTTTCTTAAGCGTATGATTCGTTTATTTTCAATACAGGAAATGTATCATTCGGTCTAGCCAATCATTTGTCAGGTAATTTTAATAAATCTTTGTTTCTCTATCGCTTACAGTCCTTATAAGAGCTCAGTCTCAGCAGGTAGGTTAAAGATCTTTGTGATTATGTTCCAATTCAACATTTGAAGGTGATAAAATTTAAGCCTTCTAGTTTTTTATCGGCAGTCATTTTTGATCTGCCGTTAGGAAATTGAGGACAATGAAAGCTGGACGATGAAAACCTGCAAATGTGACTGTGATGCCGACGAGTCCACCAGCGAAACGACCTCTATCGTATCTGCCTCAAGCTGGATCCAAGATATGCACTGCATGCCAGGTGAGACGGGAAATAAACATGCGTGTTTAAAATTTAGCATGTTGGCATATAAGCTTTTAGGATGTTTATTTTATATGTAGGGAATAACCCATTATAGAATTTACTGGATTTTCAGGAAGTATAATTAACAAACACTTTCAGATGCCCAGAAGTTGATCACGGCCAATAGGAGGTTTTACAGTATTCATCTTTAAAATGTAAAAATTTTTAGTTGTTATTTCAACCTTCTATTGCTGGATGCTCAGAAATGAGAATGTGAACCAGCAGGTCAGTGCCATTGTTCCAGTACAAAGGTGAAGTGTGTGTGAAAGGAGGGATCCGGCACAGGTGGTGTAATGGAAAGTAATTAATCATTGGCTTGCAGCATCACCTTCACTGTGTGAGGCATCAGTGTCTCCCACTGCTACACAGCCAGCAGACAGAAATGCTCCATTTTAATTTCGAGACCTAGAGAGAGAGAGAGAGAAAAAGAGACAAACACAGATACAGAGAGACAGAGAGAGAGAAAGAAATGGAGAGAGTGAGTGAGTGTGTGTGTTTGTGTGTGTGTGTTGAAAAAGCACTAAGGCAATAATATTTTAATAGAGAAAGTGTAGAATCTAACCTGTACTTTTGGAAGCAGAGGAGCTGAAATATTTAAGCAGTCTGTTTGTAAAATGTTCTGATTCATTTAAACTGAACTGTAAAAAAAAAAAAAAAAAACAACACTTTTTATTATGATACATTTATTACGTTTGATTATTCAGAATGTCCATATCATAAACCGTTGGGCTTCGAGGCTGGAGCAGTCACTTCTGACCAAATCAGCTGCTCTAATCAAGATCAGTACACCGGCTGGTTCTCCTCATGGATTCCCAACAAGGCCAGACTAAACAACCAGGGCTTCGGGTGAGTGTAACTGTTTATTATTAAGGTTTTTCAATCATCATTTATTTTTATGCTTTAAAGCTATTTTTAAGACGTCAAACGTCTTATATCACAACACAGTTACCCTCTTTAATCTGTTTGGTCCATCTATCTGAACGATCGTACATTTATATTAACGCACTTGTGCTTATGTGTTATGGTTTCTGTAGTAACCCTTTTTTTCTCAGGGACTTACAACAACTATACAACAACCAGAAATTATTAAAAATAATGACTTCATTTAGTAGTAATTAAAAATACAACATTACATTTAGGGCTTTTAATAGACGTCCGTATCCAGACAGACTTTCATTTTTATTGAATTTATACAACTGAGCTGTTGGTGATTAAGGGCCTTGTACAGGGTCCCGGCAGTGGTAACTTGTTGGTGCTGGAAATCAAGCCCCGATCTTCCAATTAGCAGTCCAACACCTAAACCACTGTGCTACCACTTTCCCAAAAAAGTTCGTTTTGGAATTGCTGTGATACCAAGTTATTTTACTCATATTAATCATACTGATCTGTATTTATAGCCATTTTTTCTTTCCTTATTTTAAAGTTTAATCCTGTTTTTCTATTAAATCTTCGTTTTCTGTTCTTCTTTAATCCTGTTTCATAAGAATGAGTCCTATAGATCCTACCTTTTGTAAGGAAATTCAAAACAATTAACAATAAAGCTGATATTTTACTTTATAATTTAATGGTGAAACGCGTAGGCATGTATTTGCCAGTGAGTATTTATGGGGCATGCGCCAAACATCAGATTAAAGCAGATTATCAGAGATTAACAATGACTCTTGTCCATGGTTCACATCCGTTCTGGCGACAGAATCTTATTATGTTTCTATAACAACTAGTTTTACTTTTAAATTAAGCACTACAGTACTGAAGGTCTGACATGCTTCATACAAGCATTCTTGGTTTCCTTTTGAGTTTTCAAAATAAATGCTGGTATTTTACCGACCGAGAACGAACACAGTTACAACAACGTAGCTGTAACGTTTATGGTTTGTGGTTTCTGGTTCAATGTTCATGTATAATGTTTTGTTTATGGTTCTTGTTTGTTCATGGTTTTATTGCATTTTTTTGTTTGAGTTCTAGTTCCTTGTTCATGCCTTTGTTTATTTCCTGTCCTTGTGTCTTCCCCTTTGTCCTTGTGTCTTGTTTTTGGTTGGTTAGTGATGTGTTGATTATTGTTTTCAGGTGTTCCTTGTTAGTCTTGTGTGTGTGTGTGTGTATATAGTCCCTGTATATCCATGTGTCTTTGTGAATGATTGTCTTTGTACCACTGTGGTAAGCATGGTGATGGTGATGGTCATGGTCATGGTCATAATCATAATCATGGTCATAATCATAATCATAATCATAATCATGGTCATGGTCATAATCATGGTCATGGTCATGGTCATGAAGTTTAGTTTATGATTTGAGATATCACTCTGTAAATAAACTGCACCGTGGGTTCTATTAGGTCTTGCCCCATATTTAAAGATGATGTTTATTACTTATAGAAAGAGTCTCAAGTGTCTTCTATTTACTTGGAATTAATGATAAGCTTTTTTTTTTGCATGAGTTTTGTGGTGTTAACATCATGACAGAGGAAAAAAAAAGGAAACCTTGTTTATAGCCGCTATAATTTTATAATATAAAGAACCATTCAGTTTTAGAGCATTATAAAAGCACTTGAATTAAACAGAACCGTCTATTGGGCAATTTTCAATCTTTAGGACAGGTTACAGCAACTTTACTCACTTTCTCTAGATGCGCCTGGTTGTCCAAATACCAGGACACCAACCAGTGGCTCCAGATTGACCTGAAAGAGGTGAAAGTGGTGTCTGGGATCCTTACACAAGGACGCTGTGATGCAGACGAGTGGATCACCAAATACAGTGTGCAGTACCGCATCAACGAGAACCTCAACTGGATCTACTACAAGGATCAGACAGGGAATAACAGGGTGGGTTTTTATAAGCGCTTGGTCTTTATCCACATTGAACACCGTTAAGATGAATTGAAAATCCGACTGCACTCTGGATGTGTGATGATCGGGTGTCCTGCTACTTTTGTGTAAATATATATTCTATTAAATAAGCCTGATTTCATGGTATTAACAAACCCTCCTAACTTCTCCTCCATCCCCAGGTGTTTTACGGTAATTCTGATCGCTCGTCTACAGTCCAGAATCTTCTGCGGCCCCCCATCGTAACACGCTACCTCCGAATCATTCCTCTGGGCTGGCACACTCGCATCGCTATCCGCATGGAGCTTCTGCTCTGCATGAAGAAGTGCGCCTAATGGAACACACTGCCTCGTTTTACACCATCGTCAGAGTGCTTTGCATTTACTCTACATCTTACTATTGGTTTAAACACGTTCTTTGCTAGAAGAAAAGTATAGAGTTAAACAGGATCTAAAGCAATGGCTAGCTGGAGGTCACCTTATTTAGAAATAAGATAAGTAGGCATTTTCATTATAGTTGTCGATGTGTATGTAAATACTAGATTGTAGGTGAAACGAATTATGTGAGGTGAATAGTATGTCCGAATTCTTTAGTATGTGATAAACGTAAAAGTTCGTGAAAAGTTCCTGGATGACCCACAATTTACTGGAATTTACGCACCGGACACCTTCGGTAGACATGAGCCCAGACGATGTGTTATAGGTGAAAATATCGCAAAGCAGCAACGCAGCACTTTTTTTATTTAAATGCTTAAAATTGTTCCTTGTGGTTTAATTGCACTTGTTTAACATCAGTCAATTAAACAGGGTCCAACTTTAAATTCGCGTTGCTATGATAACGGCTGTCACATGACAATATCAAAATGGCGGCAGTAGGACGTCCGCGTACTATAAAGATATACCATAACCATACTACTTTTATAAGCGTCAAAGTATGTACTCATGTGCTATATAGCTCTATACGATTTCAGACACGGCATCATTTTATGCGTGTGGTTTATTACTTGTGCTAACATAAGACTCCAATTAGGTTATTTATTTATTTTTTTTATAGGTGTCTGAAGAAATCTGGATACATTAAGTACGCTCACTGTATAGTGAATATTTGTGAGGTGTGATTAAGGTGATTAGTGTCATGTGTGTGATTTCGCTCGTTTGATGATGTATCGAAATAATTCCTGTAAGAATTTCGGAGTATGTGTATGAATTATGGCAGTAAAATGTAGTAGCATGTATTCTAGTATTCTATCCATTCTCAAAAGTATGCAGATGTAGATTTTCATTATTTTTCTTATTTTTAACAATGGTCTCTGACTCTGTAATTAACTAACCTGCCCTAGGGTCGATTCTAGAATCTTCTGGATTCTGGACTGGATAAACGCAGGGTTGGATGCCATTTTTCTTTCTTAAATGTAAAAATCACATTTTGTGTGCTGTTGTAATGCATGAATGTCAGTTTTAAGTGTATAATATTACGTATAATAACGTAATGTAAAAAATGTTACTTTAATACCCCCCCCCCGGTATTCTCCTACACCTGAGTAGCCAAAACGGAAATGACGTCACTGGAATGGTGTCAGTCTAAAAGAGCAGGGGGGGTTTTGTTCAACTATTAACTAAATCTTTTTAGTCGTTTTTACAAGTTTTTTTTAACAATTTAACACAAACCACAGGCCAATTTTGTAGCGCTATTATCAGCTCGAGGAAATGCCAAACCGAGCAGTTACAGGTAAAGTGCACAGCCTCCATGACTCCGCCCTAATTCCCACGCCGAGCCGTAGCCACGCCCACCTCACCACATCCTTTTCTGCAGGGTTGGAGGAGCGGTATAAAGTGCTGTTCAGGGAGACTATAATCAGGATTGGAGAGAAATAAAAATTCAATGAAGTTGTCCTTTTATGTTCTTTATTGGATGTATAAGAAATGTTTATGGTGGTCACCTGATGGAGTTATTCTTGATTTACCTTTTTTTTTTTTACACAAATGCATTTTTAGATCAAAAAAGAACAGGAGGACATAACATTAGTTTCTTTTATTAAAAAAAATCATTTTATTAAACATTTATCTTAATTCATCTGAGTTTAATTACGAGGAACATTGACTTTACGACCTTATTTAAAACAACATGAATACAAACTAGCCGAATGGTGTTACTGCCCACGCCTCCTAATTTTTCTTCATAAACTTTTATGTTAGAAATACAAATTTGACTACCATTAACCAGGTCTAAAACACTATACTGTCCTAATTAACCCCCCAAAATGACGTAACCTGTTTAGCCGGAACTTTAGAGAAACTAAATCACTGATTGGCTATTAGGTGATGTGACGCGTAATTAAGGTAACTCGATTAAGGCGCGTGACTCGATTACCGGCGCTTTTAAACCGCGACGCAAACTTGTTCTCGATGCACGCGCTGCAACCAACATGAAAGCGGTCCGAGTTCAAGGGAAGCCACGCGGCTGTCGCCCAAGAGCGAAAGCCCAACTCCGCGCGCATGCGCTTTATATTTATAAAGTGCACCGAGAGGTAAGCACGTGCTCTTTGTTATACTGTTGCGTTAAATTGCATTGCGGGTGTTAACCGCATCGCTTTGTCTTTTTGCCAAGCTCGAGCCTGTTCAGTGGAGTTTGGTGAACGAATCGAGGCTCGCGCCATTGTATCTTTTGAGAAGAGTAGGTGTGGAGGCCGCGCGCCTTTCTGCTCTTAACCGGCGCGGGGTCATTACCAGGCGGGAGATCAGCGCAGCCATGCAACAAGTTTCCCGCATCCGCAATGGCGTCCCTATGAACGGTGCATGAACTCCTCCTTCTAATGTCTGTACAGTATTTTACATGTGTGTATATAAATAAATGGGTTTTAATCTTTAGTTATTGATTCTTTATTCGGTGTTTCATAAGAAGGTGCAAATAACTGCTGTGGTACCGGATCAGAGTGCGGACGGGGAACCGGGGACATCCACAGTACCATTGTGTAAATGTTAGATTTTTGGACTGTCTTTAGGACGTTTTGTCTTGATGGAACGAATGTCCTTTAATGTTAGTATAAACGTCCCAGAACAACGTCCATGTAACCTTCATATCTGCATGGGCATTCCTGGTATGATGTACCTGAATGTTCTCATGATGCCAAGAAAAAAGATTTATTTATGGCCTTTTAATGTTCAGGGAGTGTAAAAAGCAGTGTGGATGTCCTGGAATTATAATCCGAAAAATGTTTTTTTTTTTTTTTTTTTTTTTATAGCACAGTGAAAATTCCTTTCTCATATCCCAGCTTAGTAAGTTGGGGTCAGAGGGCAGGGTCAGCTATGATGCAGTGCCCTCTGGAGCAGGAAGGGTTAAGACCCAACAGTGGTTGGCTTTCTGGTGGTGGTCCTTGAACCCAGGTGTTTCTGGTCTTCATATCAACAGCTGGCGGTGGTGGGGCTTGAACCCAAGTCTTTCTGGTCTCCAGATCAGCAACTCGGCACCTTAACAATTTGAGCCGCCGTTGGAAGAAGTGGACTTGAATATGGACCTGATGTAACGTATTAAAACACAGGGTGTGGAAATTTGTGAGGAATTCACCAAATCCTCGCCCAGACAGTGTGTGTGTGTGGTTTTTCTTTTGTCTGTTATCCTAATTTCCAATGCTTGTATTTTGTCAGCTCACCGCTTTATTCTTGTTAGATTTTCATCATGGGTAAAACTGGATCAGTGAGACCATCGATGATTAAACTTTGTCTGTAGTAGAAGTGTGTAGACTGAAGATTGGTGTTTGAGGTTGTATGGATGGCAAAACTATAAATGCTGATGTAAAAAGCTCTCGGATTGCCCTTGAAATGGTTTCCGGAACAATTGCATGCCAATTGGACAGCATTTACGCTGCATATTAAGAACAAACGGACCAAAACAGCCTGATGTTGATGTACTGATCAGAAAAGTAAAATGGTGCCATATACGTTTTCTGCACTATATTGAAAGGTCAGCAAAACAATTCTCTCTTTAGGTGGAGAAAAATAGGAGAGTTTGTTGCACTTTAAGCAAATATAGCATTAAGTTATTAATGTCCTTCCTATAGTTTTTTTTTTTTTTTTTTTTTTTTTTTTTTTTTTTTTTTTTAAAATTATACAGACAAAACAAACTCCAAGTTCCACATCACTGTTAGTGTTCACCTGAACTGACCTAATAGGCCACAGTCACTTAACGTTTGACTCGCATTGACTGGTGAAAATCTGATCTGTCTGTTTTACATGACGGACGCTAATGCACAAATTCGATGCACAAATTTGGTTTTGTTGCATCATATTCTTCCTACACTGGACAGAATCCCAGCTAACTGGGAATGTTTTCTGTTAGCCAGGATGCTGTCCAGTGTAGAAAATATAGAAAAACTAAACGTTATGAGAACGTTACGTGAACAGTTTGTGTATTGTTCTAACATTTAGTTAGTTTAGCAAAGCTGGGCAGATTTTGGTAGCCAGGGTTGCCATGTGTTTAAGTCCCAAGACTTAAACTAGTCTAATTTTCACATCAGAAATGGTTTGGTCAAGAATCCGGGTATTTAAACGTAAAGACGTGACGGGAAAATCAGGAACGTAATTATTTATTTATTAAATTTGGTAAATTAAACTGAAGCACAAAAAGGCGCTTAAACTAGCGTTAGTAAGAACTCATGACGTCACTTTTAGGCGCGCTATACGTAAGATTAATGGATTTCCGTTAGGTTTTGGCAGTAAGCGCTTGCGCACGCGAAGGAGAAGCGCGCGTGAGAGTGTGTCTGTCTGTCTAAAACGAATATTTACACTCGTTGTACATGCTTTCCAGTTTAGTTGCGCATAGAAAATAAATCTAGTCTTGCACTTTTTATCCTGCACACCGGCAGTTTGCTGTTTCTTCGCGGAGCCGAGTCTCTGTTGTTAATCATCTTTTTTCACAGGTGTGATCATCAGTCGCGCGCGCGGACCGGCAAGCTCGCTTCCGTGTTCATTTTGGCTCGCGCCTATACCGTGTAACGTCACACCAGAGACGGTAAGTAACGATTTACTTCCGATTTACAATGTCTGATTTGCGATCGGAACTAAAGAGCGGATGGAATTCTGTAGGTTGTATAAGTGCACTTAAGAGGGTACAAACTGTGGTTTTGATGTACAGATCTGCAGACTGGACCGGATCATATAACTCTTATAACTGTTCAGTGCGACACACATGGCGGGAAACTTGTTTAGCGTGTAATGCGGTTTAAAGTTGACTTGATTTATTATGGGATGTAGTGCACTTGTGTTGGAGACGTGAAATGAGTTGACGTTCGGTCCACAGCCTAACAGGTTAACGGACCGGGTTCTACCAGACGGTCGAGGCTTGGAGGAGGTTCTCAACTCCCTCGACTGTGAAATAGTTCTTTACTCCTTTTGTTTTATTTATTTAAGGTTTTTATTTAGAGTTTTGACTAATTTTACATTAAGTTGTTATTGTGGTAGTGGTGTGTGTGTGTGTGTTTTCTATCAGTATTAATTTTCACTTTGGCTGCAACATGCAACAGTTTTAATGATTTAATTATGAAAAAAATGTATTATTTAATTTGTGTATGTATAATTATTAATTTTCATTCAACAATTTAAAATTGATCTTCTGTTACATCTGCTATCTCCTATGTTTATTTTACTTTGTATTTTAAAATGTAAGTCTTTTTTCCCTCTTTATAATTTTTTTTTTATTAAAACGACCTTTTTAATAATTGTTAATTCGATATTCTTTATTGTGGTGTTTCTCATCTTTATCCGGGTCTTTGCCGTGCTGTCGTTTAGCCCCGCCCCCTCAGTGAACTGATATTCCAGCATGATCGAATGTTCCAGATCAAAGCAATTTTTTTTTAAATTATTATTATAGACTGGGACAGAATTCTGCTGTGAAAAATAACACTAACATGGAAAAGTTTACAAACTGCCCCTACACTTTTCATTGCTGTTTGTTTGTCTTTGCTTATTTGCACCTTTTGCACACAGCAGTTTTGCCTCCTGTTAGCAGTTTGGGGTGAACAGAATTAGCCGATGCTGCCAGGGTTCCAAAGCAAATTTCTTTTTCACACCACATAAACCTGGAGACAGACTTGTGAAAGAAACAATCCAAAATCTTTATTTATTTACATTTACGGCATTTGGCAGACGTCCTTATCCAAAGCGTCTTGCGTTTGTCTCTTTTATACAACTGAGGAATTAAGGGTTTTGCTCAGGGGCCCCGGCAGTGGTAACTTAGTGATGCTGGGAATCGAACCCTGATCATTCAATTAGCAGTCCAACACCTTAACCACTGCGCTACCACTTCCCCAAGTGATTTCTTTTTCTCAGTGAAAGCGGTGCTAATATGCTTATTCCATATTGGGTTTACGGACATTATTAACTCCATAATAATCCCAATTTCTTGCCTCAAAATTTGTTCTTTATACCATAGACAAAGTGTTTTCTTTTTCCCCTGACTTTTACTAGATTAAAAAACTAAGACAATACCCTTTAAAGTGCTTCTGTTAGCCAACAATAAGGGGCAGTGGTGGCTCAAATGATGACTGAGTTGTTGATCTGAAGACCAGGAACCGTCGGTCAGGCAGTCAGTCCTTAACCCTTGCTGCTCCAGGGGTGCTGTTTCATAGCTGATCCTGCGCTTTAACCCCAACTTACTCGAATGAGAGATCCGAAAAAACAAATTTCACTCTGTGAATTAAAAGTATATGTGGCAAATTAAAGGCGTTTACAATAAGAATCTGATCAATCAGAATTACCGATACTAGGTAGCTGAAAGAAAAACCTGGTCACCTGGTTGTTTTTTTCATCTTCAGCGGTCCGGTTGGCTTTGAATGCGTCATAGACGCACTTATACAGCAATATTTTATAAGCCTCTACTTCTCATGCTAATTAGCCTGTAATAGTGGCACTTTAGAAATATGTGCATGTCTGAAACCAGGAAAAGTGTCCTGAAGTGCCTGAGGTAATAATCTCAGCGATACGTCGAGCCGAACACGAGAAAGGGTTGGTTACAGATCACTAGAAACTACAGCAAGAACGTTATCTGCCTAGAAACTACAATATTCCCCCCCTTTTTTTTTTTTTTTGTCTGACTCGCATTTAAATGTAGGCCGGTCTAATAAAGATAAAGGCTATCAAGTGTTCTTTTGAAAAGCACTTAGTACACAGATTAAAGTCAATTATGAGCCACGTGACCTTTTATTTCACAGTGCAGGTTTTTTATTTTATAAAATGCTTCTGCTTTTAAATTAAGTAAGAAAAGGGATAAATTGCGAGTTGTGGCGGTCAACTGAGGACTTTTATCGCATCCTTCAGCCGCCCTGTCGGAGTCGGATATATTCAACTATTATTATATTATTTTTATTGCTTGTATCCATTGTTGTAGGTTTGCAATCATAAAGATTCATGATCAGAAGGAAAACATTCATGTTGCCATTATGGGTTGTGGCGCCTCAGTAGCCACCGAGAACCAAGGAATACCAGCAGACATTGGTAAGTGTTTTGGAGCTTTTACTTTATACTGCAGATCAAGTAACAAGATGTTTCACTGCATATGTTTATTACTACTTCTTGGTACTTCTTAAAACAGATTTCATGGTCAAGCCATCCAGTCCTTTACTGGGTAAGCACACAGCATTTATCTTCTACCAAAAATTTGATCCTATGGCCTTGGTAGGATTGCATATGACAAATAAGCTTGTGTTAGTGCTAATGATGGCCTTAGGTTCCTGTTCTTGACCGATATGTTCTGTGGATTTTGTGAACCAGTCTATATGAACATTTTCTCTCAACAACAGTGTGTCTCAGCATGCAGACACATGAGATGTTTTCTCCTATTATTTTGTGTGACCTCCAAAGGCTGATGTGTCGGAGTTGATTGACAGTTTCTGAACATTCACTGAAGCTCTTGATCTGAGTCTTGGTTTGCCTGTGTTGTTAATGAACCCCCCCCCCTCCCCCTGGATTTTATTTATCCCTTCCTGCACTCTCAGCAACTCTTATAACACATCTTTAATTAGCAGCCATGATGCAATCCCCAGGGGCTTTGCCTATTTTTAGTGACACTACAATCCTTCAGCATGTTTTGAAAGAATTAAGTGTCCTTACATTAACTGACATTTCAGGTTTCTGTACTACGAATTACGTTGATCCTCCAAAAAAAAGAAGCTACTCTGTTTATAAATCCTTTATCAATTTGATCTACACTGATTTCTTGGCTAGAAACCCTGTCATGAAATCACTTGTACAAACGGGTATCGAAAAGTGTTAAGACATACCAATAGGTGGCAGCACAAGGCTGCCTTATCTTACTTTCACGTTTAGATTTTTTTTTTTTTTTTTTTTCTTGTATTAATTTTTCGGTATACGTAGCGATGAAAGCTGCCATACTGATCCAGCGCTGGTACCGGCGTTACATCGCTCGACTCGAGATCAGGAGACGATACACATGGAACATCTTTCAGTCCATAGAGTACGCAGGAGAACAGGACCAGCTGCAGGTACCATCGAAACAACTTTTCACTGGTGTTTAAACAACTACAACTATGTAAACATTTATATGCATATATTTTAGTATTAAACGAATGATGATAAATCTTAATTCGATGCTTATTATATACAATTGTCGCCAACAGTTAATTTAGAGAAGCTCTACTGTATTTTCCCAAAGCTTTCCAGTTTCTTCAGCTTCATGCTGGATAACTTCACACAACTCAACGGAACCGGACCAGGTACTAAAATCGGCTTCTATGCCCTAAAATACATCTGATCGTTATACAAGTCATGTACCAGCAACTCAAAAAATGTTCCAATCAAATAGAGCGCTTAAATTAATGAGCCGAAGATCAAACATCCAGTGAGGTCAGAGGGGAATCTACAGAACCTAAAGCCAGAACAGCTGAAAACCACATGCTCCTCGGAAAACCACATGCTCCTCCTTTTTATACCTGCTTATTCCCTAATTCGGGGTCACAGGGATCTGCTGGAGTTTATCCCAGCTGCCTCTAAAAGGCCGAAAGGCAGGAAGGGTACACCCTGGACAGGCCGCCAGTCACATCACAGGGCGACACACACACTTACACACACACTTCCATTAGGAAAAAAAACTAAATCAAAAAAAGTTTTCCACTTGAAAAAAAAAGTTATATTTAAATTTATTGTACGTATTCAAACACGGGCTGCCAGATGGTGGGGGAATAAAATTTACTACAACATTTTATAGAATTAGAATACATTTACGCCATTTGGCAGAACCCAATTCCAATTAGCAGTCCAACACCTTAAGCACTGCGTTATCACTTTCCCAGATAATACATAAGATTCCTGAGCCAGTGCCTGACAGTTTGATCCTCACGTTTGATCTTTCCTTATATTAACTTCCTGTCTACTTGGCGATGAAAGCTGCCAAATTGCAGTCCAACCCCCTGAACCTCTGCGATATCACATCCACAGATAATGAATAAGATCCCTGAGCTAGTGCCTGAAAGTAGGTGGAGAGTTAGGCAATACAAGACCTCCGGCCATTAGTGACGCAAAAAGGCTAGGAACAAAACTAATTAGTGCTTGTGAACATATTTCACCTTTGCGTTTGTTTGTGTTTAATACCCCGCTAGTGTCGTTTCAGTGTTCTCTCTTAGTGTCTGCTGATGACGTGTGTTGATTTTTTTTATTTTTTTTGTCACTGCTGATGATGTGTGAATAAAGTTGGCCTCGATAAATTGGGCCCTAGGCACCTAAAATCTAGGGGGACAAGACAGTCACCGATCTACTCAAGCCTAGGCTGCATATATATTAAATCTAATCTCAAAAGAAATCTATTTGAGATGTTTTTTTAGATAATTCTTGGTTGGTAATGCTGTTCCTGGCTCTACAAAAATAAAAACTATTAAAAAAACCCTCCTCTTTAATCCATGTGATCACAGCGAAGAAATCCAGCTCCAGATGGATTAACTAAGATGTTAATGAGCTTAGAGCCTCTACAAACCCCAGAGTTCAGTTCAGATTTGCTAACATCCATTGTCTATACCCGCTTATTCCAAATCAGGGTCACAGGGATCTGTTGGAGTTTATCCCAGCTGTAATTAGGTGAAAAGCAGGGCATACACAGATCACCAGTCCATCACAAGGTCACAAACAACCACTCGCACTCACGTCCATGAGCAATTTAAAATCACCAATAAATCTAAGAAACATGTTTTTGGACTGTGGGAGGAAACCGGAGTACCCAGAATAAGCCCACACAAACAGAGAGAACATGCTCCATACAGAAATTGGAATGCGAACCCGAGACCTTCTTGCTGTGAGACAACCGAGAGCAATTAAAACAAGAACTGGAAATCTTGAGGAAGGCTTTGCTTATAAGTCAGATGTAAAGGACTTTCAATACCTAAAATTACCAAGGGCATAGTACAAACCTATATAAGTAAAATTTATTATTTTAAAAAAAAAATGTTGTTTATATCCCAAGTGTTTGATCTTTATTCATCCAGAAACTCTCCCTGCCACACGTTTCAGCCTCTAGCTCTCGATCCTTTCATATCAAACAAGCAGAGCCCCTTTTAACCATCCTGCACCTATCCTAATGGTTTAAAACATTTACTATGGAGGGACACAGTTGCTTAGCAACACAAGCAGATATCACTTTGAGCTGCACTGTTTTGCCAGAAACGCATTAGGCAGACAATTAATTCTACAAAATAAAAACGGCTTTCCAATGGGACCCAGAACCTACGATGCTAACTGAATTGGAGCTGACCAAAATACAAAAGGTTTGGAACCTGAACAGTAGATATTTTTATTCAATAGAACTGTACATATGCGAGCCAGGTGTCTGGTTGTTGGAAGAATATTTTTGACTCCAGAGCAGTTTATGAGCCTGACATCTTTATTCATAGAAACCGATGCCTTTATACAAGCATGACACATTGTTATGACTTTAATAATTGGGTAATTTAGCCAGTAAGTTAGGAAAAAAAATTATGTAAACCCCAGTTATTTGTATTGCAATTTCAACAAAAGATGTCTCAAAACAGCTTTACACAGAATGCAGTAAGTGAGAAAGTGTAAGTTTGTCCCTAATGAGCAAGCCGGTGGTGACTGCCAAGGACAAAGGAAAACCATCGTAATTTGTGTGACACTGCACACTTTTTGCTAATTACAGCATATTGTAATAGTGACCAAATGAATGTAAACTTTAGCCAATGTCAGCTGGGTACCTGTATTAAAGACACCTGTCCACAGAAGCAATCAGTCAGATTCCATACTCTCCACCATGGCCAAGACCAAATATCTGTTCAAGGATGTCAGGGACAAGATTGTAGACCTACACAAACCTGGAATGAGCAGCAAGACCATCACCAAGCAGCTTGATGAAAAGGTGACAAATGGAAGAAACGCAAAACTATCAGTCTCCCTCAGTCTGGGGTTTCATGCAAGCTCTCAGTCTGGGGTTTTCATGCAAGATCTCCCCTCAGGGAGTTTTAGCGATCATGAGAATAGCTAATTCAAAAAATTCAAGGTCCCTCGGCTCAAAAAAACACTTGTACAGACCCTTCAGAAGTTGGACCCAATAAATGTTAAAAACATCTGAATGATTCAGAGCAAAACTGTGTCAAAGGGTTGTGGTCAGATGAGACCAAAACAATCTTCTTGGGATCAACACCAAATTTGGAAGCGAAGGAAAGCTGCCTATGAAGAACACCATCAAACATGGTGGTGGAAACATGATTCTGGGATGTTTTGCTGATAAGGAGACAGGACAACTTCATCGCATCAAAGGGACAATGAACAGAGCCATGTACTGTCAAATTCTGGGTGAGAACCTCTTTCTTTTCCAGCATGGCAATGACCAGGAACAGAAAGCCAAGGCAACAAAGGAGTGGCTCAAGGAGAATCACAATAAGGTCTTAGAGTGGTCTAGTCTGTCTCTACAGATGGGATTAAGGTCTGGAGGGAGCTGAAGGTTAGAGTTGCCAAATGTCGTCTATAAATCATTAATGAATTTGAAGAGGATCTGCAAAGAAGAGTGGGACAAAATCCCTCCTGAGGTGTTCAAACCTGGTGGTCAACTACAAGAAACGTCTGATCTGAAACTTTACGTATGCATTGCCTTAAATATTCATACCCTTTAAACTTTTTCACATTTTGTCTCCTTACAGCCGCAAACTTAAATGCTTGTTTTTTTAAATTGAGATTTTATGCTAAAGACCAACACAAAGTAGCACATAATTGTGAAATAAAACGAAAATGATGCAAAGTATTCAAAATTTTAAGCAAATAATTCAAAAAGTGTGGTGTGCATTTGTATTTAGCCCTAATTTTCAAGTCTTGGCGCAGATGCTCAATGGGATTTAGGTCTGGACTTTGACTGGGCCATTCCAACACACATTCTTTGATCCATACCATTCCATTGTAGCTCTGGCTGTATGTTTGGGGTCATTGTAGGGTGAATCTCCTTTTCAGTCTCAAGTTTTTTGCAGCCTTCAACAAGTTTTCTTCCAGGATTGCCCTGTATTTAGCTCTATCCAACTTTCCATTAACTCAGACCAGCTTCCTTTTCCCTGCTTAAGAAAAGCATCCCTACAGAATAATGATGCCACCACCAGATTGCACAGTGGGGATGATGTGTTTAGGGTGATGAGCAGTGTTACTTTTCTGCCACACATGAAGCTTTGCATTTAGGCCAAAAAGTTTAACTTTGGTGTTATCTGGCCAGAGCACCTTCTTCCACATGTTTGCTGTGTTCCCTACATGGCTTGTGGCAAACTGCAAACGGAACTGTCTTTCTTTCAACAACGTCTTTCTTCTTGCCACTCTTCCATAAAGGCCAGACTTCTCCCACCTGAGCTGTGGTTTTCTGCAGCTCCTCCAGAGTGACCATGGGCATCTTGGTTGCTTCTCTGACCAGTGCTCTCCTTGCTCGGTCTGTCAGTTTAGGTGGATGGCCATTTCTTGGTAGGTTTGCAGTTGTGGCATACTTTTTTACATTTTTGGATGATGGATCAAGCAGTGCTCCTTGAGTTGTTTAAAGCTTGGGATATTTTTTTTAATGACCTAACCCTGCTTTAAACTTCTCCACAACTTTATCCTGTTCCTTGCCATGATGCTGTTTGTTCACTAGTGTTCTCTAATAAACCACTGAGGCAGGTGTATTTATACTGAGACTAAAATATACACAGAAGGACTTTATTGACTTATTAGGTGACTTCTGAAGGCAATTAATTGCACTAGGTTTTATTTATTTAAAAGTGTGCTACTTTGTGTTGGTGACATGTGCAAAGGTTTAAGGGGTATGAATACTTTCTCAAGGCACTCAATGCCATTTTTTTTTATTGGGCTTAAGCAACTAACCCCAGTGAGTACTCGAGCGTGGTTGTGTGCGTATCCACTGCACTATCCAGTAGAAACAGCTGTTCATGATGCTTGGACCCCCCCTTTGGAATAGATTCACTGTGAAACAGACGTGTGTTTACATGCCCACAAAAGGCACAATAGCTAGACAATAGCTCTGGCATAATTAATTTTGCAGCTTTTCAGACTGGTCTGTGTGTTTTTGATGGCCATGTTGCATCTCAGTCTATAGTGGCTAAAAACAATATCCTGAATATTAGATCATTCAAACATATAACAATAAAAAGAATAATTACAGATTTATATCAGCAGGGCTGACAGGTTGAAATGAACTAGCAATGCTAATGCAAATGTCGGCTCCTCTTTAAAAGGAAAAATAGACAAGATGGCTATTGATTTATAACTTTACCGATTTTATAGATTCAAGAGCGGCACTGTTGTATTGAAAGTACGATCGTTTCATTGTAGACTCTCGTATGTAGACACACAGGCACATGTGTACTTGCTCTAGCATTGATGAGCATAAATGCCTTTAGAAGAGAAACTAGCGACAATCGTATATCTAATGTTGGGATTGGGATTTGAACCCACAACCTTTCAATCAATAGGCATCACTACATTGAGCAATTGAGCAATCACTGCTGCTTTGTCAACATTTTCCTGTTGAAGTTGAGACCTACAGCATTTTTTCCCTTTCTGTAGGTGCGTCAAAACGGACAGCTGCCTCTATATTAGGGTTGTGTAAAAAAAATAAAAAAAATTGATGCATTTAACCACCGCAATATATTTTTCTTTTCATAAGTGTATCGAAATTCTAACTTTTAATATCAATACATACTTAAATTATGTTTTTTATTAATACACTTATCAAAACAACTTTTTTTCACTCCTCTAGTTGGTGCTGACACGCGTGGTAGAAAAAATAAAAGTGCTTCCGGATTTGTATTCATCATGTTTTTAGCTATTTGGCTATTTCATGTATTGTATTGCAATATATTGTATAGTATCATATTGTCAGGCCCTTGCTAGTACACAGCCCTACTCTATATGAGGCTCTTGAGATTTAAGAAGTGGTTTGTTGCTATACATCTTTAGCGATAACTAAAAACAACGCGTTTCCTATTTTTTTCTTTGGTTTTTGTCAAGATCTCATCTCTCACCTGCTGGACCCGGCGGTAGACCCTGTCGCAGAGGAAGTCCGACAGCACAAGTACCAGCAGATCACCGTTCCAGAGTCCTACAGCGGCCCTCGCCTCTCTTTTCCCTTGAGCGTCACCCAGACAAACACCCTGCTTAGTGCGTTCAAGGAGCAGCAGGTACAACAACGCACCTATAAACCGGGTAAATGGTTCCGTCCTGAGTTTGGTCTCAGCTGGAGGAGTGATCGATGCGCCAGTTCCACAAAAATCAAAATTTTTTTGGTAGCCCTTTCTATAGAGATAAAAAGCCACTGAATCACAGCATTGTTAAATTTGTGATGTTATTTTAATGCATTAATAACTAGTCCGTTCCTGAAATCTAGTTTGTTTGTATTTGATATATTAAATTGACATTATAATGTCCCCTGACATTCCTTTTCCCCACCGAGATTCTCCATGGCAAATATGTACTGCAGTTGCTTCATGAGACGCAGAAGTTTCTTAAACAGATGCCAAACATCATTCACCTGTCGTCGTCCTACGCCAAGGAAATTACGATCTGCGGTAAGAGCAAACCTTGAACGTGTTCGCTTGCGCGCCCATAACGTTGCATCAACAGTTGCGAGCACCAATTGCACGTCCTTCAAAAGTGTCTCCCGAATGCAGTGGGTATTTTATGCAGCACTTTACCCAAAACTATAATGGCCTCCTTCTCTAATCGAGCAGACGCTTGAACGGCGCTTCAGTTCAAATTAAGGCACAATCGTATTGACAGCATTTCAACATTAAATTTCGGATTCGGCCGTTCCAATAACCCCCCACCCCCCCACCCTTATCACACTTATGCTAATAAGTAAGTGTATTACAAGCAAGTGACAAGTGCGTCGTTAGCCATTGTTTGACTAATCAAATCTGTAGAATTTCTCAATCTGGAAGAGACGGAAATAATGAGAAATTAAACATGTTTTATGATGTCATTTTGCCAGCTATTTTAAGTTAACATAAATTTTCTTGTGTATCGTCACTGCAGGTGATTTACATGGAAGACTAGATGACCTGCTTCTTATATTCTATAAGGTAGTCATTAATCCTGTCATCATTAATGCCGTAGATGCTTTTAGTTTTAAATTTGACTGACAAAAAAAAAGAAACTTTTACCAGAAAAAAAGGAGATTTAATTGGATAAACATAAGTACAAATCCTAAGTTTACTTTGTGTATCGAGTATAGTTCGATCTGTGTACTGGTAAACATGGGCAAGGCAAGTTTATTTCTATAGCACATTTCATACACAGTGGTTATTTAAAGTGCTTTACATAAGAAAAACAAAGAAATTAAAATAAACGAAAAGAGTTAAGAATATAAAATGATTATAGCCAGTTCGGATGCATCGCAGTGCTCATTCAGTAAATGCAGAACTAAATAAATGGGGTTTTGAGCCTGGATTTAAAGATGAATACTGATTTTAGCACTTATGATGGCTGGTTCTAACTGCGGTTCTAACATACTATTTTAATACTTTATTCATTCCTCTCCGGGAAAAAAGGTGAAATGAGGAAACTTTAGTGTTGACCACTAGGTGGCGAAATTAACACTTTAAAAATGCTTCTAAATCACAGACCTATGTATAGTGTGTGTGTCTGTGTGTGTGTAAGATCAGAACTAAGGTTTAACTAGGGTGTGCAGAGTGTGAGGGGGGGTCAGAGTGATTATATACTCGAGTATAATTTTATTTAGTATGTTTCTTTTAATCATAATTGAATTGTAAGCGTACTTATACTCCTATACTTAAAATAAGTGTAGGAAAAACGTAAACTTTTTTTATAAGGGTATTAATAGTTGAATAGGCCTTCTAATTTTTATATTTGTAGACATTTTACAATTAATTAACATGGTAAAGTAGTTTAGTACATTAACAGTGGAAACTATGTGGTTGGAAATCTCTTTAGTTTAAATATGAGGTGTAAATGTTAAGCTGGAGGTTTTATTAATAATGTTCTAATTTTTGTATTTTATAACCTTTTTTGAATTTTTTACATTATAGTTAAGTTAAATTTTAGTAGTTAGCGCTTATTTGTTCTAGTAGCCAGGTAAGATTTCCTTTTAATTCCTCATCAGTCTCCCTTTCTATAAACGCCCATCGGAATCGAGTTGAGACCCGACACAGCGACTGATCCAGTACGATGTTATTTATTACACTGGAGAATAATCGGATTAGCAGAAACAGTTTTTTTTATAAGGAGGTAATGATAAAGAAAGCCTTCAATGAGCCTTCTAGTCACGTGTAAAATGTAAGTTAAGCTAGCAGACTTTGCGTCACTTTCCTTTTAAGACAGAATGTTTTAAAAACAAACACTCTTGCTATGTGGTGCAATTTGTTTCTAGAATGGTCTGCCCTCTGCTGAGAACCCCTACATCTTCAACGGGGACTTTGTGGACCGTGGTAAAAAGTCCATGGAAATCATCATCATCCTGTTTGCCTATCTGCTCCTCTACCCGGATCACATGCACCTGAACCGAGGCAACCACGAGGACCACATCATGAACCTGCGGTAGATTAATGACCTCAGTGTTTATTTTGAGGCATTTCTTGGAGTTATTTCAGAATAATGACTTGCTTTGTTCCTTTTTCAGATATGGCTTTACAAAAGAAGTCATGCAGAAGTACAAGGTCATTTCTTTACTAATAACATTTCTATTTATTTTCATTCCTACATTAACTAAATTTTGCTACTTGGTTTTAATCCAGTGACGTTATTTTAGTTTTGGCTTTTTTTTTTTTTTTTTTGCAGGCCCACGGGAGAGAAATCCTTCAGCTCCTTCAGGACGTCTTCAGCCTGCTCCCAATCATGACTATAATCGATAACAAAGTCCTTGTTGTTCATGGTGGCATTTCGGATGAAACTGACCTGGACTTTTTAAGCTCGGTCGAAAGAAACAAGGTGAATTTAATTCCTTCCTGTGTGTTTTGTCTTTATATCATCGCCAGATTCACAAATAAAGTTTGTCTATTTATTTTCAGTAATTAGTAGAAGGAACAGGGGTCTTTTGTTGTGGAGTTTGCATGTTCTCCCCGTGCCTGTCTGGGTTTACTCCGGGTTCTCCGGTTTCCTCCCACAGTCCAAAAACTTGTATGTCAGGTTAATTGGTGATTCTAAATTACCCGTAGGAGTGTGTGTGTGTGTGTGTATGTGTGTCTGTATGTGGCCCTGCAATGGACTGTCGACCTGTCCAAAGTGACCCCATCCTTTTACCCAATGACGTCTGGGATAGACTCCAGCAGATCCCCATGACCCTGATTAGAAATAAGCGGGTTATAGGCAATGGATGGAAGTAGAAATGCACAATATAAAAAGATTCCGGTAAACTAGCAGATTCCGATAACAATCTGGCAACGCTGGGCTCGCGAACACTTGCACTCAAAGTGGATGAATTTTACATAAATTTGACTGATTGATTGATTAATTTCCCAGAAAGCGTATTTTATCGGATCTGGTTATCAGATTTAATTTGTTTATCTGAGCAATAAAAAGTAAATAATTTTCCCCCACATCGCCCGATGACTGTTGTGCGTCCCTAATTAGAATTGTTGTACCTCCCCCGAATTAAAAGTCTCATGGAATTTCTTATATATTTTTAAGCAGCATAAGCAATGTTCCTAAAATGTTTGTTGCGATCCTGCGTTGACTTAATATTGGCATTATATGTGTAAGGTGCTGAGTTGTTAATCTGAAGACTAGAAACACCTGGTGGGGTTCAAGCCCCACCTCCGGCAAGTCAACCACTGTTGGGTCCTTGAGGAAGACCCTTAACCCCTCCTGCTCCAGGGGCGCTGTATCATAGCTGACCCTGCGCTCTGACCCCCAACTTACTAAGATGGGATATGCGAAAAATGCATTTCATTGGCTCTGTGCACGTACCCTGCACAATGACAATGAAGTTGAATATTAATTAATTAATTAATTAAAAAATATCGACCTTATATGACGTCATGTTAAGAAATTGGCTAATCGCAATTTTTATATTGGGTGAGTTTGTGCATACAGAGATTACAACCATAATGGGTGTTAAACACCGCCCCCCGAAGTTTAGAAGTGCAAATCGGACATCATGTTAATGGAAATTTTAAAACCATTAGGATTCTATTTATATATTTCTATACATAAAACTGATTTGATTAAAGTTGATCCGAACACTGGTGTCTTAACATCTCCGAAGGTAAAGTCAGCTTTGCGGCTGCCCAAGTGCAGTTTGGATCACATGCGTGTCTCCAACACCAGTAATGACAAAGGGAAGCGCAAAGGCAGGAGTCGCCTCAGTTGGCAAAGCAGCAGCTCTTCCTCGTCATCTTCCTCTTCTGTTTGCTCCCCTCGCGGATCTCGGCATGCTCCTACATCCCCTAAACTCCCTTGTCCTGCTGACATACTTCAAGTTCCTTTCCTGGACTCCATGGTGTCCCTCGCTCTTCCCGAGGTACCCCGAGAAGAGATGGAATGGAAGCAGGTAAGTTAACATATAGAAATTGTCAAAGGCAGTGCTTGACAGCTGCAGACTTTTTTTTTTTTTTTTTTTTTTTTTTTTTTTTTTTTTTTTTTTTGTGGCTGTAGATCGTAGACGTTTTGTGGAGCGACCCAAAGAGCCAGAACGGATGCAGTCCGAACACATTCCGTGGAGGAGGATGCTACTTTGGGCCTGATGTCACTCGGCGACTTCTGGACAAGCACGGCATGCATCTACTTATCCGGTCACATGAGTGCAAACAGGAAGGTTATGAGCTCTGTCATGATGGACAGGTCAGGCTCTTACACACTTATAATGATATAAATGATGCAGAATATTAACTTTTGGGGTCACGTATCTAGAACGACCTCTGAAAAACAAACTGGGATTGTGTTTTTTTTTTTTTTTTTTTTTGAAAGGTAATCACAATTTTCTCAGCATCCAACTACTATGAGGAGGGCAGTAACCGTGGAGCGTACATCAAGCTGGGCCCGGATCTGATTCCACGTTTTTTCCAGTACCAAGTGAGCCGTAGCACCAGGAAACTTACTCTGCAACAAAGGTATACTCCATAGATAACAATCATTTATCTTCAGCAACCTTGGGCACAGTCGCCCTAGACCCCAGAAACAGTTGGCATGTGGTTGGTTCCTGAACCATGTATTGAAAGGGAACTCAGTGGCTCAGTGGTTAAACTGTTAAATTGCAAATCTGAACATCGTAGCTTTAATTCCCAACACCAGTCACTGCTGGACCCCTGAGTACGGCCCCTAACCCTCAACTACTTGGTTATAATTATAGGTTTCTCTGGATAAGGATGTCTGCAAAAGCCAGAAATGTACAGTAGATAGAAATCCACTATTAATGCACTGATCTACACCTTCATTCACATCTGGGGCAATTTGTTTGTATTCTGCCCACCAACATGTTTTGGATGGTGGGATGAAATTAGGGCTTGGAAACCTGCTACAGACAGCAGATTTGGCACTTGACGGGACAAAGATTCATGAGATAATGGACATGCTACAAGACAAAGAATAAACGAATAATTACATAAATTTGAAATAAAATTGGCTAATAGTTTGGCTAGAATAATTAATAAATTAAAATTTAATACTAGCCCCCTTAGAAATTATTTGATTGGCTGCAGAACAGACCTCTTGTCCAATTAACCTAACTTGCCTAATTAATGTTTCTATACCCAAGATGCATTTTTGCTCTGTTTTTGTTCATACAAACACTCCAAGTTTCCGAAAATAAACTATTATGTTTAAGAATGCGGTGTTGAAAGAACGATAAATTCTCTGTTAAACAGCAGTTGGGAATTATTTAAAAAAAAATTATGAAATATTTTATAGGGGGCTCATAATTTTGTCTTTAATTGTAAGTGCCCATACTGGGTATGCATAATTAGTAAGCATCAATGACAAAGCTGGTACAAAGAAGAGTTTAAGTTCGCACTGTGTGGGTTTAGGGATCAACTTAAAACTATGAACAGCCATAGAATTAAAAGTCTCACCCGTGTTGTGCAGGCATGCAGGCCATCTAGCACATTTAGTCTTGTATGTTCTTTTTGTAGTTTGACCTTGAAAGTGGATTTAACGATCATGTCTGGTGGCATTTCTTTATACCGTTTAACAGATAAAGTGGCTGCTGTACGTTGATCGGGGTTCCTCTTCTGTCTGACTTTGATTTCATTCTTATAAAAGCTGAAACTGTAACCTGCACTCAGCAGCTCCAACCCACTGTTATGTTTCATTCCAGACAGCAGGTGGCCGCCTTGAATAATTTGTGCAGTTTGTGGTTTTGTTTAGCTCTGAAAAGATGCACATTTGGTGCGCTCACTAATGCACTAATCTTTTGGATGTGGGTTTTTACAGTTTTATCGAACTTTATTTGCTTGGAATGTATTCCCCGGTTTATGTATAGAGCTTTTTCTCATCTTTGTTACATCAACGATTCAGTAATAGGAGTTGTATTTCAGAACTCTGTTTTGTGGTTTTCAACGTTCTGATGAGTTTAGCCTTGATCTTACTCTACTTCTTGATCACTTGAGTGAAGTTTTTCTTCATCTAAGGAGTGACTACATTCTAAGAGGAATTTTTATTTTTTTTTTTATTACTTGGTGTGCACTCAACAGTGTCAGTTCTAAGTGCGGGTATTTCTAATTCCGATGCGGGTTTGTTTTAGAGTCAGTGTGGCTGAAAGCTCGGCTCTAAAGGCTCTACAGGAGAAGCTGTTTGCCCATCGCTCTGAACTCATGGCTGCCTTTCAGCAGTATGATATCTACAGAACTGGTAAGATAACGATGTAATTCTACTTATAAACCTGACCACACTTATCTTTTCTTTCTGTACCCTTTTTCACATCTTAATTTCGTTCGTGCTCTTTCACAGGCAGGATCTCCACCAATGAATGGGCTCAAGTGGTGGAATCGGTGCTGAGGCTGGATCTTCCATGGCGTACTTTAAGACCACACCTTGTGCGTCTGGCCTCTGATGGAAACGTCGAATACGAGTCATGCTTTGAAAACATTGGTCCAGGGCAACCTATACCACAGGTATGGCATCCGGGTGGTGAGACCGGCTATGATGGACGGTTTAGACACAGTGGCGAGAGCAGCTATGATGGACGGTTTAGACACAGTGGTGAGAGCAGCTATGATGGACGGTTTAGAGACTGTGGTGAGACAAGCTATGATGGACGGTTTAGAGACAGTGGTGAGAGCAGCTATGATGGAAATGTCGAATATGAGTCATGCTTTGAAAACATTGGCAACCAGGGCAACCTATACCACAGGTATGGCATCCGGTCCCATACATGAAAATACCCAAAATAAAATTAGTTGCTTTATATCTCTAACTTGTTCCTGTAAGTATCTGCGTCGGTTGATGTTGTAAATGACTTACTGTTTCAGACTCATTACAACATTAGCTACACGCTATAACTTTGTCGAAGGAAAATTCTAGTAATTGTGACAAGTGTCAAGCATTACTTTGTGTCTATGGCCCTGTAACAATACCTGCACCTTTATTCTTAAGGGGTGCAAGTGTGTAGGGTGTCCCAAATCACTGATGGGCTTGTCTGCACTGCCTATTCGTGTCCTTGATGTACTTGATGTATGTGGCCTATTCGATTTTCATTATTGAAAAGAAATCAATGTTTATATTTTTGTTTTAAACATGCAGGTTGCCCCAAATTTGGCGGAAACCCTCTACAGGTACCGAACGGACCTAGAGATCATTTTCAACATCATCGACAAAGACCATTCTGGCAAGTTTTAAATAATAATGCGAATGAACTGTAATATATATCAACAAAACTATTACCAATATACATGTATATAAATTAACCGAGTCAAAGAAACAGCGAATTGTTGAAAGAATGAACGTTAGCGATTAAGTAAGATTACGGGGTGAAGAGGTAAAGAAGGTACAGGAGTTTAAGCACTTGGGGTCGACAGTCCAGCGCAATGGAGAATGTGTAAAAGAGGTAAAGAAACGAGTACAGGCAGATTGGAATGGGTGGAGAAACGTATCAAGAGTGATGTGCGACAGAATATCAGCTAGAACAAGACCGTGGTGAGACCAGCTATGATGGATGGATTAGAGACCGTGGTGAGACCAGCTATGATGTATGGTGGGAAGTGGTGGCTCATGGTTAAGGTGTTGGATTACCAACCCGAAGGTTTGTGGGTTCGATTCCCAGCTCCGGCAAGCCACCACTGCTGGACCCCTGAGCAAGGCCCTTAACCCCCAATTGCTCAGTTGTATAACAAGGAATATTGTAAGTCTGGATAAGGGCTCTGTAAGTCGCTGGGCTCTAAGGGCGTCTGCAAATACTGTTTAAATGGTAAACTGTTTAAGATGTAACAGTGGCTTATGGATGGATTAGAGACAGTGGTGAGACCAGCTATGATGGATGGATTAGAGACAGTGGTGAGACCAGCTATGATGGATGGATTAGAGACAGTGGTGAGACCAGCTATGATGGATGGATTAGAGACAGTGGTGAGACCAGCTATGATGGATGGATTAGAGATGGAGTGGTGAGACCAGCTATGATGGATGGATTAGAGACAGTGGTGAGACCAGCTATGATGGATGATAGGAGTGGTGAGACATGGATGAGATTATTGGATGAGAGACAGTGGTGAGACCAGCTATGACTATGATGGATGGATTAGAGACAGTGGTGAGACCCGGATGACGGGATTAGAGACAGTGGTGAGACCAGCTATGATGTATGATGTATGGTTGAGACAGTGGCGCTGAGAAAAAGACAGATGGCAGAGATGGACGTAGCAGATCTAAAGAGGTTTTCTTTAGGAGAGGTTGGACAGGATTAGAAATTAGTTCATCAGGGGGACGGCTCATGTTAGATGTTTTTGGGAAAATGTCAGGGAAGTCAGATTGAGGTGGTTTGGACATGTACAGAGGAGGGATAGTGAATATATTGGTAGGAGGATGTTAGAAATGAAGCTACCAGGCAGAAGGTAAAGAGGAAGACCAAAGAGGAGGTATATGGATGCGATAAACGGGGACATGAGGTTAGTGGGTGTGAGTGAAGAGGATGTAGAGAACAGGGTTAGGTGGAGACAGATGATCCGCTGTGGTGACCCCTAAAAAGGAAACAGCCAAAAGGAGAAGAAGAAGCGATTAACTTATTTCTGTCTCATGTCCAAAGAACCATATTTATAAAAAGACAGATTTGAGTGCAGCTCTTTTTACTGCATTGCTTTTAAATGCAATTCCTGAAACGACAGTAAGCATATTTTCTACCTTTGTTCCTGACTGCCATCTGTTTACCTTATGTGACCTGCCACTGTGCTTTATTTTCCCAACCCTGGACTCAAATTTAACACCTTTTTCCTCTCGTACCTCAGCATGTGGCTGCCATAAGTCACCCTTTTTTGGTCTGATTTACTGCATCGGTGTGCATCATTGATCACTTTTATAGATAAGAGTTTGTTCATTATCCTTCGCAGGTCAGATATCCATCGAGGAATTCCGGCAGACATGGAAGCTGTTCAGCTCTCACTTGGGTGTGGATGTGGACGAGCGCGCCATCGACGACATGGCTCGCAGCATCGATTACAACAAGGACGGCAGCATCGACTTCAACGAGTTTCTCGAGGCCTTCCGGGTCGTGCACAAGCTGGATATGAAAGAGCAACAGCAAGGCTGACACACACACACACACACACCTCACATACACTCACAAGACGAGAATATAACTGTTTAGCAATAGCGTAGATGTTAATTGCTATATAATGACTCAACATCTGTATCCCTATTTTTTTTTTTTTTTTTTTTTTTTTATGTAATTGCAGGGATTCTTATAAATTATCTTTAAAATTTAAAAACGGTCTAATAAGCGTAGCTGGTAAACATTAAACCGGTCATGAACTACCTCAGCTTTATTCTGCACTGTTCTCTGAGATCCACCTAATGTTAAGGTGAATTAGCGTGGAGGATTGTTGTCTCAGAAGTAAACGTCCTGTGCTATGACTGCTAACGGTTTTGCACCCAAAACAATGGTGATGATGTAATCCAGCGTCAAATTGTGTCTTGTTTAAAAATGAATGGGCCGTAAAATGCACTAAACAAATAAGCAGGTCTGGAATTTCCTGAATAATTAAACCAATCCACAGTTTTCCAATGTTGGGATCTGGTAGAAGGTTCTGTGAAGTCCCTGCTCAGCGTCTTGTCTTTGGCGCCATCTTCTCATTTACTTTTGCACACTTTTACATCATCGAGTACAACATTCCAACACCCGTTCAAGCAGACTGATTTACTAATATCTTAATTGTACAATATAAACAACTGTTTAATATTGAGACTGCATATTATTTTATATCATTTTTATTAATACCTAAAGATTAATTTGGTTTATTCATCTGTTTAAGGCAGCCAGTGAATCTGGAGGTGATACAAGAGCTGTTCCTATTGGATATGATTAGATCCATGAGACGTTTGCTCAATAATGATAAAAGAACAGTCCGCCGATGAGGTAGTTTCCTCTCACGATGACTGCAAACGTATTAGTGTACGGTTATTTAATAAGCACTAGTTAATAAAAAATACTGTATTTGTATTAATTTTTCAAATGTACATAATGGTTTTTTTTTTCAGGAATGCACAATATTTTCTCGGACAGAAATGATTAGGTGATTTGAGGTAATGTCATTATTACTTCTCAAATGAATGAAATTTAATAACTAGATGCGGTAAAGTGTTGCCGATGAAGTACTCAATCGATCGGTCTGATTTATCTAAGATTTTTTCGTGTGTAAGTGACTGCAGCCAGAGTTGCCAAAACGGGGGTGGGTTTCTGACCCAGTGTTGCCAGATTGAGTGGGTTTCTGCCCGATTGGGCTTCTTTTGAAGTCAGATTGGTCTGGCTAATATTTGAGCTGTTTTTTGATACAACTGGTGTTTAGTTTTAACTACAAACGTGATTTTATAAAAATTTTTCATTTTACACACAAATAAAATCATTTGAAGAGTCGGGACTGATATTCTTATTATAGTTCGGTCAGAGCTACGAAAACATCAGTTTCATCAGTGTATTTAGATTTCCTATTTTTCGGTAGAAAAGATAAAAATGAGAATAAATGATGTACTCATTGTGTGTCGGTATCAGAATCAGCCATGAGAAGGACTTAATTATCCATAATAATTTCTGATATTGTGCATTCCAGGTTTTTATATTCAGTGCAATTTTTTAAATAAGCAAAAATAGCAAAACTTGGACAATAACGGTGACTTATGGCATGTTTAACCGCAGGCATTTTATAAAGAAAGATCATAGAAAAAAAAGAGTGCTTTTTGTATAAAGAATATTTGTTTGTACAAATAGGAGTTTTTTCTACGCAATAATGTAAAATGTAATATATAATTAATGTAATTTCAATATAATTGTTAAAATTGCTTTTTTTGGATGTACTGTTTCAGTTCTTCACTATTGTCTCTTGCATTCCCGGTAAAATTGTTTGTTGTAAATAAATAAACTCCGTATAGATCATGTCAAATGGTTTTAAGTGGAAATGACTCAAAAAAAACCCATCACAATAACTAAGTGTTTGCCTTCATGAATAACGAGCAGTAACGATTTTACAAACATGATCTGATCTGCACATTTTGATGTCGCTTGCTTGCTTGCAAAAAAAAAAAAAAAAAAGTCGTCTAGAACTGTTCTCTGATTGGGTTATTTTAGAATAAAATGTCTTTGTTTATTTGCAAGTTGTTGCTGGTATCCATAATCTCCTGTCCCGGCTAAAAAGTATCAGCTGTTTAGCATGATGCTTCCACCACCATGCTTTACTGTAGGGCTGCTGTTTTTAACTGGGGTAAAATGTTTAGTTAGCCAAAATCTTGCACCCCTATCATATTTCCTTAACCCTAGTCTGATATTCTAGTGGATTGTATGCCATGGTGTTTGTCGGTCATCATTTTTTTATTTTTTTTTCTTGTCCTTGTTCCAGTTTTAAAGGGACATCCTGTACTTTCGATAAGCGTCACAGCACGCACATGCTTTGATCCATAAACCAATAAACCGCCCAGTACTAAATATAGAAATATATATGAAATAATATATTAAAATATCGCTAATATAAGGTATAATTATTAAATATTTTGATTGGTAAGCATTTTTTTTCAATAGTTTCTAAACTGCACTGACTATAAACTATAAAAATGTATTTTTTCTTCTTCTTCTTATTATTATTATTCTAGCTAGAATGTGAGAGATTCACATGGGTTTAACCCGTTTAACAGCCTGGGTGTCCTGCAGAGGGATTTCTTTTTTTAATAAAGAGCAATTTGCATTCCTTAAAAGTAAAAAAACCTAACATTATTTAAGAAGTTTCATAAAGAAGCTTTGTCTTTTTTTCCCCCCCACTGTCATGTTTAGCCCTGCAGAACACGCTAACGGCTCCCGCATTCTTCTCAAGCTTCGTGAAGGGTGACTGGATTTATAGTTGCAACTATCAGAGGGGTTGTTTGGGTCTCCATGCTGTTCTTAAACTATTCCTAAAAGAAAATCCCAGATTCCACCTGGAAGCTTGGTATATATTAAATAATGCACAAAATTTTTCACAGATTTTTAGTTTTTTTTTATCAGTTAAAAAAAATATTGGCTGTAAGACCCAAGCAAACCTGGAGCTATTCTAATACTTTTAAAGGATGGATAGCAGTTCCTTGAGCTGCACTGGAGCCACTGCAGTGGTAAGAGGTGTGTCTGAAGTTTGAGTTCTGTCTTGTTCCCTCCCCTATGCTGCCCTTCCATCCCTGCTTAGCTACACAACATTGCTCCTGTTAGTCTGTGCACTAGGGATCCTGGATGTTTATGGAGGCTCTCGGAGTGACCTTGCTGCCTGCATTGCTGACTCTGAATTGGGTCTCGGCTACAGGTATAATAAAGGTTTAATAGGGTATGGGCTGAAAGTCTTTAGCTTTACAGCTAAATTTTTCATTGGATGACATATAGACACCTTTTTGGTGGCCATCAATTTTGACCGTAAATGCTAGGGGAATGCATTTCTTGTCTAATTCCATCTTTTGGAATTTAGACTTGTATCTCATGACCTACTTGGGTCTTTTCAGCTGCTATAGACTGCACTGGCTTCAGGCATCTGGAGAACGGACGAACATTTTTCCGGTATGGTGGACTCTACATCACTTTCAGCTGTAACCCAGGCTTTAGGATGTACGGCCACCGAACCAGCAGCTGTATGTCTGGCCAGTGGGCTAGAGATCCTCCACTGTGCATTGGTGAGTCGTAAACAATTTAAAACAGCATGCGGAATGTATATATACTGAAGTTGAAGGTTTTGTTGAGGTTAAAGAAATGTTTTGTCTAGGATGATAATGTGACGGCTGTTATGGTGCTGTAATGTGTTTTGTTGTATTCATGCCTTTGATGTGCGTTTTATTTTGTTAGTAGGCTGACTTGTTTTGTCTGGTGCCTGCATTACCACAGCTCCAGGATGTCCTAGACCCGGCAAGCTCCTACATGGTACAGCAGTGATGTCCCCAGATAATTCACTGGTCCAGTTTTCCTGCAACTCTGGGTTCAAGCTTTTTGGCTCTCCACTTATCTATTGCAATGGCAAAAGCTGGAATGGCAGCACGCCTGAGTGTAAAGGTGAGAGATTATTACTCAACTAATTGTGCCTTGTGGGCAGTGCAAGCGATAGAATCAAGCATTGTTGCATGCTCCAGCCAGTGGTGTTAATCTAAGGACAGTGTCCGAAAGAGCTCAAAGCGGTACCTTTAACGGAATTTGTGACTAACCCCGGCTGGGACCTGCTTATTTGTCAGTGGTGTTATAGTTAAACTGAAAGGTTTATAGTTTTTTGTTTATTTTACCATTCTGAATGTATTTTTTTTATAAAAATTTTTTATATTAGGCTAAATAATCAGATGAATCAGATAATCAGATGAAAATCTGACAAATTACACAATCGACTGTGAAATGATAAACAGGGTTAACAGCTGGGTTTGCCACTTTTTAGGTTCCTCTTAAAACATTTCTGTTGTGGTCTGTGCTAGTTGCAATATTTGTGTTTGCGTTGTCAGGATTTGCAAAATGTGATGATGTATTTTTAATTTTTTGGTGGGTTTTTCCCTAATTGCATGTTTTATTAAAATGCAGCCACCGTATATTAATAGTACTGCTTGAAAATAGAAAACAACAGTATATGATGTCCAGAAATACTTATGTTTTCATCTGTTTCACTCTGTTTTCAGAGTTGGACATCATGAACGTGTTCCAAGAAAAGCAAACCTCCTTATACAAACCTGGTTTGAAGTTAAACCAAGACACTGATTTGAAAAGCCGTTTCAGCGCTGTTGCTTTCACAGCTGCCAAAGAGACCTTCCTAAAATCTTCGCTGCTTGGGGCTCCTCAGCCTAAACTCCACCTGACTGGAGATTTGTCTAAGGAGACGCGAAAGCTTCTAAACAGACGGTGGCACGATCAAATCTTGACACAACACCCAGAAGGCGCAGAGGAAGTTGTAACACAACTGACTACATTTGCAGATCCACTTAACCAACCCCTACGTCAAGCTACATTAAAGATCTCTCCAACAATCTCACCTTTCACCCCGCTAATCCGCTTGTTATCATCAATCCCGGTCACTTCGACTACAAATGATCACCAAGAACAACCAACCATTTTCTTCCTGCCTGAAAAGACAGAAAACTTCCCATCTTCAACTGCACAAATGCAGAATGAATTACCAGTCACACCTTCTCAAGTCGTTGGTGTATCAAAATCTAATTTGGACCCGATTCCCACAACGGTTGATTCAAGTACGGGCAAAACACGCTCAAAAACTCTCAGCACTGCGCCTACAGCGCTCCCAGAAACGCCCAAGGATAGCGTATTATCTGGTAACATTACTATGCTAATCGAATCTTCTACTGATGAAGATATTTCACAGTCTTTACAGGTAACAGAGAAAATGAATCTTACTGCATCTACAGTAAGCTCCCTGGACCTCCCAGTATCTCAAAACAAAAGTTCCTCTCCATTTATTCCTTTCAACATTCATGATAATAAATATTTTCTCTGGAGTCCTGCAGCAGCCAGCACTGATCCAGATTTACCACCTAGGATAGAACCGCCAACAGCACATACTCCTGCAATATACACGACTCCAGTGGCGGCTACTAAAGATCTTCACCCAAAGCACCCTGCAACGAGTAACACAACAGCAGCTCAGGAACATCTGGCACCTCATAGACTTTCGATTGGCCAGATCGATGATATTTCAAGATCAAACAAAGTAGACCCTGTCAACAGATGGACCAGTGCTCACGATCAGAAAAACAGGACCGCTAAAGAAACAATGGATTCTACAACGAAACACAATGGCACTATCTCAGCGTTTTCTGGATTTCCGGTACTTCAAACCACTAAACGAAGAGCTGTGTGTCCTTATCCTCCCTTACCTGCTCATGGAACATTCTATTTCCATACCATAGCCAACCCTGCTCCATTCCAGTATAAGCATTATATACAATATGCCTGCTATGCTGGTTACACGCTGGCCAACGGCGACGTGTACAGCTACTGTCTAGGGGACGGGCAATGGAGTGGGGTCACCCCCATGTGTATTGGTAAGCCGCTGCAAGCTACGAGTATTTGGGGAATTTTATTACTTTTTTTCAACCTTCTTGCGTAATAGTTTATCTAATTAGTTCATTTCCTCTTAGCTCGTTACCAAAATTTACACGCGTCATGAGACCTGCTTTATGGTAGTGGTGACTCAAATGGTTAAAGCACTGAATGGTTGTTTGGATGACCAGGAAGACTGGGGTTCCCCAGGATGACCTGGAGATCGGGCTCAGCGTGGTCATGTCCAGACAAGTGGTCTGGAAGTAGCTCATTGTTTAAGGTGTTGAGCTGCTGATCAGGTGGCTGAGAGACCATGCTTTTAGATGCACAAGCTGCTACTGATAGGCCTTTCTGCCTGTTTTTAGGTAAGGGTGTCTTCCAAATGCTTCAAATGTCCATCAGGTAAAACCTATATATGCCCCGCTAATTGTTATTCCCTAAATGAAAAATGCTTCCCAATTATCATATTTGTAATTTTTTTTTTCGATTTTTTCATTACTTTCTCGCAGTTATTTTAGAAATTCTACCTGATTCCCATAACGGTAAATATATGAATGGACATGAATAAATACTCTACCTACAATAAACATCTGTAAAATCTATTCTTAAATCTGTTTTATGGACTGTGCATCAGACCAACCCTGGGATTATGCTGTGAGCTTTTAGTGCTCTGTTGAGCTCATTCTCTCTCTCTTCTGCCGGATGTTTTATGTACATCTGCTATTTGCTTTGCTTTTAAAGGACTGGAGAGACAAATGTGTTTTAAGCTAAGCTGTGTTTTGTTTTTTATCCTCCTTTTATTCTCGTAGGGTAAATCAGTAAGTCTGGAGCAATTCAGGAGCAGATCTTTGTGAAAATAAATCATTTTTTTTGACAGCGTGAGACATCTCTTTTGAAGGAATCCAGAAATATCCTGTATTTTTGGATTTAACTATGATACTTTTGCCCCCAGGGTTAACTCGATGCTCTGTGAACAACGGTGGATGCTCTCAAGTGTGCCAGGTGAATTCGCGCAATCATGCCGAGTGTCACTGCCAGCCTGGCTTCCTGCTGCTGGGGGACCAAAGGACGTGTCGAGGTCAGAGATCAATGCTTATTTCATGCACTTGTATGCATAGCTAGCGTTTTCAGGATGTACAGGTTATCCGTGTACGATTATCCAGAACAGCAGAAGGTAAACTCTTGATTTTGTTCTCAGGCGCCAGGGTTCCGAGACAAACACTTACCATTGGTCTTTAGGACGTCTTTACGTATGCTTATCCGTCAGCAAAGCAGTCGGGAACATCTGCGTTAAGTGCTTAAACGCCTTTTAAATTCATGTTCTGTCACTTCTTAGTTTCCCCTTAAGGCTGTGAATTCTTGTCCCACAGCAGGGTGTTATTGTAATGAGGACGAGCCACAGCAGGTACAGGACATTCTTTAGTGAACTTGTTCTTTGCTGTTTTGCCCAGTTTCACTATAATTTTTTCCTTCATGTGAATGTGAATGTTTAGTGGTAAATAATAAATCATTCAGATGATATAACCATGGAGATCTCAGTCCCTGTCATATTATCATGGTGTCATGGTCAAGAGCTTGTTTGCAATCACGAGCTGGATGATGCAAGAAATCCAGATAAAGGGACGAAAGTTTAAAAAAAAAAAAAAAAAAAAAACAATGGAAGACATCGAGGAAAGTTTGTATTGTAGTGGTTTAAACAGTTTTTTCAGAGGAAAAATATAAACGGAAAATCACCAGACATGTGGGACATCCTTACATCATGAAAAGAAGTGTATTTTTTTGCCGATCCAAAATATTAGTAGACATAAGCATAAGGTTTTCCAGACATCCTTGGACACAGAAGGACAAATGAAAAGTGTACAAAACGATGTATGATTACATTTATTTTGTCATTTGATGGTTCGACGACCAAAGAGCTCAACAATATCAACAATTCGCTTTTTTTCCCACGTGAGTAGCATTTTTAGTTTGTCCTTTCAATTAGCCTAGCAATGAGGATTTAATGCTACTGCGCCTCTCGGTGTTAGCGTTAAAGGTTGTTTACTTTATTAGAGGTTAACCATGCAAAACAAGCATGACTTTTCATCACAGCCCAGTGTAATTGCATGGTAGGGTAAGTTATTTTTGCTGGTCTGTATTTTATATAAATGTTAACTGTAGTGTGGTGTGCTTTAATAAATATATATTAAAGTAGCGATGCAATAAATATATTTTGGCTGGGCCACTAAGCAAGGCCCTTTAAGCCTTAACTCGGGTGGTCCAAACTCTGTCCTGGAGGGCCGGTGTCGTGAAGAGTTTAGCTTCCACTTGCCTCAACAGACTTAGCTGTAAGTGTCAAGTATACCTGGCAATAGCTTCATTAGTTGGTTCAGGTGTGTTTGATTGGGGTTGGAGCTAAACTCAGCAGAACACCCCAGCCCTCCAGGACTGAGTTTGGACACCTCTCTCTCTCTCTCTGTGTGTGTGTGTGTGTGTGTGTATATATATATATATATATAATTTTTTATAGCATTGTACTTTGAGAAGATATACTAAAATGTTTGCGGATGGATGGATAAAAAAAGGAAAATATATAGAAAAATATATATAGAAAAAAATATAAAATGGCATTTTGTAACAATATTATTTTCCATTGTATTCCCATATAACCCTGCGATATATGTTTTTTCCTCCCGCTTTAATACCGGCCCTTTTTTAACTGTTTTTTAAAGCCTAAATTGTGTCAAACCAAGTTCATTTCAATTACTTACATAAATTTTTTTTAATTTTTTTTAAATGAGGTCAGGTTTGACCTCGAAAACAACAGGAAGTTAAAATGCAGCGCAGGTGATTTTGTTTCAATAACATTTTTTGTTCTGCTGGTTACAAAAAGCACTCATTAACTCAATTATTTATGTATACTGTGGAAGGCGTAGGACCAAAAAACTTCGATCAAATAAAATATTTTGCAGGATATTAGGATAGGCTTTTGCACATTATTTTTATATTGTTTAATTAATTAAACTTTAAAAGTCTTTAAATGGGTTTTGTGAGCAATAATAATGCAGTGTAGTATGTCTTTATTCTGTCCTGGACTGTTTTACATACGATTTAAATAATGAATTTTTTTTTTAAATAATTTGTCTTTCAATGTCCACTTTCCCCTTGTTAATCTGCTCCACACATGCCATGTCCTGTATGTCTGTGTTTCTGCATTTATAAACTGTGTGTGTGTGTAGATCTGGATGAGTGTGTGGAGGGACTTCATGAGTGCCAGCAGGTCTGTGAAAACACCTTTGGCTCATACAGGTGCAGCTGCAGACTCGGATTCCAGCTTTCTTCCGACAGGATGTCCTGCATCGGTGAGTTCCAGGATTAAACTCTTCACCTTGTCTCTCTCTCTCTCTCTCTCTCTTTGTTATGAAACACACACACATTCCAGACAGAAAAGTTTTCTAAAGTGACTACTTTGGACTATTTAAACCTCTAGTTTGGATTTAGGGCACAACATATACGAAATGAATGACAATCAACCAGTTACCCTGCTTCTATTCAGTAAAGGGGCAGATAATATAGATAATATAATTTATAGGGCAGAGCAGTGAGGGATGTAACTCTATCAATTGTATAACACCTCATTTAAGATTTTGTTGCCAAATCTGTACATATGAAACGAATTGAAATTTGAATTTGATGTAAATAAAATAATGATTCTTAAACAATGGCTTCTCTCTGCAAAGCCTAGACACATTAACTAAAAACACTTACCCGTCACTTCAACTGGATCACCTGTAACACCTGAATGCCTGCTCGTCTACGCAGTTATGCAATCAGCCAATCGTGAGTCAGCAGTACAGTGTAGAAACATCCTGCTGAGGCTGGTCTATCAGCAAACGTTATGATACACGAGTCACGATACGATATTTAACGATATATTGCAAAACAATTCAATACATAAATGCAATACTGCATAATTACCTGGCAGGGGAGATACCATGATCAAGAAGGTGGTTCACCCAGGGTTTGGTTCCACCATTGCACTGCAGTTGTGCTGACCCCTGTGAATTCCCCAAATGTGGGAATCTCGACTACATAATTTCTGGTAGTGGGGGACTATGTTCACGCTCTCCCCTGTTTTTTCTGGAGGGCTCAAAGGGTTAAGGCGCTATGTTGCTGTTCTGGAGACCAGGAAGACCTGGGTTCAAGCCCCACCACCAGCAAGCCAACCTGTTGGGTCCTTGAGCAAGACCTTGAGCAAGACCCTTAACCCTTCCTGCTCCAGGGGTGCTGTATCATAGCTGACCCTGTGCTCTGACCCCCAACTTACTAAGATGGGATATGTGGAAAAGGAATTTCACTGTGCTGTAAAAAAGTATATGTGACAAAATAACGGCAATTAATTATAAATTATACTTAAAAAAAACAAATAGCTAAAAATGCAAAGTCGGTGGCACCCATTTTTTTTTTTTCTCATTTTTTTGTTTAAGGTTACGACTGTATGTGTCAGCGACAACTACAGGAGAGGAGGAGGATGCTCCTGTAGTTGTCGCTACTAATGCATTAAACACTTTACATTCTGGGCTGTAAATATTCTTAAATTTGGGCAATACTACAAAACCCAATTTCCAAACTACCACTTTGCACTGCTATTGACGTTTTGGCACATATCATTTGTAATTTTAATATATTAATATTATTTGGTGCATTATATGTACATATATAGTATTCCTTGTGCAATTTCTTTTCAAGTGCAATTTTTTCACATCTGTTACTGCTGCTGGTCTCTGAGAGCTACCGAACAATGACAGTAAAGTCTCTCTTCCTCTTAACGTAAATGTAAATCAGTTTAAAACGTCGCTTAATTACGTATCGGTACTAGACGTTAGAATAGTCGTATACTATCGTAAAAAAAAAACAAAAAAAACGATATTTCCATACAGCCCTAGATCCAGATCAAGAGCTTGTTCACATCAAACAAAGACTTAATGTTAGTGAATGTTGTGTGTGTGTGTGTAAAAATATCAGGAGATCAGCTGTTTTAACATACCCGTACCCGCCTATCCAGCACTAAGAACCATGCAAAAGCTGTTGATTGGCCGGTTTGGATAATTGGGTGAATAAATTACACAGCAATTTAAGAGAGAAGCCCAAACAGACCATCTTTATTCCAGATGTGAATGAGTGTGTGTCGTCAGCTGGCCTGGCTCGCTGTGTGTTTGGCTGCGTTAACACGCCAGGTAGTTTTCGGTGTCTTTGTCCTGCGGGGTACAGCATGAACATCACAGACGGACACTGTGAAGGTGATGATCTAATTTTTTTTTTGCAATTTTTCCATCTATCAGATTTGAATATGTGGCACTGAGCATTTTGTGTGTGTGTGTGTGTGTGTGTGGCCTGATTGTACAGATCTAGACGAATGCGGCCAGAATGCAGGCGTTGGACCCTGTGCGACTGCGTGTGTGAATACACCAGGTTCATTTTACTGTGTCTGTTCAAGTGGATATCGTCTAGCAGGGGACGGGACGAGCTGCATGCCAGAGTGTCCACCAGGATACCACAGAAAACACTCTAATCCACCAGGGGAAAATTCAACCTTGCTGAATTGTGTCGGTAAGCTACAACAGAGTTAATGTAAAAAAAAAAAAAAATCATCTCTTTATAAAAGGTGTTTCCTTCTGACTGAACTGAAAGAGTGGTTAGTTGGTATTTAGAGCAACTTTTACCAAAAGATTTAAAGTAGTATTAAAGGGATAGTTCACCCCTTTATTCCGTCATTAATTACTCACCCTCGTGTTTTTGCACACTCGTAAGACCTACTTTTAATCTTCAGAACACAATTTTAAGATATTTTTGTCACAATCAAGGCCCAGAAAAGTACCAAGATAATCGACAAAGTCCACGTGACCTCATGTGGTCCAACTGTAATATTCCAAAGCTACGAAAAGACTTTTTTTGCGCATAGAAAACAAAAACAACTTCATTTCACATGTTCCAAAAGTAACATATGTTTAATTATTTGTTTGTTTTTTAGCTATTTGAATGGGGAATGAATTGTCCCATGAGTGGGCAGTTTTTGTTTTCTTTTGTCTTTCCAAGACAAAAGGACATAAAGGTCTTGTTCATTAGCATCATTAGTTTCATGTAGAGTTTTAATGACTAATGTGGGAAATAAGCGGCTGCTAAGGGACTCCGTCGCCACCAGGGGGCCCCCAAGAGCACATTAAATGACTGTGTTTTTTCAGTATGCTAATAGACATTGGTAATTATACAATGCAATAAAAAAATATGAAAAAACAAAAAAATGAAATGTAAACGGGAATGCAGGATGAATAGAAGAGTAAAACATTGCTGTGATGTTAGCAACACAGCTACAACAAATAAAATTGATAGTAAGCAAATTATCATTAATAGTGAGCGAATTATCAAGGATTGACAATAATAAGTCATAATGGGGGCATGATGAACTCCAAAATAAAGTTCTGCTTATGGCCCCCTAAAGGTTTGGGCTGGCCCTGAACGGAACCATCAGTTAGGGAGAAATAAAAATATTAAATCCGGGGTCACTAATTTTAGCCAATCAGCAGACAGATAATAGTCTAATGCCTTTAAATAGCATGGCTTTTTAGCTACAGTATTCGCTTCTGAATGAAGTCTAAAGAAATGTCAACATTACCTTGTTTTTTCTAACATTTGTTCTTTTGCGAACAAAACAAAATCACAAAAATGATGAATCCATCCGAAAAATTTGTTTCAGATATTAATGAGTGTGACGAGATGAAGCAGATGCAACACCATCAACAACACAAGTGCGAATGGAAGTGTGTTAACTTGCCAGGCACACACCGCTGCATCTGCCCACGTGGATACACACAGCATGCAAATGGATACCAGTGCAAAGGTAAGTCTATATAAATAAATGGAAAAGTTTCAACGGCGAATAAATCAAATAAATATCTTTGTCTGCCCTTTTTTTCCCTCCAGATATTAATGAGTGTACACTAAAGAATGGCGGCTGCTCTCACATCTGTATAAACCACAAAGGTGGCTACAGATGTGCTTGCCCTGAAAATTACCGGGTCTCTCCTCACAGCAGGAAGATGTGCCAGCAAGTCCAAAATTCACAACTACAGTAGTGTCCCACTCTTAACGCATAGCCAGACCACTCAGACTACCGGCAAAATATTTTACTGGCCATGAGAGCTGTTGATTGACATGTAAAGCAACCAATCTTTTTCTTGTTTCTAAGGCTGAGACTATATAAGTGTCAGTGGTGGGCAGTCCGGGTCAGTAAGTCCTTCTCTGCTGCCTAAACACTATTAGAAGCTGACCAACATTTTCAAATATTTTTTCCATTAAATTGTATTAGTTTATTTTCAACAGTTTATTGTCTTCATTTCGTGGTGTTTCTCTTGCTGCGTGGCTTATGTAAATGTGTACGTTAGATTGTTTGTCCAATCAGATTTTAGTTTCTATGTGCTGCCATGTTAATCTAATCTACCCAGGGCCTTTGAAATCAGGAGTGCTGCCCATAGAATCTTTAGAATCAGGAGTGCTGCCCATAGAATCTTTAGAATCAGGAGTGCTGCCCATAGAATCTTTAGAATCAGGAGTGCTGCCCATAGAATCTTTAGAATCAGGAGTGCTGCCCATAGAATCTTTAGAATCAGGAGTGCTTGCCCATAGAATCTTTTAGAATCAGGAGTGCTGCCCATAGAATCTTTAGAATCAGGAGTGCTGCCCATAGAATCTTTAGAATCAGGAGTGCTGCCCATAGAATCTTTAGAATCAGGAGTGCTGCCCAAGATTGCTCAACGGTTAAAGACTGTTTCATTTTTCTGTTCTCTGATTGGTTGATCAGAGTAAAACTGTTACAGCCACGTTTGTCTAGCAAGACACATCCGTACGTTGTTACGGCGGACATTTCGGGGGAAAAAAAAAAAAGTTTACAGACCAGTTCCGATGAACGGCAGTGCTGACTTTAAATGTATTATATCTTTTATTTATATCATTAATGTTTTTGTGATGTTATTGGATAAATCGATTCTAAATTGCTCCAGATGTTGTATGTGGTACAGTTGTGGTTGTAGAAGTTTGGAGTCTTAACAGGGTTTCTTGCTTTAGTAAACAATAATTTTCATCCTCAATACGTAAAGTGTCTCCGTCTTATTTTTGTATAGTATTGATGGTTTCTAAAATTGTGACGTGATGGTGGTATGAAGAGGTGTATCAGTCGGGTAAATCCATACTGAAGGCCCAGGTACCAAATGCACCACCCGTCACTGATGTGTAAGTGTATATAAAAATTTATGTCATAGTAGATTTTTCCTAGACAATTTTTCTATTGTGTCCTGTATTTTTTGTTTGAGATTGACAATGAATTTTTACACAATTTGACACGACACGTGTTTACAATTTCAGCTGTAGAGGTCTGAAAGCTGTATATTTACTCGTGGGCCGATAAGTGAGTGTATTTGTGGTTGTAGGTGTTAGCAGGTAGACATGTCTGATCTATGTAGATTAGTTACTTCACCTGTAAGTGCTGTTGTTTACTTGCTGTAATTATGGTCTTTTAACCAATTCTCAAAGCAGCCACATGATGGTGCCATTTATTAGTGGATCTGATATTACAAAAATCGACAAACGGTATTGAAACAAAAAGCTTAAATATCATGACAATTATCGATAAAACCAATTATCGGTCGATATCAGTCGAGATACAAGTTTGTATATAAGTGTGACAGGTCTGCAATACTCTGGAAAATGTTTAAGGATTTTTTTTTTTTTTTTTAAAACCTGGAAGATCTGAGGGTTTCAGTATTAGTCCACATCAGCATCCCTGAAGAGAGACTTTATCAAGGTGAGTTCACTATGTTTTAGATTGCTGTAAATATTTCAGATGTTGGGTACATGGTGTCTGAGGACAAGATGATAAAGGGGTGGTACCTTGTGAGTCATAGAGAAGTGATGGAAAAAATGAGGTATGTCCCTAATGGAGACAAAACAAATACCAAACATGTTTTTGTAAGAAAATGGCACTTCTTCCCCCACCCCCAAATCTCACTAGCTGCCATGGAAATGAAACAACAAAAGAGAATTTAGGGCACATTTTAGTGGTTTAGCCTAATTCAGTGTTTTCACAGCGGTTAAGTGAGTAATGATTGGTGAATAAGAGGTAAATCCAAGACATTTTGGCCCAATCCTAATTTTATTTTATACCCCTTCCACTCGGACTTTGACACGGAGTTGACATGGTGTGGGAATGAAAATAATCCCCTAAGAAATGGGACACCACTACTACACCAGGACTTTTTTTTTTTTTTTTAAACCATTCAGATTGGATTTGAGTCAAGACAGTGAAGGCAGGAAGCACATGGATTCCGATATTTTCAGATTGGATTTAGGCTTCAATTGTATGTGGTAATAAATCGGATATGAATCAGATATATGTGCATTAGCGTGTGCAGTGTAAGCAGACAGATCAGATTTTCACCTGTTCATGCGAGTCGAATGCCGTTAATTAAGAGACGGTGGTGTGTGACGTCAACTCAGGTGGACACCAACAGCGATTATAGAATAACTTAACACAACTGTGTATTTTGATGATTAATTTTGTTCAGTGTAAGAAATGAGTTACAGATTAGAGGCAGTTTTAACAATTCACAGGTAATTTTTTTTTTTTTCTGTAGCATGCGCTGCGGCTGATTGGAAAGGGGTTCTCCACCTAAAGAAAGCATTGTTTCCCGACCTATAAATATGATGCAGAAGTAGCATATTAATAATCTCCTATTTGTCCATTGCGTTTACTGTATATTGTGTCCTTTTTCCAGTCAGTACGTCTACATTGGGTTGTTTCTTTCGTGTATAGTATAAATGCAGATATAGGATACAGGTCACTTTTAAAAAATGATGTAAGCGGCTCAACAAAAAAATCGGATTTAGTCACAAAATCGGAATTGGGCAGTGTAAATGCAGGTGTTGAGCAGTGAACATTAAGGAGAACGATCCTATTGCATTAGCTAATTTTAATCCATGACCCCACTGGTTGACCAAAATATGGACAAATTTGTAATTCATTCTCTACAAAACGAGCTCGTCTTCTCACCTTCACCTTAAGCTTGTAAGACCTTTTAGTTTTATAAAGTATCCTTTTTTTTTTACATAAAGTTAAAAAACAAAACAAAAAAGTAAGCCTTGTATTTGCATTGGATATAAGTACTATAGTACTATAGTCACCTTCAGCAGCTGAAAGTAATGACCCAGGCGAACTGGACCCAAGGTAGTGCCGGCAATACTAGATACAAGAAATGCAGGAAATACCAAGAGTGATAATATCATTATATGTGAAGGGGGTCGGTAAAATATTTTCTTGGTCTCAGGGAGTTTTTCCTTGCCACCGTCGCCTCGGCTTGCTCACCAGGGACACGTTAATTTCTGATTCATTTTCATCTTATAATTTCTTTGATTGTGTAAAGCTGCTTTGTGACAATGACCATTGTAAAAAGCGCTACACAAATAAAATTCAATTCAATCCAGTTGAATTGAAAAGGGGTCTTGGACCAAAAAAAATTGGAAACCACTGACATAGAAGACGTCACATTATGAAACTGTTAGTTTCTCTTGGTAAAGTGTATAAATTGATTGAATGTGAAGTCATGTGTCTCTGTATACTGATATTCCCACTTCTTCCTCTTCTGTCGTTATTTTTATTAAGGTAGGTTCACGCAGGTACCTTAGACGACTGTAGCCTATCGTGAGACTCGTCATCTTATTTTACAGGACGAATTAATAAAACTACGTTTTCATCGTTAACATTTAATAGTAACATGGGAACGCATAGAAATGTAACAAAATAAACATGTCTGCAATTAAAATCAACTCGAGAGAGAATGTAAAGGCAATTAAATCTACTCTTTAAAGTATATTTTTTTTCTCACAACTCTGTTCAAGCAAATATATAAAGCAACGCAAATGTTACTACCCACCTTATTGATGATTATTGGGGGGGGCTTTGGGGGCAGGTTAAAAAGACGAGAACAATCTTTTCAGAACACTTTTAATATATAACAACATATTTACAAATATTTACCATTTGACACTATGTAGTTAGATGTACCTACAGGTGTCTCTATTTAACAAATTTTTGACATAAATATAATTTCGACATGACTCCCCTTGCCCATAACTACAGTAAGAATAAAGTAGCTCGACAGGCTACAAAGTCAGCTGCAAAGTGTAGTCTCGTTTTTTTTTTCTTTCTCTTTCTTTCTCTCTTAACTTTTTAAAATACAAAAATACCATTGTCCCAACACAATATTAACAGCAAATCTATAGCTTAAGATTCAACAACAACACGCACAGAAGCTTGCATGTCTGTTTGATGGACGTTTCATTAGGACAAAAAAAATGGGTGGTCCTTGATGCCAAATCCCTTATACACTGTGGAATGCAACTGTTAAAACAGGACAGATGGAATAAGAACAAGACATAACAGTAGTTGGTCACACAATTTGTCCAGTTTCTTTAAGGGTTGAGGACATTTAACAACAGAAGGGAATTCAACAATTTATGGTTCAGCATAATTGACTATATTCACAATGGATGAAGTACATAATTGAAGGGACCATTACAGTTTTAGTAGACAGTGGCTGGGTCTAACAATTTTGTCCATTCTTCTGTTAAAGGGGTAAAGTATAGTTAAGTGATCAACATCTTCATCTCTACTGGCGAAGCAGCAGTGCCAAAAGTATCTTTATGTCTAAAGTTAATTCAGGAACTAACAGCTAATGCTAGCACAGGAGCAGAACCTTTAGTTTGTTAGAGGGTTGGTCCCTTCACCTCATTTGCCAGGTAAAAAGATAAAAGCTTGTAAGACCTTTTATTTTTATAAAGGATCCTTTTTTTGCATAAAGTTTAAAAAAAGTACCATAAGCCTTGTATTTGCGTTGGATGTAAGTACTATTGTTACTGTCAACTGCCAACGAAGATAAAGATGCTGTTGCAATGCAGAGATTTAAGCCTAGACTCTTACAAAAGATTCCTAACACCATCTTCTACAGGGGCATCTTTTATAATTCTTCCTCCTAATATAAGCTCAGTGCAGAGGGCCTATTGTGAATCAGGTATTGGGGCAGGGCGTATACATTAGTACCTTTATATTGGATAGTTTAGCGAAAGGACCCCTGTCTATAGCATTTATTTAGCTGGGTATGGAACAGGCTTAAAGCACCTTAACATCGGTTCACCCTGGAGAGATTCAGGATCTATGGCATCCTTTCAGTTATTGGTTACAGAAGCCTGGGCGTACAGCACCTTTACATTAAGTAGACAGGAGACTGGGCCAGGTTCAATAATATCATTTTCTTAGCAAAGTACAGAGCTCAGAGCCACAGCCTGGGGGGGTCAGTGCCTAAAGCATAATTTTCTCAGTCAATTACAGGGGTCTGGGGTGTAAAGTAGCATTAATTCCTCAGCCAGTTCTAGGTGTTTAGTCTTTAGCACCTTCCATAGCTAAGGACAGGGTTAGTTTAGGGTTTGACCCTTATCAAGCACACCTGAACTAGCTAATTAAAGACTTGTTGGTATACTTGAAACTTACAGTCAAGTGTGTTGAGGCAAGTTGGAGCTAAACTCTGCAGAACAACGACCCGCCAGGACAGAGTCTGGTGACCGCTGACCTAATATCCTTAGTCAGTTACAGAGTTGTGGGCTACAGCATTTTTACCTTAGGTCAGGGGTGTCCAAACTCGGTCCTGGAGGGCCGTATCCTACAGAGTTTATCTACATATTGCCTCAACACACCTACCTGTAAATTTCAAGTGTACCTGGAAAAACCTTGATAAGTTGGTTTAGATGTTTGATTAGGGTTGGAGCTAAACTCTAAGGGACACCGGCCCTTCAGGACCGAGTTTGGACACCCCTGCCTTAGGTTATTGGAGACTGTTCCCGTTTTTATAACATCATTTCTTTAGTCAATTAAATGGTCTGGGCTACAACGCCTTAGTAGTCAGGAGCAGAGTCGGGTTTAATTGCATTAATTGCTTAGCCGGTTCTTGGTGTTTTTAGCACCTTGCATAGCCAGGGAGAGGGTCAGGGACTAATGCATAATTTTCTGGGTCAATTACAAGGGTCTAAGCTACATCACCTTTAGCTTGGGTAATCCGAAACTGGGCCAGGTTCTATGGTATAATTTCTTTAGCCAGCTACAGAGATCTGAGCTACATCACTTTTTTTCTTAGACAAATAAAGACCAGGCTATTTCTTTTGCCAATTAAATGTTCTGGGCTTCAGTCTTAACATTCTGTTATAATGTTCTTAGCAGGTTACAGGAGTCTGCCTCCAGCACCTTGAATAGTCGGGACCAGAGTCATGGTCAATAATAGCAAGTTTTTAACCAGTTCTAGATGTTCAGCCTTCATTACCTTACATAGCCTAGAACAGGGTCAGAGCCTAAAGAATCATTTCCTTAGCCAGTTACAGTGGTCTGGGCTACAGCACCTTTACTTTAGGTCACTAGGGGCTGGGCTGGGTTTTAGGTAACTGGTGATTTGGTCTGGGTTCTAAAATATCATTACTGTAGCAGGTTACAGAGGTCTGGGTTATAGTTCCTTAAATGTAGGTATTCCAGTACAGGAATAAGGTTTTAAGAAATCTGGTATAGGGACTCAGACTGTGATGACCTGATGTTGATAAAGGGCTGCTATTGACTCTTTAGATTGCCAGCTAGAAGGTTGGGACCTACTGCATCTTTACTCCACTATAATAAAATACAGAAACTGGACCGGTAGTACCTTTACATCAGTAACCCAGGTGCGTTAACCTTATGAAGTAAGACATGTTTATGTAAGACATCAGTAGTCTGCTAATTGCATGTTGAAATGTGATAGAAACGCACAAAAGATTTCTGTGGACATGCAGTAGGTAACAAAATTCACATGGGCATAAAAATAGTGTAGATTTAACTGACATCATTGTTGGACCTATATCCAAATTGAAATGTCATGCCAAAGTAGTCGTCCTGATCCATCGTGTCATATAGGTGAATGGTATAGCAAAAGGTCTTGCTAGCAAGGAACATCTTTACTTTGTTGTTCACATTATTTCGCACATGGTATACAGTAGTTCAACTGTTAGCTTCTAGCTTAAACCCTTATACAAATTTGACAAAGACTCGAGACCTAAGTGGAAAGAGTGCAGGTCAGAGTGCTATATTTAAAGCATCCGAGCAACGAACAGAAGCGGAAAAATTGAATTTTACAACACAGAAGTATTTGGGATTTAAAAAGATAGGAAATGAAATGCTGAACATTGGGGAGGACATGGGCCTCTTTTACTCTTCAATTCAAATCAGAAATATTGAACAGAGAAAATTGATCCAAGTGTCTATTCCAGGTTGGCTCATTTCAGTGTATGGCACTACAAGAAGTTAATTCCGTTCGCTTTTGCCTTCACCCTGAATGTTTATGACTGTTAAAAATGTAATGCTTATCCAACACCCTGATGTAATGTCTTCCTATAAAATCCCCTCAAGAGGTCATCTATTCTAAAGTGCAAATAGTGCTTTTGTCGACCGTGTTCCAATTTGCAGGGGTCATGTACGCAGCCGTCCACCAGGAAAGGCGACAGAGGAACTGTTGGAGCTTCAGAGGAATTCAGGGGCAGGAAAGCTGTTTATTCCTCTGTTGTGCACGCAGTTTGCTCGGGGAGTTCCAGCGGCTTCACTATCTCTTCGTTATACACTCTTAGAATGGCTTCACATACGAACCGATACTGACTCTGCAAAGGTAGTAACATGGGTTGGTTTAGGAGATGAGGCCAAAAAAAAAAATGGCGGCCAAAATTTCATTTGTCTGTATTTAATTTGTGATGTATTCCATTTGCTTTATTATATTGTTTAGCGTATATTTGGGGTTTTATTTGCTTCTCATTACTAGAATTAGGTTACAGCTTGAGACATTATAACATTAAAACATTATAGATTTTTCGCCACCTTGTATAGTATGAAATGAAACACTTAGTGTGAAAACTAATTGGGAGCCATTGTTCAGGTCTATAAAAGCAGTCATAAAATTAATAATCTGCTAATGATTACAATTTATTATATTATTGTACCAAATATTGTTTGCTAACCCTAATTAATGGTGTATGATGTAATTTCAGTTACATTATACAACAAACACACTTTTTAAGATCCTTCTTCCTAAAATTTTAGCAAATTATTAAACACTTTTTAAACCTTCGACCAAACAAAATGGAAAATCCAGAACAGCATCTGCTTATAAACATAGACGTAAAATGACATGTATACGTAGGCCACATGAACCTAATAAATGGTTGTAAAAATAAAGAAAACGTAAAGCTTCACTACTTACTGCAGTTTGAATCATCATGGCTCGCTGGTCTCTCATGGTCCGGACGATGTCTAACGGATATATGTCTTGACTCCTCTCGATCAGACACATCGCTGTCTCCATGGTGATCAGAACCCCTGTGCGACCAATCCCAGCACTGTGGGGGTGGGGTGAACATGGGATCAGTGAAAAACTGAGCTGAGCATCTGAATGCCATGTACTTGCATCATTGCACATAGTTTATTGTCCTAAATATCACAGATATGTGTTAATCCCTAAACCCTGATATTCAGGTTTTTTTTTAAAGGTCTTAGTAAAGAAATAAAAGAGCGAAGAATTGTGCTACATCTACAACTTGTACAGCAATTTTGGGAACACCAGCGCAGTCTAGTGGCCGTCCTGATAATTTATCTTAACTGTTAAATAGCTTAAAGTATCAGGAAAATCTGTGTACGGAAGGATTCTGTCTCGTGTAAATGATGATGCTGACCTGCAGTGCACAACCACAGGGTCCGGCGCGTCTCCTCGTTTGCTGCGCACAAGGTTAACAAAGTTGAGGAAATCGGTGGAGTCTTCTGGAACGCCATGATCGGGCCAAGCCATGTACTGCATCTGACAAATGTGCCTCTCTTCTTTCGTCTACGCGCAAGCACGGAATAGAACCAGTCACGTGACCCATGAACGTTTAAACCCACTTTTTTTTCCTACGTTGATCTAGTAGTTCAGGTACAGTTAAATTTTAGATACTATATACTACAGTGGATTAACAAAAGTTTTTAAATTTCTCACCTCCAGGTGTGTGAGCGTCAGAGCTCTGAGCAGATACGCAGAGTTTCCATCCTCGGACTCGCAGGTTACCAGCAAACTGCCGTAAGTGCTGGTGGTGGAGACGTTTGGCCAGTACTGATGACACTTCACCTAAGAAAAACCCAAAAAAATGATATCTGGTGAGTCGTCTTTTTTTTAATATAAATGTGTTGACAAACAATTTTAAAATTAGCAGTTATTTTAAACGTGCTGTTGTAAAATTAAGGTAAAATCACACTAAATAATGAGGTCACTTCTAGTTATTTAATTAACTGGTTACGATTTATGGGATTCAAAGCAACAGGGCTGGTGGGAGTGTGTGTGTGTGTGTGGAGGGGGGGGTAAATACTTATGCAATCACAACATTTTTATTTGGGATTTCTCTTTCTAACAAATATCAAGAGCTGTTTGAGGTTTACAGCAGGAAGTAAATTATACACACGGATCGAGGATATTAATATAAAAATATATTAATAATCTATTTATAGATTACATACTGCCTTATTAATAATCATTAATAAAAATTGTGATTTGATTGTGAAAAAAAAAAAAAAAAAAGGAACCGGTTCTTATCTGTGTGAAACTGGTGAGTGTGATTATAAAATAATTGATTCTATAACTGTCCACTATACAATCGACAATTTCAAGTCTTTTTTTCCCTCCATGATGTTTTGAGACTTTATTATGATAACTTATGTCTATAATAATAAATTACAATAATATAATAATTATTGTGATTAGACACTCGCCCCCTTTCATTTGGCGCATTTATACATGATATGGTGATGTGTCTTGCGTCGTGTGCATCCATGTGTAAAGAAATGCGTTACTAGTACCCTGCCTCGTTCCACCTGCGTGGTCAGCATGACCACCAGGGCGGCGCTCTGCTCCCAAACCATCTGCCAAAAATCGCAGCAAGTGCCAGGGAGTGGGCCTTGGCACGCAATGTACCGCCTTACGCCACCTCCACCTGGTATCTCCATCTTTGGACACAAAAATACACACCGGGTTACAACAACATCAACACCATGGTCATGTAGAAAAGGGTACTAGATTTTACCACCGAATTTGATGTGCGAATGTGTGTGTAAACAACTTCCAAAAATTCGTATTTGTAGGTTCTCACATTAATGTAGTTTGCATTGATGTAATCCTCGGCTCCCTGCAGGACGACTCGGGTCGCGTCATCTGCAGAGAACACAGTGCTTAGGCGTCAAAAGAACGTTTGTGTGAGCAGTTCAGGAGATGGAATACTGCACTATGGATGTACTCACATGGCGAAATGTCCCTGTAGCGATTTTTCGACAGGTTCTGTGGTAATCTGGCACAGGACATGGACATTCCGGGTCGTTTTCGATACAGTTGCTAAAGAAGCCAAGAAATGATTATAACCTTACATATTACATGCTTTTTATTTTAAACTTTAAAGTGACAATTCTTTAAGTTCGAAAGAAAAAAAAAAAAGCAGTTCTTTTAATGGTCTTTAGTGCTCATCTTAAAAACTACGACTAACACCCAGCCTACAAGTGAGTTTTAGCAAGCTCCTAATCTAGACAGCCAAGTCATAAAACAGGAAATAGCACCGATGCACTATAATAACAGGAAACAGGTCTCTTATATGGCAGATCGGGTTAAGACGCCGTACAATTAATGTCCTTCTATGTCTCAAAATCGCACTGACTTTTGTTGCAGAGTGTAAGCGGGTAGTATGCAGAGACGCAGCCACCGATACTCAATCGGTGGCAGTAGTACCAAATAAGGGTAACGTGTGTTTTAGGTGACTCACATCGAACTGGGAGAGCACAGAACCTGTGCTGAGACCCTCTTTCAGTATCTGGAAGGACAACTTCCATCCGTCCGGGTCTGAGTGCGAGCGATCCATAGAGCGGCTTTCTGGAATGTACTGGAACTCTGGTTCCAAATCCAGCTTCTCGTCCTCCTCGTCCACGTCGTAGATCGCTGTAAGTGTTTAGGTTTTCGTTTCAGTATTTTGTTTCTCAAGTGTTTTAGCAAATATTACAAATAAGCAGAACTTCAAACACCAAATAATATAAAAAAAAATCTATTTATAGTTTAAAAAACCAAGTGATTTCAGGTCTTCGCTTGCATTATAGCAGCTACAAAGAAATGTCAACGGTGCGGTTTATTAAATTATATGTATGAAACTTCTGACCTTCACGATCAAGAATTCAACAGCGCTGGTATAGGAATCCTATATGTTTATTTAAACAGTTACTTCCTCACCATTGGGTCTCACTAGCAGAATAAGCTCTCCTGATTGGTTTTCACAGATGGCCTTGATCAGCAGCACCACGTCGTCGTGCGTGTAGTCCGAGATGTCTCGTCCGTTTATAAGCACCACCTGGTCACCCTCGTTAAGACGTGGTACACACAGGTCAGCCTGAGGTACACAAGGTAGAAGTTAGCTCACAAGCAAAGTGGCCCAGATGACGTAATATACTACACAATGAAGAAATTAATCGGGGCAACACCTATGACTCATTCATAACACATTTGCAAGACATCTTGTCCAAAAAACGTTTCCATGCGGACTCTCGAATTATGCATATGCGATTTAGAACCCCGGTGAGCCAGTGTATAATAGAAGGCTCAGGCAACAGTTCAAACTCACTGCAGTTCCAGGAGCGACACGAGACACAATGATGGGCATCCTCTGATCAGCGCCCCCCTGTGGATAAAGGTCAAAAATCTATTAATCTAAATTAGCAATCGTTTAGTATTTTCACAGGTCTACCGTTTTATTACGCAAACGTACCTTGACGTTAAATCCGAAACGTCCGTTTTCATCTGGCTTCATTTTGATCACGACAAGATTGTCATGTGGGACCGCACCATTCTGTACGGAAAGGAATGGAAAGAATGTCACACACTGGTAGACTATAAGTAAATACAGTAAAATAAGAAACTAACCCACCATGCTCTTATCCGAAGTTACCGGGACGTCGTAGAGTTCGGCAGCGTGCTCCTCAAGCTCCAGCTCTGATTGGGATTGACTGATCAGGTTCTTTCTCGACTGCTTTGGTGGAAGAGCAGGAGGTTGGCTGTCTATCACGCTGTCTGGAGAGCTGCGAGGCAACACAGTGGAAATGACGACAGATCCTTCAGACGCAATAAGCACAGACCTTTCTGACAATTCTGCTAATGTAGCATACACAAGATACCATTTTATCATACTACACTTGACAGCTTGGCATAGTTTTTTATTTTTTTTGTACAAATTTTCAGGATATTTTTTTTGTACAAATTTTCAGGATCTTCGAAGAATGCATCAATTTGTATCGAAGAAAAGAAAATTCTGAATATTGGCATAACAGAAAAGAAGAATTTAAACCCATATGCCAGTAGCAAGAAATATTGGTCTTCTGACTCGCTTAATGCTTTACAGACATAAAAAAGGAAAGCAGTCCTGCCCAGCAGGCACTGACACAGCAAAGCGTTTCAATCTTTGGGGCATCAGTAGCAGAAATTGCCAAAAAATAAAAATCCAAACTTTTGAATAGGAATTAGGAAAATTAGGAATTCTAATCAAGGGGGTAGCTAGCGCCCTCTAGTGGGCATTCGGACAAGACATTATGCTTTTCCTCAGGACATAAATGGTAAGGCGAAAGAACAATGGCGCTAATATGACCCCTTACCTTTATTACTACCACTATTTCTGTGTAGCAGCACAGAAATAGTGTAATAAACTTACAAACTGACAAACTTGTATGTTTTTTACTATTTCATGCTAATCTGACACCAAGTTTAAATCCTTTTTTCCTAAAGAATATTTCTTTTTTTTTTATTCTATTATGCAAATTGGGTCTGATTTAAAGTAAAGAACCCCCCCCCTGGTTCGTGTGCATGAGATTTGCGCTGGGGCATAAAGGGGCAAATAGGTTCCAACCTGACTTGGGATGAGGAGTTTGATCTAAAATAGGTTAAGAACCACTGATCTGTATAGTCACTTTGTAGAGTAACATTACATTATAAAGGTGGATTAGTGAATCAACTGTCTCGTTTACGAATTAAATACAAAGCTCAAGCTCTTTGTCTCTCTGGTTGACTTCAAAAATAACCGCTCTGTGTACCATGCACGCTTTTTTTTTTTTTTTAGAGCAGACAGGCCATTTGTGGGATGTCATTGACTTTAAAAACGTTAAGAAGCAGCTGTTATGCAGCTGTATTTGACAGATTAGTCATTCAGTGCGCGTGTGTGTGTGTGTGTGAAGCCCCAACTGCAATAGTGTCACTACCAATATAATTTGCCTTATTTATTTTTTTTTTATTATTGTCTTGTGCAGAGGATAATATATGCACTAGAAAAGAAACATGCACTTTTATAGTACACTGTAATATAAAAAAAAAAATTCCTGACCTAAACCACCCATGCACAGGAAACCGCAGGCTCAACCAAAGCAAGTTTCCACCCAGTGTGTAACGCTATAAATAATTACGCATCAAATGCCACGTTTGTATTTGGGCATGCGGTCATCCCCCAGAACCTGTGACAGTTTAAGACATTATGCATGATTACTTTGAAAGAAACTAAGAGGTCTCGGTTATATCGTAGAAGAAAGGAAGTGACAAAGCACATGAATTTTACTTTCTGACTGATCATATCATGACACAGTTCTTCACTGGTGTCTACCAGGATGACCCTACCTGTGGGATACAGGGATACAGTAGTGTGTCAGTAAGTTCTTCTCTGCTGCCTAAACACTATCAGAAGCACTGACCTACATTTACAACATAAATTCTACAATTTGTCTTGCAAAATTGTATTAATTTATTCCCAACAGTTTATTCTCATTTCATAGTGTTTCTCTTGCTGCACTGCTTCCAGTAGGTGTATGTGGATGTTAGATTGTTTGTCCAATCAGATTTCAGTTTCTATGTGCTGCCATGTTAATCTAATCTGCCAAAGCTTTCAGAATCAGTAGCGCTGCTCATAGAACTTAAACTATATTAGCAGTGGCAGATTGCTAATTGGTTAATATTATTAAAGATTGTTTTTTAACCAATCAGATTAAGTCCGTTTCCCGAGGCCCGCTAGCTGCTGTACGATGCCGTCAGCATTTTTCTTCTGATTTGGTTGTCAGAGTAAAACTGTTTCAGCCCAGTTCATGTTATTAGCCACTTCCAGAGCAGTGTCGAGGACCGGTACCGCTGGCTTACAGCCTTTTTGTTTGCTGCTAGCTACCATTTAGCGAGATACAGTGGTTTATTAAAAGTATCACTGATTGATGACTTGAAACTCTGGAGATTCTACAGTGTGACATGAAGATCATGTTCGTACAGTCTGATAAAAAACAATCGCAAAAGGACTATAAAAAAAAATCATATACCCGTATACCCAGAGCAGAGCAACAAAAAAAAATAAAGTAATTTAATTGAATGAATGTCCAAAAAATGTTGTCTGGATAGACAAGCACTGTATTGTGTCCAAGTATGTGGACACCTGGCCATCAAATCTACATTAGCTTGCTGAACATCTCATTTGCACTCATATACTGCAAATATAACGAGTTGCCTACCATTTCAATTTACAGCTACTCCAAGACCGCCAGTCTTGGTCTATTGTGACCTGTTCTTATTAAAAATCATTGTCTGACCTCCCAAATCCTCTACTGAGCAAATAAAAAGTTTGGGCTTGCAATGGGCAATCCAGTGGAAACCCCAAAAAACTCCAAAAGCACGAGAACCTGCAAACTCTGGTCACTCAATGAAGAAGGTGGAAATTTCCCCGAAAGGCTTTTGAGAAGGCGCCTGTTTCAATACAGCGTAGTGTAAAAATTTCTGAGATGTTAAAACGCATAATGCCTGATCCAACTTACGGGGTCGAGTCCAGGCTGATGCTGTTTGCCTGTGTTGATGATGCCGATTTATGGTTGGTGAAAGCTTGACACACTGAGTCATCAATCACGTGATCCACCAGGTGCCCGATAGAGGATGGCCGGACCCGGGTGCCATCCGCAGCGAATATGGAACTGCAGGGGACAGCGACAAAAAGTGTGTGTGTAAGAGTAAGTGTGGGGCAGGATAAAATCCTTGGGTGCAAATGGAAACACTACAAATTTAGATAATTTATTTCAAGCTACTAATGTTATAGCTTAGGATGAACATTACTGATCCTCTGAAATGGCATGAATTATCTTACTCACTTCAACTGCCAAGGGCACCACTAGGTGGGCAGGTGGACGCATGGTAGGACAAAAGGTCCGTGGGGAATGGGCGGAATGGGTGTGGTAATGGGCCCAACCTCATAGTCAACCACTTTAGCTTAACTTTTATTGTCCAGGATCAGAATACATACCTTTTTATCAATTTGGGGTTTTTTGGTTGGTACCTGTAGATTCTAACGCTGGTCTTATTTATCTTTTTTATCATATAAAATAATTTAAAACTTAAAAATCTTGTCTGGTAAATCCGAAGCTTAAAACAAACTCCTTCTTATCCACACCCAGGGTGTGTCCTCTAAAAATGACCTCAGAATACACATGCAGTTTTGGAACAGTGTCCCCTACTGGTCTTGAGGTAAAGTTGTTTGGGTTTTTTTTGGTTATTAAATGTCTTTCTCTTGGTTCTTGAAACCGAGTGATGAGGAGTGGGAATAAAAATATTCCTCTAAGAAATTGGACACCACTACTACCCCAAGACAAGTCTTCATTGGTGCGATAAAAAAAAGCTCAATTCATGCCACTAGACATTTGTTCCTGACAGGGTATTTTGTCAAGTCATTATGTATTGTTATAAAGCATAAGAATATGTTTTGGGACTATCAGGCAGCAGTGTAACTTTAGAAAACTATTTTTTTTCTAAACATTTCTTTGAAGAACATGACTGTAATATAAAAACACAGCAATAAATGTAATAAAACAAATGACTGTTAGTTGTTAAATTCCTTAATAATGCCGAAAAATACCTATTTGTGGATCTCCTTAGTAGCTTGGGCAGCCATGTTGCCGGTGTAGCTAATGTATCTTTGGACATTTTTCATACCCCCTACGTTTGAAGCGTGGTCCCAAAAATCTTTGTTTAAAGGGGTATCTGGCCCCTCCGTCTACGCCTTCAACCAAAAGAGAATCCAGAAACCCCTAACCCCTTTACATGAATGTGCGAAACAGAGGGGTAGGGATAAGCCAAAATTACCTCCACTTTGGATCAAGTGGTTACTAAAAACTATCATCATCATCTCCTTTCTGCTTATAACTTTGGCTTATTTTTTAAGATCTGTGTTCATAGAACTAAAGTGTAACCTGCAAAGACGCCCTCTGCCATAGAAGTTTTTCCACGCAAAGCAGGCAGGTACCGAAATATAATTGAAGAATAAAGTGTGTATAAAATTTGTCTATGTGAACTCACTGATTGGGTGAGCCCGGTCGCGAGCGATTGGGGAGGCTCTGCGTCTCCAGTCGTTCGTCTGAGAGGGAGTTCCTGCTCACCGTCTCCCAGTCGGTCCCACTCACCAGCCTTCTGACCAATGGCTTGCTGGGTGACCTGGGGTCAAAGGTCAGTTTAGTTGGATTGTAGGTTAATTTGCTCAATTTTGACTGTTAGTAGCTACAGCATACACAGGGAGTCGTATAGCAAATGCTTACAACAGGATAAAAAAAAGTGAGGAATCGATGACATGGTGACGTTTTTTTCCATGGATGCAATTACTCACTCTAATTATCTAGTCTCTATTGAGAGTGTCGTGATTCAGAATGTTGCTATTCTGGTGTTCATGCTAGACCCTTTAGCAACTAATTTTGATTTTGGTTAATTTGATGTGGTAACGCAAACAGAAAAGCGTGAAATGCACCTGATTATAGGACATCATAGAACAGGAGTGCTGTTAAATTAACCTCAATAAAGTCATCATCAGCCGACAGGGCCAGCTTTCGTTTTCAGGAGTTTAGCATTAAAAGCTAAAATGCTTTAAAAAACAAAAACAAAGGTAAGGACAATGAAAACGATAAATCAGTTTACAGCAAGCAAAGACGTCAAGGCTTTTTTTGAGATCTATTTGGCAAAAAATAACAAAATGCTATTTAATATAATTTTTTTTTTTTTTAATAATAAACATTCAAAGCTATACATAAATCTTCGGTTTAAACCTAGTCATCATCAGCAGTCTGTTTATGCCACAAATACTTATACAATACAAAGAAGCTCAGATTTGTTATAATACTTTGAGCCCCTTCTGAATTAATATCTTAATTGGGGGTGTGACTCCTAGGAGGGGCACGGCGTTATAATAAGAGGGGTGTGGGGGGCAGATTTTTTTTAGGCAGTAATTTGAGCCGTAAATATATGGCATGCTGCGTCGCTCCGCACTGCACTGCGGTGTTGAGCGTGCAGGTTTCGCTCTCCTATTAGCCGCCATCACCGCCGCGGTGTGATGCTCCTCTCAACATTCCGCTCTATGCTAATAGCCGCTCCAAAAAACATGGCAACAGGAAAATTGTGTGTTTTTTATATATATATATATAAATACCAATAACTATTGAAATCGCTATAAACATCTGCCCTATGGTGAAGACAATTAAACTGTTAGGGTGTTACCCGACTTGTTTTGGGGGCGGGGTTTAAGCATTTAGTATTTTTTATAGTTGACAAACTCTATATGATCAACATGAGGACAAATCACATTACACCACCATTACTACCACTGTGATCAATTCCCCACCGAAACGATGCCTCGGATTATTTTTTTTTATATTACATCCAATCTGTTTTTTTATGAGTTTATTTATTACATAACCAAAAATAAAATCTTCCTATGATAATGAGGAACAAAGTGCCTTTACATTTTAAATACTTCTAACTTTATTTAAAAAAATGGCGTCACAATGAATAGTCACACTTTTTAAATTCATGTTAAAACATTTTTATAATCTACAGTTAGTCCGTTTATACATCTGCAGTTTATTTTATAAAGGTTCTCAGTGTAATCGCTACTATAGCCATGTTATAGATTAAACATTCAAATGCGTCTGTATGTCCCATCAGAATGTGAGGAAAAAAATGTTCTTCATGTAAGCACACAACTGTCTAAACGCTAGCCGCCTTTTAGATTTTAAAACCAAAGGATGCAAACATTTGCACTCGCTTTTCACAGATGGTTTCGACGCATACTTTGCGCTAGACAAACTGCAGCTCTGTTTTATTTATCAGTCTTTCAAGAAAAAAAAAAAAAACACTCCGGGGACCAAATAAAATTGCGGCGGTGATGAAATGCTGTGTAATAATACAACCCCCCCCCACAAAAAAAAAAAAAAAAACAGGACGAGAGTAGAATATTAAGCAGAAGATAGAAAAGCAAAAGCGAGTGAAAATGTACCTGTGTGAAAGCCTGAGTCCCAACATCATGTGCTATGACACACTAAACAAAACACTGTTCTTTAAAACCAAGAAGTGGTGGTGGTGTTTTTTTTTTGTTTTGTTTTTTTTTAACCACCCCACACACAGACGCACACAGTGGAAGCTTCCTGTGTTACTAAGATCTATCTTTCTCAGAATATGTAACCACACACACACACACACACACACACAAACACACACGGAAAACAAGCCCAGGGCTGAACATCCCACCCACATGCAAGGGCATTTTATCCATTTCCTTTTTTCTTTCTGAGTATCTGATTAAATCTAAATAGTCCTACTTACCCCAAATAAAAAAAAAATAATAATAATGTCCGATTCGCCATTGTTCTTTTAGTTTTGTTTACATGGAGACAGTGATGTAATAGTGATGTAAAACACTTCTTTCCCTGCACGTGACACCACAATACTAAAAGTGTTTTTAGGATTAAAAAAATTCTCTTTAATTGGTTGGATTCGAACGGCTGTTAAACTGTGATTGGTTGCTTGACGTGTATTTTAGATGCTCTCTTGGCCAATAAAACCTCAGTGTAACTCGAGAAATGAATAGTATATAAGTTCCTTAAAATAACACATTTGTGAAAGAGAGTGAAAAAAAAGGGGGAGGGGTTAAGTCATTTCGATCCACACTCCATACCAGTTGGTGGCGGTAATTACACCATTTTGTTGTTTGTCAACCGCAGAATAATTTCAAGATGATGATGACATGTTGTTATTTCGAGCACTTAGCTTGCCAGGCTACATTTAATCAGACTGTTCAATCAGGGCTGGGTAAAAATATCAATAGAGCAAACGATCGCAATAATTTTCACAATACTTTATCGCTATTCTAACCTGCAGTATCGGTACATAATTAAATTCTGTTTAGAACTCTGTTAACATATGTTAATATGTAATTAAAACCCTTAGTACACTTTAAAACAACTTTCTTCTCTGCTCAAGGGCGACTCCAGCTTTCTATTTGTTGTAATTTTAGCTATTTTTTGTATCGCATTATATCATGATGTATCGCATTGTTAAAGCACTTGTGCATATACATTTTTCGCTCATATTGTTTTTTTTGCTCAGGTTACTGCAAAAGCTAGAATTAACATTTGCATTGTATCTGTAGTTGAGGTTTAAGACTGAATTTAGGGAGGTTTAGCTAATATTATTCCCAATTGTTAACCAACAGCCTTTTTCGTGACATGATTAGTGACCATAACACTATATTTTTGTAATTATATGTTATATTATAGGGCAGCGTGGTGGCTTAGCCTTACAACAAGACTCTGCAGGGGTGTTTCTGTGTGGAGTTTGCATGTTCTACCATGTGTGGGTACTCTGGTTTCCTCCTACAGTCCAAAAACATGTATGTTGGACTAACTGGTGATTCTGAATTGCCGATAGGATTGTGTGTGTGGTTTTGTGTGCATGTGGCCCTGCGATGGACTGCTGACCTGTCCAGGGTGACCCCTGCCTTTCACCCAATGACAGCTGGGATAGACTCCAGCAGATCCCCATGAAGGTCATAGCGGGTATAGACAATGGATGGATGGACGTTATATTTTGCTTGTATAGTTCTCAATATTGTAGTGTATTACCTGGCGAACACTCGGTCCTTGACGCCTTGCTCTTTGCCGTATTGGACAGACTGAGCCTCCGTTCGTCCGCTGAGGGAAAAATTGAAACACATTGCTGAGAGTCGTGAGTCACTTGATTTGTCCTGTAGAGTGTCGCATTTGTTGGTTAAGTCAGAGGACTGGGACATATCAGAACAATGATTTGATTGCTATGAATACACTTGGATTTAAGCGTTTATGGTACTGTCATAATGTGCTGTTCATATTATGCCTATGTACCAGTCACAGAACCCGGTTCTATTTAAAGTCATGTCTTTTTTAAATCCATCCATCTGTCAATCTGTGTGTGTGTATGTGTGTATATATATATATAATATATATGCTGAGTTGCTGATCTGAAGACCAGAAACACCTGGGTTCAAGCCCCACCACCGGCAAGCCAACGACTATTGGGTCCTTGAGCAAGACCCTTAACCGCTGTATCATAGCTGACCCTGCGCCCTGACCCCAACTTACTAAGTTGGGATATGCGAAAAATGCATTTTGTTGGCTCTGTACATGTACCTTGCACAATGACAATGAAGTTGAATATTTATTTTTATGTATTTATTATTTATATCCACCCAGCCATCCAGCTGCCCTTCCACATATCTATCAATATAGCCATAAAGCTCAGAAGAAGAAAAATATTTTTCCCTGGCAGGTCCTGTTTGTCTACAGAATGAAACTAAAGATTCAGAGACTGGATGATCCCAGTATGCAACTTTTTATTTTAGAATTTTTAGAACAGTTTTTTTTTTTTCCAGGTTTATGATAAAGCTGTTTTATCTCACCAGTAACGGAACTTGGAGCCAAGAGTGAAGTAGTGCGTAAAGAAGTTCTTCTGGGGTGGTAAGGGCTGCTCCAGTCTGAAAAAGGTGTGGTGCTCCACACAGGCCTTCCACACGTTTTTACACGCTCTGTAGTTGGCCATAGTGAAGGCCAGCAAGGACTCCCTGCTCTTACTCTGAGAAAGTGGGAAAAAAAAAAATCAAAGAAAGCAGAAATGAATCAATTGTTGTTACTGCAGTTGTGAATTGTACTTGATGAACAGTAAGGGAACAAAAACAGCTCCAGGTGCCAGAAAAATGGCGGTGAGACCAGTCTGGCAGCGCTTGAGGATTTGAGGAAGAGTGGTACACTATGACACGTGAGGAGTGCTTGGAGGTATCTCTGTTTTTGGTACATTCGCATAGTGCACTGCTTAAGGTGTTGGACCGCTAATTGGAAGATCGAGGTTTGATTCCCAGCACAACCAAGTTGCTACTGCTGGGCCCCTGAGTAAGGCCCTTAACCTCTAATTGCTCAGTTGTATTAAAGAGATAAATGTACGTCGTTCTGGATGTCTGCCAAATGCTGTAAATGTAAAGTCAATATGTAAATTAGCATGATCTCATTTGGTGGGCTGGTTTGGCTTTAACGTGAGAAAGCGCTTATACCGATCGTAAAGCATTACACATCTAATCTGAGGTTAACTAGAAAATACTACCTTTTTAATGGTTACGTTTCTTACGTTATCAGTACATTGTTTAAAATATCCTATTGGACTTTACGAATCAGTAACAAAGACAAATATTCTAACGTGCAAAGGTGAATTAGAAAAGATGTTAATAAACGATACACTCAATAAACCTCCATTCCCAGGCAAGAATAGCTTACCTCTTTTCGGAGTTGGATAAAAAATTGTCTTGACTTAAATGATATTTTGACTATTTTCACCCTGAGTAATGAGCATGTCAAGAGAAAACAGGAAAGAAACAAGAAAAATAATTAGTAATCCACACACAACACAACACAAAGAAATTTTAGCAAATCAAATATTTAGTATGGCCGCCATAACTGTCTTGTAGAATCCTTTTATATGTTTTATTTGTGTGGTGGTCATGTGACATTCCTGACTTCTAAATCACCTTTGTTCTGCACTGCCCAGGGAAGCAGCGGTACCAAAAAAATTATGGTCTGGTTTTAAAACAAGTTAAATATTTAGCTTAAACAAATTCCAGCTATCCACCCCATCCACCAAACTATCGATCAAAGCAGCTATTTTTAAATTACACTTTATCGACTTTTAATTATTCATCAAGCATCTTAACATCTACCATATAGCTTCTATATCTTCACCATTTTTCCCTGATCAATCAATGTTCCATATCATCGTCTCCAAAATTCTAGCCCTTAAACCATCCCCCCATAATGTGATCCATCCACCAATATCTTTCGGTTAATTCATCTAAATTATTTTTATATTACAGGGTGAAATTTGGTTCTTATTTTAGTTTCTTAATTAAAATAAAGTATCAGCCTTTGCCATTGCATTGAGATTTATGCACAGAAAGGGTTAAAAATGCTTGAGAAGACCATCAATATGCTTTAAATACCAGCTCTTAGAACTAGCTAGTAGCATACCAGCTTTATTTGGTTCCTTTATCCTCTTTTATTACGATGCTGATCCCCTGACGACGTTGACCTTTAAGTTCTACGTCTCGATTTCTTTTCCCAACAGCAGCAGCAATTACTGTACCACCAGTGAGACTAGTCAGATAATTGAAACTGATCCAGTCTTCTACTGTTTGTGTAGTTTTCTGCTAACCAGTGGGTATTATTTTAGTTAAGCTGAGATTACCTCTATCAGGTTCGAAACTTATTTTCAGTTAATTTATCCAAATATCCATCCATTCATCTCAGCAATTAATTATCTCCATATGCATTTACTTAATAATTAATCCATGTCCTTTATCAATCCTCAATCATTTCTCAATCATCCATGTCTATCCTTTAATCCATTAGGCCATCCATCCATCCATTCATCTAGTTAGCTAGCTATCCCATCCATCTATCTATTTATTAAAACATTCATCCATATCCAGTCATACCGTCATCCCATCACACTATTTATTAATTTATCTTCATCCATTTTTATCAGTCTCCATCTGTCCCCATCACTTGATCCGTCCACCCATGTTCATCCATCTGTTTATCTCAACAGCCATCAAAGCAAAAGTCAATTTATCTGTTCACCCACCAATCCATTTATCCATCTTCATCAATCTCCAGCTTATTATTATTTATCTATTCATATTTCTGCCTGGAGATGAGAATCATTAAACCATAGAAGAGATTTCTGTTTGGGGTGTACTTTTTTTTTTTTCTGCTAGGCCACTGGGCCAATCCGCATACGGTATAAATGCCATTGCACATGTCTACATAAATGATGTATAGGAAATATGCAGTATTTGCTGGTGATGGTTTGAACATGTACTTACCATGGAAAGTGGCTGACCCGTACCCTGTTTTTATAGACGCAGATCCCAGCTGCCATCACGCCAATGTGGATCTCGTTGGAGATCTGGTCCTGGTTTACATCATAAAAGAGACTAGTTGCATCATTTTTGCTATTTTTAACATTAAGAAATATTTACTTTAGGTTTTTATTCACATATCTGAATTAATTTCAGTGATTTTTCATAAGACTATTCTTGTTATACTCTATGTAGTAAGCTGAGTGATACTAAAAAGCTGTACCATGATATGAATATAACATAAATACTTGTGACACCGTTCTTCTCGTTGTGCCGAGTGTTTTGGTATGTCACTTGTCCATGTTGGTGTAACTTAGCAATTATGTGGGGTTTTTTTTCAAATGGATGTTGCCAAGAGGTCATGTGACGTCACTATAATACCCGTCATGATGTGCTGAGTGTTTTGATATGGCACATGTCCATGTTTGTGTAATGTAACTCCGCCTTTTTAGGATACATGACCTGACTCTAATAATAATTATGCAGTTGCTGTTACTATGCGGAACATTTTGATAGGTCACATGGCTATGCAAGTGTAACTTTGTTACTCCGTCTATATTTAGGTAGGCTTGCCTGTGAGATCACATGGCATTACTGTAATAGCCTACCTGTTAATATGTTCATATTGCAGTAAGTTTTGTGATTTCACTAAGAAATTTTGGGGAGTTCAGGATGGAATATTAAAGTGTTGGTGACTCAAAGGGATGAAGCGGATATGAAGGAAGAGTTACTCACTCGAGCGTAGTGCAGTTCCACTCCATACAGCTCTAAAGAACTGGCAGTATTTAAGTAGTTAAACTCTGACTGAGCAGGAGTGAGTCCACTGAGAGAAAAAAAAAAAGAAAGAAACATCATTTGTGCAGTCTGTAAAGAGACTCAATCTCGGAGTTCAGAACAATGAGCTGCCTTGTTCTAGCTTGTGTGTGCACTCAGCTGCTTCCTCTGACACCCCCCCCCCAACACACTCAGTCCAATGACGTTTTGTCTTTTTCATAATTCTATAGCGAGGATTTCCACAGAGCTGTTTCTCTCGGCTTACGTGTGCTGCTGGTGCAGTTTGGCGACCTCTTTCTCGAAATCCTCCGGCGGATTCGGGATGAAGCTGTACTCGGAAAGGTAGTCGGCAGGCTGCTCAGATTGGCTGTGGTCTCCCAGCTCGGCTGAAACACAGAGCACACATTGTGGCAGAGGAAAAAGCTGGTGAGCACAATGGCTCCTTTGCCCTCTTAAAAGTCTCAAACAGCGGGGCTTCCAATTTATGTAAAAAAGTGTAACACTGGGTCAAAAGCCAAAGCCAGATATTAGGTCTCAAATCTTTGCTGCTTGCAACAAAGCTAGGGCTGTGAGAAAATATCAATATATATATATCTGTTGTGATATAGATTGATATTTGTAATATCGTGATATGTGTGTAATATATATTATATATATATAATTTGCGATAATAATTAATTAAAACCCTCAGTGCGTTACGGACGACTTTCTCCTCCATGCCTGTAGTTGGCGCTGATACATACGGCCATGGTGGCAAACCTGAACGTTGTCTAAACTTTGTATTTCTCGCATTTTTGGCTGTTTGTTTTATATTTTAACCAGTAACCAGTATCACCCATCACCAGTGAAATTTGGGCTGGCTGATTTTCTATCTAATGAGGACATTCATTTTATCTATTTATGCAAAATTAGACTTGTATACAATTTGTGGCTGCAGCAAAAAAAAAAAAATTGCTCAAATGTTTCAGATTAAAGCAATACTTACCCTGAACCGCGTAAGAGGCCAAAACTGCTGCTGCATTCTGGGGACACGATAACCTGACAGACCAAGAGGACAGTTTATAATGAATACACAATATAGCTGCCTGCTGAAGTTCATCAGTTAGTTTAGATTTTATAAAATCTAATAAAAATTATGTTTATATTTTTATATTTTTATATTCCTGTTTCAGTGGAAAAAAACGTTACAGAATAGAATTTGGTTCTTATTTTAGTTTCTTAAGTATCAGCCTTTGCTATTGCATTGACATTTATGCACAGAAAGGGTTAATAATTTTCGGAAAAGACACCTTTTTGGCACCCTAGACAATCGATATGCTCTGAATACCAGCTTTTAGAACAAGTTAGCAGCTTCTTCTCCTTTCTTTTCCTTTTTAGTGGTCACCACAGCCAATCATCTGTCTCCCCCTAACCCTATTCTCTACATCCTCTTCACTCACACACACTAACTTCATGTCCTCGTTTATCGCATCCATATACCTCCTCTTTGATCTTCCTCTTTGCCTTCTGCCTGGTAGCTATAATTCTAACATTCTCCTACTAATTTATTCACTATCCGTCCTGTGTACATGTCCAAACCACCCTAATCTGGCTTCCCTGACTTTCTCCCCAAAACATCTAACATGAGCCGTCCCCCTGATGAACTTGTTTCTAATCCTGTCCAACCTCGTCCCTCCTAAAGAAAACCTCAAAATCTTCAGCTATGCTACATCCAGCTCTGCCATCTGTCTCTTCCTCAGCGCTACTGTCTCTAAACCATACATCAAAGCTGGTCTTACCACTGTCTCTAAACCATACATTATAGCTGTCTCACCACTGTCTCTAAACCATACACTGCTCTAGCTGCTCTCACCACTGCTGCCTCACCACTGTCTCTAAACCATACATTATAGCTGTCTCACCACTGTCTCTAAACCATACATTATAGCTGCTATCACCAATTTCTCTAAACCATACGTCATAGCTGCTCTCACCACTGTCTCTAAACCATATATCATAGTTGGTCTCACCACTGTCTCTAAACCATACATCATAGCTGGTCTCACCACCGTCTCTAAACCATACATCATACATCATAGCTGGTCTCACCACCGTCTCTAAACCATACATCATAGCTCAGGTCTCACCACGTCTCTAAAACCATACATCATAGCTGGTCTCACCACTGTCTCTACCCTGTCTCTAAACCATACATCATAGCTGGTCTCACCACTGTCTCTATACCATACATCATAGCTGGTCTTACCACTGTCTCTAAACCCTACATAATCATAGCTGGTCTCACCACCGTCTCTAAACCATACATCATAGCTGGTCTCACCACTGTCTCTAAACCCTACATCATAGCTGGTCTAACCACTGTCTCTAAACCATACATCAAAGCTGGTTCTTACCACTGTCTCTAAAAACCATAAAACATTATAGCTGTCCTCACCACTGTCTCTAAACCATACGTCATAGCTGCTCTCACCACTGTCTCTCTAAACCATACATCATAGCTGCTGGTCTCACCACTGTCCTCTAAACCATACATCATAGCTGGTCTCACCACTGTCTCTATACCATGGTCTCTAAACCATACATCATAGCTGGTCTTACCACTGTCTCTAAACCATACATCATAGCTGGTCTCACCACTGTCTCTAAATGTCTCTAAGCGGTCTCACTCAGCTGGTCTACTGTCTCACATCATCAGCTGGTCTCACCGTCTCTAAACCCTACATCATAGCTGGTCTCACCACCTGTCTCTAAACCATACATCATAGCTGGTCATCTCTACAGCGGCTGGTCTCCTAAACAAACCATACATCACCACCGTCTCTAAAACTGCCTAAAACCATACATCATAGCTGGTCTCACCACTGTCTCTAAACCATACATCATAGCTGGTCTCACCAGCTGTCCACCTGTCTCTAAACCATCTAAACATCATAGCGGTCTCACACGGTCTCTAAACCATACATCATAGCTGGTCTCACCACTGTCTCTAAAACCATACATCATAGCTGGTCTCACCACTGTCTCACCACTCACCACCGTCTCTAAACCATACATCATAGCTGGTCTCAACGTCTCTAAACCTACATCATAGCTGGTCTCACCACTGTCTCTACCGTCTCTAAAACCATACATCATAGCTGGTCTTACCACTGTCTCTAAACCATACATCATAGCTGGTCTCACCACTGTCTCTAAACCATACATCATAGCTGGTCTCACCACTGTCTCTAATCATCAATCCTAGCTGGTCTCACCACCTGTCTCTAAACCATACATCATAGCTGGTCTCACCACTGTCTCTAAACCCTACATCATAGCTGGTCTCACCACTGTCTCTAAACCATACATCATAGCTGGTCTCACCACCGTCTCTAAACCATACATCATAGCTGGTCTCACCACTGTCTCTAAACCATACATCATAGCTGGTCTCACCACTGTCTCTAAACCATACATCATAGCTGGTCTCACCACTGTCTCTAAACCATACATCATAGCTGGTCTCACCACTGTCTCTAAACCATACATTACAGCTGGTCTCACCACTGTCTTGTACACCTTCCCGTGGATTCTAGCTGATATTCTCCTGTCACACATTACTCCTGACACATTTCTCCACCCATTTTAACCTGCATGTACTCGCTTCTTTACCTCTTGTAACACACTATTTGTAGCATACCTTTATATTTTGTTTCCTTCATCCTCTTTTATTACGATGCTGATCCCCTGACGACTTTGACCTTTAAGTTCTACGTCTCGATTTCTTTTCCCACTAGCAGCAGCAATTACTGTACCACCAGTGAGACTAGTCAGATAATTGAAACTGATCCAGTCTTCCGCTGTTTTTGTGGTTTTCTGCTAACCATGGATTAAATAAGTGGGTATTATTTTAGTTAACTTGAGATTTAACTTGAGATTAAATTTCTCTAACTAAATGTTTTCTGTTTTACGCTTCATCCTGTCTAAATTTTAGAAAATCATTACTAAAATTTTCCACCACACCATGGCCAAAGTCAGAGAATGTATTTTTCATTTATTCTTATGTGATTATTCTTTACTGGTATCATTGCACTGCTGCTAGATGACTGGACGACCATGAATGTGCAGGTGTTCCTATTAACCTGGACAATTTGTGACCATTAGCCCGATCCCACTTACTTTCCTGTCCGGATGTCCTGCTTCAACTGTAAAAAGTACAGGTACCTAAAGAAGGAAACATTTTTTAAACCCTGCTGCTTAACAACAAGCTTCGACACTGAGAGCTTTAAAACTGGAAAGAAAACATATAAAAGTTGGTACCTCGTGTACTCCTCTTGGAGCTTGCTGGGATCGCTTACAAAAAACTTTACCCTGAAGCTTATATTATTCGGCGTGACCCCTAAGAGAAAGAAAAGAAGAAAAAGTCAGCATGTCACTAGCCGGATTTCCATCGGAACATGAATCGAATTGCAGTTTAAAAATGTGAATTAGGGTGGGTTTCCATCAAGTTGTTTAAGCAGCTAGATGTGGTATTGGTAGCCTAGTCACCAACAGCAGAAAACAGCCGATTGGTCATGTGGGTTTAATGTTTGCCATGTCAGAGTAACCAACAAAGCGAGCATAATGAGGACAGGACATATAAGTAGTCATTGGCCAAGTAATAAATGTCCTAGTAGCGCAGCTTTCCTCATCTGTCCAGATGCACTTGTTGTTATGACGGAAGCGGAAAGTCACAATCAGCGGAAAAGCATGTTAAGCAAATACATTTCCAGCTGTCTAGTATTCGCGTTAAGTCGAAAATTCAAACCTTTTTGGCAAAATAAGGGTATTTTTTCCTAAATTTGCTATTTCCATTCGATGTGATAATTCAAACTGCTCGTTATCACAGGATGACAGAAACATAGAAATAGTTTTTTTTGTAAAAATGGAGAAATCAGGTCAGATCTTTTTGGTAAAACTAAAGAATTGCTTTGTGAAAGTAACCTCCTGCTTGTAATACAGTATTTAGTCATGTAAGGACGTGTCTACCGACTCGTGCGCTGATCATTTTTCATCATTTCGTCAGGGTGGATGTAGATTTGGTCTTGATATTTACTGTATCTTGGTTATAGCTTCAGTTCCAGTAACACAGAATTAGTGGCATGGTAAGATGCTGCCACCGCTTTGTTTCACCGTAATTTTTTTTAGGTTAATAGTGGTGATGCTTTTTTCAACCTGATTCGTCACATGGATGGGGTGATTTATTTTATTTTTTTTCTTTTTGAAAACAAAAGACAACATCCCACCTAACCCTCGCCACCTCGCCCAATCACTTTACAAAAACCTGCGGTGTGACACGGACCTTAAAAAAATTGAAAAAAAAAAAAACTTCACCTACTTTTCAACTGTTTTCTTACGGGTTTGTTGGGATCCAGCCACCGCTAGAAAAGGAAAAACAACAAAAGATGAGATTGTGTTATGGGTTTCAGCGGGCACTTTCATTTCCTAACAGCTTGGATAGATTATTTTTTTCGGTCAAGCCGTGTGTGAAATCCACCGAGTAAAACTATTTTCACTTCTAAATAACGTTTGTTAGAATCAATAAATGATGCAGCTGGTGGTGTTTTCGCTGTTGTATCAGTTACAAACCACTGGAGTATGACGTGACCTGAGACTCAACTCTGACCGGTCAGGTGTGTGTGAGAGTGTGTGTCGGTTCCTGCTTATCCGTCCGTGTGTAATACTTATTTTACCAGTTAAAAATGCAACAGCATGTTTAAAGAGTTGAGGGATTTCTGTTTGTGTGACTGGAAAGGAATTGTTGCTTATAAATGTCCCTTTGTGTCTAAGTATTTCCCTGTCTACCAGCCAGGTTTATCCCGCCTAGTCATTCATCGGCTCTTCTTCCACAATCAATCTTAATTTATCTGTGTGTATTAAGGAAAAATGAACCTCGGATTTTGTCACAGGAAGACATGCACCCATTTACGTGAAGCTGCGAGTGTGTCATTTGGGACGAAGCCTAACTTGGGTGTTAATATGACCATTTTACAAAAACAGCATTTGAGACTGAGAGTGAGACTGAGAGTGTGAATGTGAAGTATTGTCCCTGTATTTACTTAAATTGTACTAGGCGAAGGTATGCGTGTCAACTTTTTCATGCATCCCTGCTTGTGTGTGTGTGTGTGTGTGTTATATCCAGCTTGCCTGGCTGTCCGAGGACTCGTCAGTGATCTGAAGTCCAAAGTAATCTTGCTCCGTCAGTTCCAGATGTTTGAACACAGCATCCAGTAAGACCTGACCTTGATCCTGCTTCTACACAGAGAAAGCAAGTCTTTTTTTAGTCGCTTCGATGACGCAAAAACTCCGAGATCAGAGTGGTGACACACAAAACGCTGCGACGCATACTAATCGCTGTTAACCAATGCAAATGTATGCTAATGTGTGCACTTTGGCTTACTGACCACAATAAGGTTGGGGGGTTGAGCGGGGTTGGGGGGTGTGTGTGTGTTCGGGAGGTGGTGGATAGCGGATATAGGAATCCCGCAGGCAGCAGAGGGAAAAAAAAACCCCAATCCTGCTCATGATCGAAACACGGTCATCGTGTTCCGTTCAGCTGATCTGATCAGGATTGTTGGATATAAATCACAAATATAAGAAACAAAGACTTAAGTTAGGTTCTGGACAGTGGCGCCCCCGAGAACTTTCAATATAAAAAAAAAAAATGTATAATTAAATAAAATTCACTGTAATGTGTTCCACTTATTTACTTTCGTTATGATTAAGGTAACGATATGTTTTAGTTCTTTTCTTTAGGACTTTTGTGATATATAATTTGCGACAGAACTTCTAAACAGACAGAACAATCTAAAACAACAGGGTGTACTGGAATACACACACACTCATCGTGTGCATGGATAGATGGTTTTATTTTTTACAAAGAACTCCTACAATGTTTAAACAGCATCAGGAGTTCCTTGGTTGTATGCAGAAACATTGAGATGGCGTTATTGACAGTTTTTGTCCAAATAATAGGCAACATATGCACTTTATAATTAAACATTCAGTCCAGAATCACGATCAGAATTACATTTGCATCGCACCTTGTGACATCACATCCTGTTTTTGGTTGGATTGGAGATATTTGGGCCGCGTCGCGCTTATATTTTATTCCAGTTTGTTTGGAAGCGGACAGAAGCAGACTCGATACGCTTGTTTGGTGCACTTCAGGGTTCAGATGTCGGCGTTCATACTTGCAGCAACCGGGCAATCACACCAAAGTACATTTAGCATAGAGCCAAACATGATAAATGTGAACAGCTGTATCTATTTCCCTTTTTTTTTTTTTTTTTAGTCCATTAAAACCCCGAAATGTATTGAAACAGCAAAACTGATTCAGTATTTGGGTTTAAGATCAATAAGTGTACTGTATATGACTATAGAGCAGAATTGAACTCTTTTGTTCCTGGTATATACACCCAGACATGTTAAACTTAGATATTTTTTTTTTTTTGTAAAATTATTAAAACATGTGTCTGACAGATGTTTCTTATTGTCCAGTAAAAAACGTGGGATTTTTTCAAAAATTAGATGGGATCTGTTGAAGATCTGAAAGGTAAATTCATCTGTGAAACATGGTCTTGGTAGTGTTTACACCTTTGGCTTGCATGGATGATCCTGGAACAGAATTCTTTACTCTTAGTGTGTGTGTGTGTGTGTGTGTTTGTGTGTGTTTTTATATGTACGTACATTAACCCTGAATTCCTGCACGGTGTTGTCCAGCAGCAAAACGTTACACACCACCTGTGAGCTCGGTCTGTCTCGTGCCACTTCAGACTCTCCCACGTCGGAGCTTCGGCCAGCAGGCAACCGAAAGCGTGCTGTCATTACTGTCCCCGCACCGTCTGCCAAAAACATCCAACCTCAATGAGTGTGTACGACATTAGAAAAAAAAATACATTTTCCTTCCTTTCCTGTATATTGTATTGTTTTATATGGTGATGCTACGGAGGTCTCAGTTCTGATTGGTCAGAGGGTTTTTTTTTTTTAGCTTAGCAATTCTGACATAACAGCTACAATTCTCATTTTTAAATAGACACGTCCATCTTATTCGGTGGATGTTTAAAAAAAAACCGTTCCTTTGCTAAATGTAGGTATTTAATCTTTTTCGCAATACATTATGCGTTCATATACGCTGCTGTGACCATTTTATCGACTGCTATTTGATTTTTTTTTCCTCATAGGAACGCATTTCTCTCCTTTGCCATAGTCGCACTGTTTCAGGTCCAGGGGGTATTCGTGTATAACGTGCTTACAAGTTATAGTATCGCGTGTGTCTCCGATCGGGAATCAGAACTTTTTCTCATAAATAGCATGCGATTAACTCGTACCATGTGAGCTAGTAGTTAACACAGCTCGTTTATTAAGCCGGGCTATGGGATTTCAGCTGTTATAGCTGTTTATAGTTAATATAGAATATATATAGGCTGAGCTATATGACCTGAAATCTAAGCCCTAATCAATTAGAAATTTTTAAACGATTGCTAAAAAATTTTCTTTATCTATTTTGCCCTTCACTGTGTCTTTGGTCGAAGCTTGTCCTGTTTGTCCAGTTGACTGGATGTTTGAACTCTCCCCAATGTCACTTCAGTGCCACTGACTGGACCAGGCAAAATATCGCAACTTCACATGTGGTAGTACGTTTTTAAAGGGAACCAACATGGAAAAAGGTCTCAATTTCGGTGTTACTCGGTTATTCGGTTTTTCGAGCCCTACATTATTATGCAAATGTAATCTGAAGTAAATGTAGCACGACATTACATTTACGACATTTTCCAGAGCGACTTGCACATTTATCTCGGTCTTGCTCAGGGGCTCAGCAGTGGCAGCTTGGTGGTGCTGGGAATCAAACCCTGATCTTACAATTAGCAGTCCAACACTATAATCACTTTGTTGCCACCTCCACCACTTTACACGTACCTATAAAAGTGTGTCATTCTTTATATACAACACTTTGAGATGTAAGGAAATTCTGCTTTAACCCCGTACATTTCGCATGTTGATTATTAACTGTAAAAGCATGTTTTCTAATCCGGGGTTCCCTCTGTGTATTTCAGGTGAAACAGGAATAAGCATTTGCTGTGACGTCAAAGAGTTCAGGTGAAACCCTACCGATCCAGTTTACATCATCGCATCGTCTGTGGGTATGCATGCGCAGATTTTATCACAGGCTGATCTATTAGACTATTATTTTTATGGGGTTCTAAACCCAAATCTAGAGCCAACTGGAAAAGCATTGGGTCTAAATGTAATAATTATTCTTATTACTGACATTAAATCCAGGGTTGCAAAACGCTAGGAACTTTTAAGGCTGGTAACATATTCATGGGAATTATTAAGAATTCATGCAAGTTTTGCAAAATTAGCCTTTAACATGGAATGTATGTAGTCTTGCAGTTTAAATTTTATCCAGACTCTGGAAAGCCAATGATATCAATTTTAAATATGTATAAGTTTGCTTGCATGACAGCTTAGGACCAAAAAATGCAAACATTTGTTTGCTTAAACAGTATATATATATATATATATATATATATATAAAGTTCCCAAAATTTGAAAAAGAAATTTACCAAATTCAAATTCCCATGAAAAGTTTCCGGAAATGTACCCCATTTGCGACCCTAATAAAACCAAACCTACATTTACATTTCTGGCATTTGGCCATTTACACTACTAAGCAATTGGGGGTTAAGGGCCTTGCTCAGGAGCCCAGCAGATCGGGTTAATGACAACTAATAATAATAATAATGATAATATGAGTTTGTAGAATGATATGGCGATCACTAGTCCTCAGTTTGACATAAACCAATGATTATAACTTCACAGCATGTAATGTTTACGGAATACAAAAGTGTTAATGAGTTTAAATCCAAAAACCACCAATCCGCCACTGCTGGACCCTTAAGCAAACCCCTTAACCCACAACTGCTCAGTTTTATAAATCAGTTTGGATGCCGGTTGGTGTAACTGTAATATCATCTTACAATTTCTATGTTTTGGTTAATTAAGGGGGTGTTCTGCAGCCCCACCCCCCATTAATCTGAGCTAAACACTCTGCACATCCTTTAGCAAGCTTTTTATAATGCTTTACTACAATCTTTTGCCCATTTCTCCTAACAGATCTAGAAGATCTCCTTGCCTTTACATGCCTTTAAGTCCGCTAACTTTACAGAGATTTAGAGCAGGGTTTGCTATGGTCGCTCCCAATCCTTAATGCTGTTGTCTAGACTTTTTTTAGAGACAGTAACAGGGGTTATGGTGTGGTGCTTAGCATTACTGTCTGAATAGACGACCCAGCTTTGGTATTTCTGTCTATTCCCGCCTCTTCATAATGCAGTCTATTGTGCATTAAAAAGTGCCCCAGTCCCTTTTTTTTTACATAAATGAATGCTACCACCACCATGTATCACAGTTGGAATAGTATTCTTTCTTTTTCCCTTATACATAATGTGGAATAGAGCTGAAATATTACTACACCAACAATACAGAAGAAAAGTATATCTATATAATATTATCATTTTATTTTTATATGACTAAAAATATATCTAAGGGCCTGTTGTAGCACGAGACTGCTATTTAGAGCTTAAACAGTTCATTGTAGAATATTTATATGTTGATTATATTAGATGTCTATGTATCATAGAATATTTATGATTTAGTATTTTATTTAATTACATATAATGATTGCTAATTCATGAATTAATCATCGATTAATCGACTATTAAAATAATCGTTTGAGCGTCCTGGCTAAATCGGACCAAAAACATTTGACTTTACCTCTTTAATGCCTTGGAGTCAAGAGTTCCTTCCTTACACATCTCTCTCAGTAATGGATTAAGTTCTAGCTTGTGTAAGAAATTGCCCTGGTAGTGATTATATCACTATTGGTAAAAGTGTCAACATAAAAGTACATGTTTTATCATGTGCACAAAGGTTAATTGCTTAATTTCATATCATCTCACACAGGGCAAACGAGAGGAAGCTTGAAAATGCCATTACCTTTTTTTTTTTTTTTTTTTTTTTTTTTTTTTTTTTTTTTTTGCATCAAAACAAAAAACCGTTTAGTTCTAACAGCTTTATAGTCATTCTATTATGGGTTCGTCCTCGGAAATGTAACCGTCGGCTTCAAAACCGGATCACAGAATACCCCTGTGTCTGTAAAGCCAATTCGAAGACAATAGAAAGCGAGACATTCCAGATAAAATTACACAACCCATACTGATGAACATTATCGTAATGAAACGCCAGGCATTTAAAAGATTAATTGAGACACTGGATCGCAGTTACTCGCGTCCCTAAGCATTCTACAATCTCTGAAACCCTCATTTGTATGCACAGCGATCCTCAGGACCAAGTTCTAACCCAGAAAAGAAGCTCTACAGTGGGGAGCTGGACGGGCAGGCATTCAAGAGTCAGTGTCCGTTTTAGTCCCAAAAGATGAGAGAAAACCAGAGGAAACATTGGACAAGAAGCTGCAAATGTTCTGCTATTGTAAATAATCTGTGGTAGACTATCGATCGGTGGTCTGGGGAGTTGAACTTGTGTGTGCCTTTTAATGTGCTATGGCTGGTTTCTTGAGCAGAGTCTTTAACTGTAAACTGTTTAGTTATATAAATGTAAGTGGCTCTGGATGAGGAGGTTTAAGTACCGTAAACGTTATTTTTTTTTTTGGCAAGTTTTCACGAACAATTAAATGCACGAACAAATTAATGCTGGAGAACAACCGAACTTTAGAACTGCTAACCGACGTAATTTTTCCATGTTGGTTATTTCGTTTTTTTTAATCCTTTCCCCTCTAAAACGTACCACCACGTTTGAAGTCGCATGTTCGATCCAGTCAGAGAACTCAAACATCAGGTCAACTGAGCAACAGAAGGAGATCGTAACAACAAACCACAGTGAACTATACAGGCTAAATAAATAAATAAAGAATGAGGGGGAAAAAAAGGTCATTAATCATAATCGAGATAAAATGTTAAATTAATCAAGGTTTTTAGGTTTTATCGTTCAGCCCTAGCTACGATATCTGCACCACCATATGTCCTTTTGGGACTCTGATGCTTAGCAGGTTCGAGTTGAATTGATTGAACTGTCTAACTTGTCTTTTATAGACTGAAAAGGTTTTGCCCTTATACTTAAATGGCATTTGTTAAATTAGTTAGTTAATAACCAAACCCAACTCTGTGTTTACACACATAGCAGTAGCAAGATACAAACAACCGATTTTGGAATTGACGTTTTCTTTAGTTCCGTGCAAATGAAATGTAGTAAAAAGTTGGCTGTAATAATTCCTTATCGCATTTAGTTTCCAGTTACTGGTCGATGCATGTAACAGGTGGAAATCATAAGGCTGTGGTCTTCCATCATCCTGTCTCATTCACTAGTCGTTTGGTGTTTATAAAGACATTATAAATTATTAATTAGCTTGGAAAGAAATATTGGAGATGGCTGAGATTGCTAATACGGTTAGCTTGCTAAAACCTAATATGGAGCCTAACATATGTAGGATTTTATTGTTTGTAACTAAAACTAGGACAATGCTAGCAGCTGCTACATGCTCACAGAAAACATGTAGCAGTCTGTCCCAACTTTCTCTTCCTAAGAGACATGCTAGTATGAAAGAAAGACTAGAATTGATCAGAAGGACCAGAAACCCAACATAAAATGTGGACAAAAAATAGACAATTATAGCTAACATAGCTAATGAAAGGTTGGTAATTCCAGATTCCATTCCTTTATCTTAGCATCCGTCAGTTTCCTTTACAGGCTGTAGCATTTGTATACTTAATGAAAAGCTGTCCAAGCAACCGGCTGCCCTTTAAGGAGCCCTGCGGTAACCCTAGTAGCGGAATAGTTTTCTATCCAGTCAAGCCGGGCAAACCCTATTAAACAGATTATTCACTGATTTCAGTTTTTTTTTAGGCAACTGCTGTCCCTTCCGACTTGCTGCCATATTGGTTTTCTGTCATACTGCCATTTTTTACAACATAACTTATCTTTTTACACACTAGCCCTTCTTTCACAAATTCCTCTCTGCAACTGGCTGGCGTTGAACTTTCCTCCCATTTCCAGTGTTTGACTTATGGAGACCTGTCACTCCTGCACCAACATGCTAATGCGATTAAACTAAAGGGGGAAAAAACCTAAGGTTACTGTAGCACAGCGATAACTGATGATTATTTAAATCTGTCCTAATACGACCCTGTTGTGTCTCATGCTAATTTGTGAGATGTAGTGATCACGTCACTGTTAGATTATGGATCCGTGTGTGTGTAGAAATCCCCCCAGCAACACACACACACATCCTGCAATCCTCAGGGGTCCAGGATGGGTAGAAATGAATGACCATACTATGTCCTCTTCCCCCTACTTATTACTATTTCTCTGAATGAGACGAAGAAAAGGCACACCCAAGATTTCAGGAAAAAAAAATGAGAACAGATATTAGAATGGACAGACTCATTCCATCTGGACCGCCAAGTATCCCTTCATGCGCCATAAATCGAAGTGGCCTTTGCCATCCGACCAGGTCTCTGTGCGCACACACACCTACCTTCTTAACAATAGGTAGCTCACAGCAACACCGGTTACTTCCTGCCTGCCTCTCTATCAACCGAGCGCCGGATAACGGAACGAAATCTGGGCGCCAATCATCTCTTCGCTCGAATGCAATAGCAAATATGGCAATAAATTTCCACCTCCACTTTGCCGTTTATTCTTTTTTTTCCCCCAAAAGAAGAAATGGACAGGTCAGGTGCTGCAGAAAGAGTGCGCACCTAGACACAGGAGCTGAGCGAGGTGATGTCATCCATTCAGCTGAAAGAGGCGTGAGTGTCCAAGAATGGCCAGAGCTGTTCGGATACACCTCCAGGTTTCATCACGGTCCAGCTAGATGTTAATGAACTCGCGGAGAGTTCCCTATATAAGGCTATTTCCACCTTGGGGTGGGGGGTTGGGGGGTTGCATATGTCGTGTGTTGGATGTGTTGGCATGTAATAAGCGTTACATAATGTACAGATTGGGGAAATATGCTGTTGGTTAGTAACAGAGAACTGGGCGAGGAATCATTTCAGATGATGTAATGTGGCATACGTGCATGCATGATGCAGAATGAGAGAGAGAGAGAGAGAGAGAGAGAGAGAGAGAGAGAGACTGAGAAACTGCAGGTGCACCTTGCAACCGAGCAATTCTAGAAGAAATGAAGCAGCACCGGACAGACTGAAGGCTGTACAGCGCAACCCGAAAACCTGATTGATGCAACATGACTGAAAAACGGGGGAAAACCGAATTCATTCAAAAGAATCAGAGAACCTGATTTATGCAAAAAAAAAAAAAATAAATACAATAAAGATCCTGATTCATGCAAAGTATTAAAAGCAGAGCTCACCGTCATATACCGCTCCGAGAGAGTCCAGATGATGGAGGAATGATGATGACGATTATGCAGCTAGAATTAAAGGAATAAGGAAACCTTCGGGAAAACTAGTCAGTTGCGACTTTTAGCCAGCGCAAACGCTAAAAAGCCCCATTTGCGCTTCTAAAAGAGGGCCAGCAGCCTTTACGCGCATACGCACGCACGCACGCACGCTCAGGCACGCAAGCGCACAGCGAAAGACAGAAATAATCCCACCGCGTCTTTAGTCTCTTCTTTGACAGAATATTCACAACGAATAAATCATCACTTCCGGCCACGATATGCTAATCTGATTCGGGTTTTTTTCCCCACCCATAACCTCTGATCAGCAATACGCACATAAAGCTCTTTGCAGCTGAGCTGCAGCGGCGCTAACATGGCGCAAACGCCCCGCGCACCCACACGGTGACAGCGGAGTGGGCGGGGCTTCGGTCGGGGGCGGGGCTTCATGCCTAAAAAATGTTCTAATAATATAATATTAATAATAATAATAATTATTATTATTATTATTGTTATTTTACAAAATAATAGAAATTTCATAAAATTCTAGTTTACTGTACCGAATAGAGTTGTAAAAACTATTAATTTATTTTTTAAAAAATCTGTCAGGAGCACCTGTAACTGTATGACTGTAATCACATTCTGTATTAATGCGCCAGATTGTAGACCAATAAACAGGGGCGCCATTAGCAGCTTTGGGTCCTTTGGTAGGATCTGAGGTTGGGCCCCTTGTTACACCCATTCCGCACCGTTACTACTAATAAAACAGATCTGTAGGGGGCCCCCCAAAGTTCGTGGGCTCCTAAAATTGTCCATCTGCCCAGAAATCCATACCTTCAGTCACCAATGGTAGATGCTGTTCCCACGGCAGCCAGGTTATGTTTCCTAGCAACCAAATTTATTGCTAACCTAGTAGTTCATTGCATAACAGAAGAAATGTTTTCTGTTGTTATTTATAATTAATACATTAATTTATTAATTTACCTTTTAAAAAGCATATTTTATAAGACTTTTTTATCACACACTATTCCGTTATTAAATAAAGGTCACAGTGTTTCGCATGCATGCGTGTTGAATATAGATTTTATTTATCCATATCTTTTCCTCTTTGTATATTTAAAAAATCTTTTTTCTTAAGTATTGTTCTCAGGGCGAGTCACTAAGACCTTCTCTGCTGCCTAAACACCATCAGATGCTGACCTACATGTAGAACCCAAATTTTATAATTTGTGTTATGAAATTGTATTAATTTATTCCCAACAGTTTATTTTCTTTATTTCGTCGTGTTTCTCTTGCTGCACTGCTTCCAGTATGTTTGGGTGGGTGTTAAATTTTTTTTTTTTTGTCCAATCAAATTTCGTTTCTATGTGCTGCCATGTTAATCTAATCTGCCAAAGTCTTCAGAATCAAACTATAGTAGCAGTAACAGATGATTGGTTAATATTATCAAAGACTGTTTCTTTTTCCACCCAAAGCTAGCTAGTGGGCATATAATGACATCAGCATTTTTTCACTCTCTGATTGGTTGATCAGAGTAAAACTGTTACAGCCTAAAGCACAGCCTAGCCAAACACTGTACAGTTGAATTAGAATTTTTACGCCCACAATGGTTTGGGATTGCTGATTGGTTAATATTATTAAAGGCTTTCTTTAACCAATCAGATTTCAAGTCCGCCTCCCAAGGCTTGCTAGGAAAGTTCTGAAGAGAAGAGGAATGAAAGTCAGTCGTAGCAAGAGTACATGTGTTTGAATGAAAGGGAGGGATGTGGAACAGTGAGACTACGGGGTGAAGAGGTAAAGAAGGTACAGGAGTTTAAGCACTTGGGGTCGACAGTCCAGCGCAATGGAGAATGTGTAAAAGAGGTAAAGAAGTGAGTACAGGCAGATTGGAATGGGTGGAGAAACATGTCAGGAGTAATATGTGACAGAATATCAGCTAGAATCAAGGGGAAGGTGTACAAGACAGTGGTGAGACCAGTTATAATGTATGGTTTAGAGACAGTGGTGAGACCAGCTATGATGTATGGTTTAGAGACAGTGGTGAGACCAGCTATGGTGTATGGTTTAGAGACAGTGGTGAGAGCAGCTATGATGTATGGTTTAGAGACAGTGGTGAGACCAGCTATGATGTATGGTTTAGAGACAGTGGTGAGACCAGCTATGATGTATGGTAGAGACAGTTTAGATGTATATGGACAGTGGTGAGAGCAGCTATGATGTATGTGGTTTAGAGACAGTGGTGAGACAGCTATGATGTATAATGTATGGTTTAGAGGACAGTGGTGAGACAGCTATGATGTATGGTTTTAGAGACAGTGGTGAGAGCAGCTATGATGTGTGGTTTAGAGACAGTGGTGAGACCAGCTATGATGTGTGGTTTAGAGACAGTGGTGAGACCAGCTATGATGTATGGTTTAGAGACAGTGGTGAGACAGCTATGATGTATGGTTTAGAGACAGTGGTGAGAGCAGCTATGATGTGTATGGTTTAGAGACAAGGGTGAGAGACAGCTATGATGTATAATGTATGGTTTAGAGACAGTGGTGAGACAGCTATGATGTATGGTTTAGAGGACAGTGGTGAGAGCAGCTATGATGTGTGGTTTAGAGACAGTGGTGAGACAGCTATGATGTGTGGTTTAGAGGCAGTGGTGAGACAGCTATGATGTATGGTTTAGAGACAGTGGGTGAGACAGCTATGATGTATAATGTATGGTTTAGAGACAGTGGTGAGACAGCTATGATGTATGGTTTAGAGACAGTGGTGAGACAGCTATGATGTATGGTTTAGAGACAGTGGTTGAGACAGCTATGATGTATGGTTTAGAGTGGACACAGTGGTGAGACAGCTATGAGACAGCTAATTATGTATGGTTTAGAGACAGTGGTGAGGAGACCAGCTATGATGTATGGTTTAGAGACAGTGGCGCTGAGGAAGAGACAGGTGGCAGAGCTGAAGATGTTGAGGTTTGCTTTGGGAGTGGCGAAATTGGACCGGATTAGGAATGAGTTCATCAGGGGCGGCGACTCATGTTAGATGTTTTAGGGAGAAAGTCAGCGAAGCTAAGGGTGGTTTGGACATGTACAGAGGAGGGATAGTGAATATATCGGTAGGAGGATGTTAGAAATGAAGCTACCAGGCAGAAGGTAAAGAGGAAGACCAATGAGGAGGTATATGGATGCGATAAACGAGGACATGAAGTTAGTGGGTGTGAGTGAAGAGGATGTTGAGAATAGGGTTAGGTGGAGACAGATGATCCGCTGTGGAGACCCCCTAAAAGGGAGCCAGTCAAAAGGAGAAGTAGTAGTAAAGCTTTCAGTTGCGCATTTTTAAGTTTACATTTACATTTTCAGCATTTGGCAGATGCTTTAATCCGAAGCGACTTAGCTCATTTATACAACTGAGCAACTGAGGCTTAAGGGCCTTGCTCAGGGGCCCAACAGTGGTGGCTTGGTGAGGTTGAGAATCTTCGGGTTGGTAGTCCAACAACTTAACCAGGTTATCTTGTTATTTAAAAAATGATGATAATTAATTAGCAGTAGCTGCTTTTGTATCAGTTTATGAAGAGCTTGTTTTTAAAATATTGGAATATTGGACATTTACGGTATTTGGCAAACAGGGCGACTTACATTTTATCTCTTCTATATATCTGAGCAGTTGTGGGTTAAAGGTCTTGCTCAGAGGCCCAACAGTGGCAACTTGGTGGTGCTGGTAATCGAATCCCGATCTTCCAGTTAGCAGTCCAACACTTCCCATAGTGTCTCACACTATTAATGTCAAATTTTGTGAATAATGAACAATTTGACTATTTGTTTAATGAGTCTTAAATTGATTGATTAACACATGTTTACAGGCTGCAGTTTGATTGGATTTACCATTTATTAAAATGCAGTTAGCATCGAACCAGATGTGCAAATGGCAACGTGTATATAGAAATTAGTATATAAATATAGATATATGGTGTGTGTGTGTGTGTGTATTTAAGTGAGATAAATCCTTTTGTTGGAAATGTACAGTGAAGTCGAGAGAGATCGACACGCAAATCCTCACAACGCAAACACAAATGTGGAAACGCGAAAACTGCAACTCTTCATAACACAACCAAATACAAAAAGACGCTGCAAAAGCACAAACCGCAACACGAACTTACAGGCAGACGCCCTTATCCACTTACAATCAGGGTGTTACAATAAACAAGATGTTGGACTAATTGAAAGATCAGGGTTCGATTTCCAGCACCACCAAGTTACCACTGCTTTAAAAGAGTTAAATGTATGATTCCTTGGTCTTTGGCATGTTATTAGCCTAAATAACTTGACTAGTTGCACAATTAACTGCGAGACATCATCTATAAGCTGGTTAACCTAATTTAACATGGGTTTGTGACTTTGTTAGGTCACCTTGAAATGTTTTCGTTGTGGTTTGTGCTATTTGCAGTGAGTTTCTGTATTTGGCCGTGTTGTAAAAATTCGACATTGCGTTTGTGTATTTGTGTTTGCCAGGTCAGGATTTGAAGTCCATATTTGTCCTATAAATGATGTTTTCTTAATTTGTTGTAAAGTTGCAGCTCATTGAGCTTTCTCGGCCATCGTACTATCGAGTTACTAAGAAAAAGCATTGCATGAACGAACATACACATGCCACTGATTTAACATCCAACCAGAGATGCCAGAGCGAACCCATGTGGACAAAAAGAGAAATGCAATGATTGGATACCACTGGGTTTATTTATTTATATGTAATTTTTTGATTGCTTGATGAAGGTTAGATTTAGGAAAGCAGCACAATAGAACCTGGGAGAAAGTAAACTTCCTTACACGCTGACGGATGTAGGGTTCAAACCCTCCACCAACCCTTGATTTGTTCTTCACTTATATTGATATACCGTTAATGTAACAGACTGTGATTTCATTTTTGCAGCAACACCACCATCTGCTGGTTAAAAATATAGCGCGTATCACACGTCCTGAAAAGGTGTGGATCTGTTGAATCATTTATACCAGAACACAATGTCATCTCCCATGATAATCTTTTTACATTTCTGTCCTTGTATCCCAATTACACAGATAGCCACTACATATAAGATGTAGCTGCCGTTATAATACCCCCCACCCTCCATATAGGGGAAAACAAATTGTTTCCAGCAACTTCTATTTGGAAAAAAATGACTATTATAAGGAAAACGATTATTCAAACACTTTTAAAAGGCACCTTCTGTTGCCACCATCTGGGGTAGATTTTCTTGGATGTTTAATGTGCATCTTTTATCTGCAGACATGGAAAAAAAATAATGTTGAATTTTTAGCACTATTTTTAAACCATCGAATAGTCTCACATCGACAGCATTTTGGAAGACGCCCTGATCCAGAGTGACTTACATTTGTCTCTTTTACACAACTAAGAGTTGAGGGCCTTGCTTAAGGGCCCACAGTGATGGCTTGGTGGTGCTGGGAATCAAACCACAGTCTTTCTGGTATTAGTCCAACACCTCAACTACTAAGCCACCACGTCCCCCATAGTCTTCTCTTAACAATGCAGCTTTTGTCCTTATAATCAAATTTTAAGCCAGATTTCCTAAGGACAGCAGGTAAGCTGATCTAAAAGCTTCATTTCATCACATTATGAAGACACTTGTGTACCAAAGACTCTCTCTGGACAATCATTTGCAATCTTTTAGCTGATAACTGTTATGATTAGTGATGATGGTGCACCTTAAGAGGATCTACATACCAATCCATATACACTGATTTGATCATCTATGGAACCGGTGTCCAGATTCTTAAGTGTAAAATAAAAAATGAAAGATTATCAAACTGAGGTTGGTTTTTACTCTTTGAGCTGAAATAACTTCTCCGTGTATTCTTTTTATTTTTTCCTTAGCAGTATATACAGTATATCTAGTCACCTGTTCTCTTTCACCTAAAGCTTCCTCTTCACTTCACCTGTGTCACAAGCACCAGCCTTCTCACGTTAAATAGATCTACATAGAACAATGCACGCTGAAGACTTGCTCCTCTGAGCGGTAAAGATTTCTCAGTTTCCTTAATCTTAAGCTTCACATAGAGCTGAACGATATGGCCGAATTTTATATCACGATATAGTTCTTAATATCGGTCGATATGATATAATTCCGATGTCGGTATGAATATTAAAAAAGCTTCAGTAAACTGCCAATAGAGATCTGTACCTACAAACGTGAAAAATTCATTTGCCAAGTTTATAAAACTATATATTTCAGAAATAAAAACGCTGTAAATAAATACGTTTACCTTTTATTTGTATTTAGTTTATTTATTATTTAGACTTCATTAAACAGTGGCACTGAAATAGAGCCGAATCGACTATAAAACAGAGCCTCAAGTCATGTATTAGAATAAAGTCACAGCCAAACATTTCCCTAAAAAGCACTGCATGTGTGTGTTTCGGCTTAGGATAACACACACACACACACACACACACAAATGGGAAGTACTTTAAATTTGAGGTACAAATATCAGTATCAGTACTTTACTATTTATTTTTCTGACTGATTTTACTTTTACTTATTACATTTTTACACAAATGTCTGTACTTTCTATTTATTTCATATTTAATCCAGACTTTTGACAACATAAAAAAGGGTTTAAAACAATTTGATGAGTAAAGGTGTAAAAATAAAAATGTGTTAAACTAAATATTATCTTAAATCTGCTAAGCTGTCGGCAACTCTAGATCCCACAGGTACCATGTTGCCAAAAGTTTGTGGTCCCCTAAACATCACACACACATGCGATTTCAAGCATCTCATTCCAGATTTATTCCCAGCTTGCTGTTCTAATAAGCTTACTCTAATAAGTAAGACTTTCCACTTGAATTTCTGTCTTGAATGTAAGTGTGTGTTCATTCAGCTACAAAAGTTTTAGTGAGATCAGACACTAAGGTCAGATCAGGAGGTCTGGGGTGCAGTCAGTGTTCCAGTTCATCCCAAAGGTGTTCAGTGGTGTTAATATCAGGATTTTGTGTTTTATTCACTTAAATAATAACAGCACAGCATGTCTTAATGGAGCTCAGGGGTTTTGTGCACGGAGACATTGTCATGCTGGAAAGTCTCTTAATTTACACAGACGCATTCTAGGCAACTGTGTGCGTCCATATTTGTAGCAACAGTTTGATCTGGAACCCCATATGGATCTGATGGTCGGGTGACCACAAACTTTGGCCAATATAGTGTACTGTTTGACCAAAGCCAGTTCATAAAGTGTTCATAGAATATAATAGAAAGCTGTACATGTTTATTTACATTTACACTTCTACCATTCGGCAGACATCCTTTTATCCAGAGCGATCTACATTTATCTTTTATACAACTGAGCAATTGGGGGTTAAGGGCCTTGCTCAGGGGCCCAGGATATCCTGTCTGCTCATGTCTTTATTTATAATACACTTTAAACCTGTATTATTTAATGATTTGGAATCTGTTATTTAGAAAAAGAACACTTTCTTAAGGTTTTATACATCCCAATATGATGTCATCTCAGGAACATGTTACTAAAAGTCTCATATATCACGGTTAATATAAATAATAATAATAATAATATATAATAAATCTAAGGGCAGCGTTCAAATGCGTTTCTTCCTGTTTCAAATCACTTTCCTGTACTGCGAATTCGGCTCGTGCGTTTAAACCCGCCAGCTCAGTGGGTGGAACGATCCATTTATTTAATAGGGGGATTCGGAGGTTTACATTTTGAGCGTTTATTTATCACCACAAAAAAAGTCTGTCATGTAAGAGGCTGTTTATTTAAATAACACGTAGACAACGTATAAAAACCAACAGTGAAATTGGAAATATGTTTAATAAGTATAATTTGTGTGTTGAGTTTTTTTTACACCTACCCTTTAGTTGTAAAAGTCTGTCGCGGTGTAAGGAACTGAAACACTTGAAGCGGAGGGATGAAGAGCGGTTCAGTGTTGGGGAAGAAAAAAAAGTGTTAAAAATGAAATAAATAAAAAATAAATACATAAACGTGCGGGGTTTCAACTGGAATGTTCGCTTTAACGTCTCCCCAGGACGACTTTCCTTTATGGTGTCTTCTGCTTAAACGGTAACGCGCTTTTTAATGTGCTTTTTATTGTCCTGCGAGCGTTTATTATAGAATAATTATGATAATAAAAATAATGAGGGCGCTTTGAGTCCGGATTATTTTTATTAATGCATTAGTGGCAAAATTTTTACAGCTAATCTTGGGAAACGATTATGCAGAATATCAGTTTAGGGAAATAAAAATACATTTAAAAATAAATAAAAAAATAATAAGTAAACGCCTTTACATTAGAAGCTTCCGGGTGCTTTTATTCTAAAGAAATTTTTCACATATTCGAATGCAACAGTAAACGTTTTTAATATCGAAATATTTATAATCGAATTAATGGAAATGTAATAAACACGCCCACACAGTTGGATTAATATTTACAATAATCTACAGCGATTGAAACGGACGCCGTTGTTCAAGTGGTGCAAATTAAACGTGCACGTCGAGCTGAACGTGCGAAAAAACCCTGAATCTTTTTTTTTTTTTTTTTTTTTGCGCAAAATGGAAACGTCGGATTCATCCATCAGAAGCGCGCATGTCGTGTTCACTGTGAGATTCGCGCACCCAGTGACGTCATTTTCGACTACAGGTGAGGACACAGTGTCAGGGCAGGAAGTCACTGGTGCAGAAGCAGTGTGAAGTCACACACACACATCTGGCGGTACACACATCCGAGGTTTTCTTTGCGCGACGCAGACGTCTCTTAATTCACACTTTTCTCGCTATAAAAAAAGAAAAAGGAGGTGAAAACAAACACTAATGGGAGTGGAAGGCTGCAGGAAATGCATTAAATACCTGCTGTTCTTCATCAACTTTATCTTCTGGCTGGTCGGATTGGTAATCCTGGCCATCTCTTTGTGGCTCCTTTATGACGGAAAAACCAGCAGCCTGTTGGTCCTCAAGTATGAAGACTCGGAGGCACCCAACGCTTTCTACATCAGCGTCTACATCCTGATGGCTGTCGGCGCTGTGATGCTGTTTGTTGGATTCCTCGGTTGCTATGGTGCCCTTAGAGAGTCTCGCTACTTGCTTGGTGCTTTCTTTACCTGCCTGGTTATCCTGTTCGTTTGTGAGGTTGCGGCTGGTATCTATGTAGTTGTTCACAAAGACAAGATTTCCAAAGAAGTGATCAGCTTTTACGACACGGTGTACGACCGGGGCGTCCAGGAAAGCATCGCTGAAAAGAAAGCCTCTGCAGCCGCTGTGCTGAAGGTCTTCCATGAATCTCTGCTTTGCTGTGGGAAGGGGGATTTAACCTCAGCTATAACTGTCTGGGCGACTGAACTCTGCCCTAAGACACAAGGCTCGACAATCATCGAGGACTGTCACACCAAAATTAAAGACCTCTTCAGTGGCAAGCTCTACCTGATCGGCATCGCTGTCTTGGTTGTTGCCTTCATCATGGTCTTTGAGATGATCTTCAGCATGGTGCTCTGCCGCGGAGGCCGGAATCGCCCTTTATACTAAAAGAAGTTTGGGTTACGCACCTGGAGATGCCACCTAATAAAATAGAAAGAAAAAGCTCATTCCTTTGGATCTATTTTTTGTTTCTTTAATTATGCACGTCGGACTTTATTTGTGTTAAAATAATACAGATACTTGCAGCCATTTGGCTTTCCAGCAGTAGTTATTCAACAGCCTTATGGACCTTTAGTTCTGAATCTGATTATACCGATTTCCCCCGAAAGGTCAACCCCTAAGAATGAAAGAAGGTCAAACCTTTAACGGTTATTATTGACGTTTCCTTCTTGTACCTTGGTGTAGCAAAAATATTGAATTCCCGCTTATCTTGTCTTTTTTTGTGCCATATGATGTGGACCGGCAAACTACCAGAATCGCAGCGGTTGCAAGGCTGCCCGTGCTTTAAAACATTAGCAAGTCTATAAAATACAGAAGTCGTTTAACGCTACCGTTATGACTAATGTTTGCCCACATGTTGTTCTCCAAGGGAGGTGGAAACTTTGCTCTCCTTCGTCTGCGGGAGTTTCTCTGAGCTTCATGTAGGGCCGTCCTTACACCTTGACTGTTACTGCACCTTTCAGCCTTATCGATCGAAGTTCTATCAAAAATTAAGATTTTCTATTGGCGACTCAGAGGTGTAAAGTAATATTTAGTTTCGGTGCTTAAGTATTTTTAAGGGGAATCTGTACTTTTCTTATTATGTCTCCCAAAAACATTAGCGTTATTTTCGACAAAAGGAAAAGTGATGTGTCGTTCATGAATGATTCGTTCATTTTGACCGAATCCTTACTATGACTCCGAGAGTTCAGTTTGTATCGCCTGCGCGTTCGCAGCGTTTTATTCTGTACAGGAAATATTATGTTTGTTCTTTCATCACTTCCTTCCTGTTACGTTCACATGCTTGCTTTAAATGAATGGTTTAAATGAATTAAGCAGTTTGTTTAAATATTATTATTAGAATAATTATTATCATCGTTTTTTTTCATTTGCCATTAATGAAATCTGGCTAAAATTTTATATAAAACATTTATATTGAAAATATTTTTGCTTTTCTCTTTTGCATTCACTTTCAATATGTACGTTTCTTTTATCAGAGACTTTTAAAAACTTTTATATCTGAAACAGGTAGTTACTATTCTTTTTTAATGTAAGAAAATATTTTTTTATACTTACATAAAAATAAATATCACATTTTAAATGGAGATACTAAAATATTTAACATTGATTAATTAATCAGCTAATTGCGAAAGGCTGCGATGTGAATGCGATATAAAAAGCCACAGAGAAAACCATTTACACTGCGTTCTGCATACAGTAGAAGCTGTAGTATTTACCTAATGCAGAAGCTGTTTAAATTGTACAGCTATATATTAGTGGATACTCGTAGTCTCACATAAGGAGTCAGACATGTGACTAAAAACAGTTATGGTTTCTATTCCGTGGAACACACAGTCAGTCCAATCTCTGTCCTGGTAGTAAACTGTTTTTTTGTTGCCTAAATATCTAGGAATTACATGTATTTTGCTAAAATTTTCCAGCCAGACGGGCAGCATACAGTAGTTAGACACTGTCTGTGTTACGGACAGGTCAGTAAGCGCTCCTTTTACTGTTTGTCATGGCAATGACTGTCATGACTGGTTTGTTAGTCGGATATACGTTAGTGCACAGTGAAATTCTTTTATTTACAGTTTAGGATGTTCGGGTCAGAGCAGCGGGTCAGCCATGATACAGCACCCCTGAAGCAGAAAGGGTTTTAGTCTCATTTAGGCAGCTGTCGCAAACCGCTTTTGGCTCAAACCCAGCCCATTTGTTGGTATCTTGCAATGCCGGTTAATGCTTATTCTTCTTTTTATTGTAAATTTAGTTAAATTTAGGCAACCGGGGCAGCATAGTGGCTTAGTGGTTAGCACTGTTGCCTCACAGCTAGAAGGCCCGGGTTCGAAAGGGCCTTTCTGTGTCCCTGTGCTTGCGTGAGGGGTTTTACTCCGGGTACTTTGGTTTCCTCCCATAATCCAAAAACATGTATCCAGCTCATTTATTGGTATCGTGCTCATATGAGCAAGTGTGTGTGGCCCTGTGATGGACCGGCGACCGGTCCAGGGTGTACCCCCTCTGCCTTTCGCCCTTTCAGAGACGGCTGGGATAGATTCCCCAAATCAGGGAAATAGTGGGTATAGAAGATGAATAGATGAATGAATGAATGGATAAATCTATGCAACCAGGGGTTAAACGCCTTCTGCAGGGGCCCAAGAGCTGCGACTGTGCAGTGATTGGCAGTGGCACGCCAAAGAAAAAATATGGAGGGCACCGCTGGAGGTGGGGCGTAAATTACGATTGGTTACCACTGCCCTAAATGACTTAATAAATAAAAAATAATCTTTTTTTGTTGTGGCGGCTTTTTTATATATGAATAAACTGTGATGCATGTTGCAATGTTTTTAGGTGATTTGTTGCAAGATTAAATAAACATTGCACCACAATATTGCACACGATGTAAAACAGTTTAACTTCGCTCTTATAAAGAACATCAGGGAAATGTTTTGCAGTCTTTTGCAGTAATTTATGTTGGTAAATTGGATACATTAGTGGCACACAGTTCTGTATTTCCTTTAAAATAGGGAACCAGGAAGTGTGATTATGTGAGGGCATCAAAATAAATAGTTTAATTTGAAAAAAAAAAGTGGCAGCGATTGAAAAATAAGCAAAGATTGAGTTTGCTTTAATAGCTGCAATCACAACATTAGAAACTCCTCCAGGATTTTGCTCATGGTGAGAAACACACATTCTGGTTTAAAAATATAACTGCTGTTTAAGTGTGATGTCACAGCGTGTACCACAAAACACCTTCCCTCATCCCGGTGTTTTTACACACACAAAAAATATATTCATTAATTTAGTGAAATGTACTATAAAGAGTGTGTGTTTCCTTTTAACCTCGGAAAAGGGCAAAAAACAGAGGCTGGTGAACCGTTTACTGAGAACACTGACTCATTTTACAGTCTGTTTATAATCTGAAAAGTTACAGCTAGCGAGAAAAAGGAACTATATAAAAGAACAATAATTATTGACGAATTGAGGTGTTATTATTCAGTAAGATTGTGGTGAAATGACTAGCCATGTTGCCGCATGGCATTTCTACAGTAATCTGTGTTGTTTGTAACCGATAAAAACTGAGTATTTGTAATTCAAGTACGGGTTTGTACGGATTTTCAAACCTGACACTCTTTCGACACTGCGGATTACCTGAATTTTGATGTGTTTTTACCACATGCTGCTTCGCTACATAGTGCCAGTATTCGTACATTAAAAGTACAGTGTAGGATATGTCCTGTTTGTACTGCTAAAAAACAACTGTGATCTATCAAATTCTTTTAATGGTCATGTTATTTTGAATACTAGGAGACTTTGCCAGTATTATGATTAGGCTGCTTTTATAAGTGTTGCTGCCAGGTCAAGATGATAGACTCCAAAGAACTGGTTAGGGGTGTACATATTTGGCTGGGAATCTTTAGGTACTTTAGGATCCGCTCTGATTCTGGGAGTCACAATCCGATCTCAAAATTAATTCTTAATCCCTTTTTTTGTAAATTTTTTTACATCTTTACATTTTAACCAAAATTGGAGTTATACTTCTTGTTTGTTGATGGAATTTCTGTATGACAGTATCATCCATCTTAAAGGTGATTCGGTTTTATAATGTTTTTTTTTATTAACAAAGTTGTGTTCAGGATGAAGAAGCTCTAAATGAAACATGGAAACCTCAGATTAAAAACAATTATGAAGAACACTTAAATAACACTGTAATGACGCACTGTACCTCGACTTGAGCAGCTGCAACTTTTTTTAGAATCCGGTGGAAGTGTTGCCACACAGTCGAATTTGAATTTGATGTTGATTTAAATTAGGCAAACTCCCCAGCGTACGTTTGTGCGTCAGTCAGTGCTTATGTAACAGACCAAACTGTTTATTAAGTTTAGACGTGGTAATTGTATGTCAGCGCTCATCCTGTGTGTGTGGGTAAATGCATTTTTCCCCTCTGGTCTTGCCGTAGGATGGGTTCCCCTTGAGTCTCAAGGTTTCTCCCTAATATCAACAGGGAGTTTTTCCTGGTTGCTGTGAAGTATGAGACAGGGTGGGATTCGTAATGCAGAGATGGCTTTTATTTAGAAAAGGCATTGGCTCTGTCTAAAATCGCATATTCTTTATTATATAATACCCAAGTCGAGTAGTGTGTTTAAATCCATAGTATGAAGAAGTAGATCATCCAGATCATCAACTTTTTTTGATGCTAAGAATTCGAATATACTATTCGCCCTGTGTACTATATAATAAAGAATATGTGATTTTCAGAGCCAATTTGAAATATGACATGTTGGTTGTCTCTACCTCAAGTATATGGGATAGACAACATGTCATATTCCAAAATAGAAAAAAAGCACAGACACGGCAGCTTCATTCATAACAATACAATACATTAATTACTTTTTGTTGAAGTGAATACTAAAGTAAATGTAGTACCCACTCAAATAGTATGTGTTCGGATGAATCATATATCTATTATTAAAAGTGCAAAACAAATAAAATAAAATTGAGTTGAATATTTTATACTCTGTTTTATGGTCTGTGTAATCTAGCCACAGGGGTCACAAGCCAGTGAATTCGGTGCCATGCCCAAGCCTGGATAAATAGAGAGGGTTGTGTCAGAAAGGGCATATCAAATCTAAATATGCAAATCATCCGTCAGAATTTCATACCGGATCGGTCGAGGCCCGGGTTAACAACAACCGCCACCGGAAATTGGGCTACTGTTGGTCAGAGGAGGAGAATGCGGGAATAGACAAAAAGAGAGGAGGAAAGGCAAGAGTGTAGGACTGAGAATAGGTAGATATATTGTGTGTACTGGAGACCAGAAGGAAGGTTAGCAAGGCTCGTAGTATTGGATCGGGATTCAAGTTGTTTTATTATGGTGTGGATAGGAAGAGAAATGGGGTAGGAGTGATCCTGAAAGAGGAGTCTGTGAAGAATGTTCTGGAGGTGAAAAGAGTGTCAGACAGGGTGATGAGTCTGAAGTTAGAAATTGATGGTGAATGTTGTAAGTGGTTATGCCCTGCAAGTAGGTTGTGAGTTAGAAGAGAAAGAGAGGTTCTGGCGTGAGTTAGATGAGGTAATTGTAAGTATTCCCAGAGGAGAGAGTAGTGATAGTCACAGACTTTAATGGACATGGTGAGGGCAACAGAGGTGATGAGGAAGTGTTGGGCAGGTTTGGAGTCAGGGAAAAGAACATTGAAGGACAGATGATAGTAGACTTTGCTAAAAGGATGGAGATGGCTGTGGTAAATCCTTTTTTCCAGAAGAGAAAGGAGCATATAGTGACTTATAAGAGCGGAGGAAGAAGCACACAGGTAGATTACATCTTATGTAGATGAAGCGATCTGAAAGAGATTAGTGACTGTAAAGCTGTGGTGGGGGAGAGTGTAGCCAGAAAGCATAGAATTTTGGTGTGCAAGATGACGATCTTGGTCTGGAATAAGAAGAGATTAAAGGTAGAGAAGAAAACCAAGTGGTGGAAGCTGAAAAAGAAAGAATACTGTGAAGAATTCAGACAGGAGTTAGTGTTTCTAGATGAATGGCAAACTACAGCAGAAGTGATCAGGGAGACAGGAAGAAAGGTGCTAGGTGTGTCATATGGAAAGAAGGAAAGAAGATAAGGAGACTTGGTGGTGGAATAAGGAAGTTAGGATAATATACAGAGGAAGAAGTTAGCCAAGAAAAAGTGGGAAATAGAAAGGACTGAAGAAAGTAGACAGGAATATAAGGATTTGCAGCAACGAGTGAAGAGGGAAGTGGCTAAGGCCAAGCAGAAGGCCTATAATGAGTTGTACACTAGGTTGTACTTGTACAGGTTAGCAAGGCAGAGTGATCGAGATGGGAAGGATGTGCAGCAGGTTAGGGTTATAAAGGATCGAAGTGAGGAGAGTGTACAGAGAAGATGGAAGGAGTACCTTGAAATGTTTATTAATAAGGAAAATGAGAGGGGGAAAAAGGGTAGAAGAGGTAAACAATGTGGAGCAGAAAGTTCAAAAGATCAGTACATGTGAAGTTGGTCCTGATGAAATACCGGTGGAGGTGTGGAAATGTCTAGGAGAGGCAGCAGTGGAATTTCTTACTAGATTGTTTTACAGGATTTTAGTGAGTGAGAAGATGCCTGAGGAATGGAGGAGGAGTTTAAAACCTTTAAAAACAATGGTGATGTGCAGAGTTGCAACAACTACAGAGGTATAAAGTTGATGAGTCATACAATGAAGGTATGGGAAAGAGTAGTGAAAGCTAAGTTAAGGAGGGTAGTAGATATTTGTGAGCAGCAGTATGGCTTTTTGCCCAGAAAGAGCACTACAGATGCAATCTTTGCTCTGAGAATGCTATTGGAGAAGTACAGAGATTGTAGGGAGCTGCATTGTGTTTTTGTAGACCTGGAAAAAGCATATGACAGGGTACCAAGAGAAGACCTGTGGTATTGTATGAGGAAGTCAGGAATAGTAGAGAAGTATGTCAGGGTGGTGGAGGATATGTGTAAGAGAAGCAGGACAGTAGTGAAGTGTGCAGTAGGTCAGACAGAGGAGTTGGGGAGGTGAGACTGCATCAGGGATCAGCTCTGAGCCCCTTCTTGTTTGCTGTTGGTGATGGATCGGTTGACAGACGAGGTCAGGCAGGACTCTCCTTGGACAATAATGTTTGCAGATGACATTGTGATCTGTAGTGAGAGCAGGGAGCAGGGGGAGAAAAACCTGGAGAGGTAGAGGTTTGCGCTGGAGAGAAGAGGAATGAAAGTCAGTCATAGCAAGACAGAGTACATGTGTTTGAATGACAGGGAGGGAAGTGGAACAGTAAGATTACAGGGTGAAAAGGTGAAGAAGGAACAGAAGTTTAAGTACTTGGGGTCGACAGTCCAGAGCAATGGAGAATGTGTAAAAGAGGTAAGGAGTACAGGCAGGTTGGAATGGGTGAAGAAACGTGTCAGGAGTGATGTGTGACAGGAGAATATCAGCTAGAATTAAGGGGAAGGTGTACGAGACAGTGGTGAGACCAGCTATGATGTCTGAAACAGGTGGCAGAGCTGGAAGTAGCAGAGCTGAAGATGTTAAAGTTTTCTTTGAGAGTGACGAGGTTGGACAGGATTAGGAACGAGTTCATGAGGGAGATGGCTCATGTTAGATGTTTTGGAAAGAAAGTCAGGGAAGCCAGATTGAGGTGGTTTGGACATGTACAGAGGACAGGTAGTGAATATATTAGTAGGAGGATGCTAGAAATGGAGCTACCAGGCAGAAGGTAAAGAGGAAGACCAAAGAGTTATATGGATGCGATAAACGAGGACATGAAGTTAGTGGGTGTGACTGAAGAGGATGTAAAGAATAGGGTTAGGTGGAGACAGATGATTCACTGTGGTGACCCCTAAAAAGGTAACAACTGAAAGAAGTTTTATGGTCAGTTCATATGTTCTAGTCAATAAAGACTGGATCAGCAGCTTCTTTTGTAAAGCTGTGTTGGTCCAGTGCCTACAGTATGCATCGCTCTACAGCCCATTTAGAATATCTTCTTCTCATCCAGCATGCGTATGTGTAGCAGTCTCCATGGCGACGAGCGCTGTGCCCAGGGACAACCTGCCAACTTATAAGCTGGTGGTGGTGGGTGATGGCGGTGTGGGAAAGAGCGCCCTCACCATCCAATTCTTTCAGAAGATCTTTGTGCCTGATTACGACCCGACCATCGAGGACTCCTACCTTAAGCACACTGAGATCGATGGACAGTGGGCCATACTCGACGGTAAAACACTTTTCCAGATATATATATGTGTGTGTTGGGTATTGTGTCTGTGTCTTTGTCTTATTTGATCAAGACTGTGTCTGTGCTTACTCTGTGTGTTACATAATCCAGTACAGCATAAAACATTTTGTTAAACTTACAGAAACCAACTCAAAAAACTACATTTATGGCATTTCACAGATACTCCAAACTCTATGGGCCAACAGATATTTTCACACCTTAGTGCATCTTAGCAACAGCTTTACGCATAGCTTGGTGAGCAGCTTCAGGATTATGGTCATGTCAGAAGTCTCTTATCAGTGCCACCTATTGTGGTGGAAACCCACAATAAACTGTGTGTTTGTTTGTAGTACTGGACACGGCGGGTCAGGAGGAGTTCAGTGCTATGAGAGAGCAGTACATGAGGACCGGAGACGGCTTCCTCATCGTGTTTTCGGTGACCGATAAAGCCAGTTTCGAGCATGTGGACCGTTTCCATCAGCTCATCCTGAGAGTGAAAGACCGGTAAGAAACCAGTGGCAGTTATTCATTTATAGGGCGAAACATCAGCAGGTTTTATAACTAAACAGATGGCCTGTTCCCTCACTTTTCATTCCCACAGACAGTGACGGCAGTCGAACACCTTTTATGTTTTTTATTAAATGCTTTATTGTGATGGCAGGTTACTCAAATGAGCAGTCATCTACAATCTGCTTATTAATGCGAAACAAAGGTTTGCAACTATATTGTTTCATTCTACAGTTTTTTTATAGTGGCTGCATTTATTTCATTTCCTGAACTACAATGTTGTAAATTTACCTAAATTTATAGTACCAAAATCATACTAGGCGTGTCCACAGGGGTGCCCAGAGTTGACACCAGTGGCTACCCTTTGGGGCGCCATTATATTTAAATAAACTTAATAATCCAGTGTTAAGCACAATGTGAACAATCCTTTGTGTGTGTGTTTTTTTGTGTATGTTTGTGCAGGGATTCATTCCCGATGGTTCTCGTCGCTAACAAAGTCGATTTGGTGCATTTGCGCAAAATCACTATCGACCAGGGAAAAGAGATGGCGATGAAACACAGTGTACGTGCCTTTCTCAGTACTCACCAAAAAAGTGTTACCAGCACTGTATGTAAAACCCTTAACTGAATCTTTTAATCCTCTGTAATTTTCCATTTTTCACTTTGGTGGAACTTTGATAATAATTGTCTACAAATATACTTGAAGATGTAAAAGCCTGCAATAGCGCGGTTTCACCAGTGTGGTGCTACATTGTAAGATGAACGGTTTGCTTCTGACCAAACTTCTGCCTTCTTTTAACAGATTACCTATATTGAAACTAGTGCAAAGGATCCACCCATGAACGTCGACAAAGCTTTTCACGAGCTGGTGCGAGTGATTCGGTGAGTAAAGTTGAAGGAAAGTGAATCATGTAGCATGTTAAGTTACCCAGTTTATTTATCTGCTGAAAATTTAAAGATATTAGGAATGTCACTGACTCAGTAGTGTGACTTAATAACAAGATATAGAGGGGGGTTAATATCAATGCTCAAGTGGCGCAACAGTTTTAGCCTGGTGATGTTGGGGCTTAAAAGCTTTAACCATTAAGCCAGCAGTATGTGACATTTCACAAGTCAGGAGTTGAAATGCTCAGTTTGCTACAGGCAGACTGGGTTGATGTAATCTGTTGTTTCTGTCAATCACAGTGATATAGCAGATCCAGGGCTGATGGCACTTTCCTCAGAGTGTTTTGCTGCACTCTAACTAAATGATTTTTGCTTGCCAGATGCCACGATCTCTCCTATGTGTATTGATGTACACATGTAGCGTTCTCGGGCACAATGATTCAATAACGAATTATAAAAACTAGTCAGGATCCAGCCAGCAGTTGTTGCAGAAGCACACAGTGATGTAAAACACAGCATTTAGCAGGACTAATTTACGTTAGATTGTATATCAATGGTGCAATCCTCATCCTCCAGTGTATGTGTGGGACGGGACACATAACTGATGATAATTGGATTAGGTTGAAACAGAGTGCGGGTGTTCACATACAAGCATGCACGTCGACAACTGCTCTTTAAGTCCGTACTTCCTGAACCGTCAAAGAGTCTGTTCTACATAGAACGGTTACCGATAGTATGAATGAAATTCAAATGTACTACAATATTCAGAATGATTTTCAGGTTTGCTTTCTCAAACTTTAAGTATAAACGCTATTTAACCTTTGTTGAATTAAAAGTCTGTAAAACGTGTTTATGTAAAGTGTAACTTATAACCAGGAAGAAAGAGTCTCTTTACATCGGCGGGAAGTAATTCTAATCTAATGAAGCACCTCACATCGTCACGCGACCGCCCCTGCTTTTTTAGGTCATAGTAGCTGCTTAATTATTTTTTTCTTATTTTCGTTCAAAATCTATAGGCAGCAGGTTCCGGAAAGGGCCCAGAAGAAGAAGACAACAAAATGGCGGGCAGACAGGCCATCCGGATCAGCCAGATATCACTGTGTCCTACTCTGACTGTTTGTATCTCTGTTATCTCTCTGGGCAGGTCAACCATGCGATGATGGCTTGGACTGTTAACACACACTCACTCATCACAGAGCTTCTTAAAATGTTATACTTCTGCACACAGTGTTTTCACTTTAGTCTAACCAATTTAGGAGACAAAGCTTGCTAGCCAGTGTTTCATAAGTTGTATAAAGTAAAAAAAAGGCGCAATAGAAATGCATTGTTCCAGTTTTATCTCCTAATCAAATGTTGACAAACTGGAAGACGAAACCAGTCCAGCGGCATCTATATTATTGAGGCCTTGTTTTTGTACACATTTCTTCTCGTTGATCTTATAATTGTAAAACAATCCTTCGATAGCACAAGGATTTGTTTGGTTTTTACTGCGAAAGGCCCTCAAGGCGAAGATCATGTGGATGAACTTTTCTTGGGGGACAAAAAAAAAACCCCCACCTGTTTTGTAAGTGCCACTCAAACGCAGAAGCCATCAGTCAAAGCCATCTAGCTAACTTCACACTAAAATACACTGATCCTGCTGCTAGTGTTTACGAAACCAGAAGTGTAGAAGAAATCCATATAAGGAGTATCAGTTAATAAACAAATGTATGGGAAACATGTACCAGTTTTGGGTGACTAATTAGTCCTGGGCTCAGGTTCTCACCAGGTGATCATCAGGTTTACCACAGGTCCTCACCACATTCTCCTCTAGGTTTTGGTCAGGTTCTTTTCAGTTGTGTGCAGGTTTTTTTTTTCTCAACTTACACAGCGCATTTCTTGGAAAAAACTTTAGTTCCTGTTTCAACCAAGAGCTTTTTGCAGAGGATAAATAAATGAACAACAAACAATTAAACAATGACGGGTGGCAAAAGGACGAAATCACCTCCAGCGACAAAAGAGACGACGAATGCTTGTGGTTGGTCATCCATCACTGGCCTTCAGATTAAATCAAGCCTAAAGTTGTTATATCAACACAAAGATGAAGTTTGTATGAATACATAATCACAAAACCATCCGACATGATAAATGTCACTGAAGAATCAACTCTGTACTGTTACACTGAACAGTTTGTGCATTGACGGGAACCGCTTTCCATTTATGGTCAAGGGTCCCATAATCAAGAGTGCTTAAAGTTTGTACACATATTCATCTCAAATGCACTATTGCTTTAAAGAAAAAACAAACAAACAGAAAAAAGCTTACGCTTGTGAAAGAATTGTCTCTTGTATTGGCTTTAGGGGGAAAGCAACCCCCCCCCAGTTTTTTTTTAAGGTGTTTGAATGTAAAGCTTATCAATTGCGCTGTTTATGATCAGCCAAATAAGCAAAGCCGTTTTCATTGTGACGTTCTAAAGTATGTGTTGTTAGCGTGTTTACCGTTTGTCGTACATTTTGCACCAGGATGGTATTTTATCTTCTGTGATTTTTACCAATTTTTGCAAAGTTGAGGCGCTGTATTTTGCAATTTCAGTAAAATCCTAGGGCAGAAAATGTGCTGGAAGTCATTTAGCTACTGTTTTTACACCTTATTATTATTATTATTGTTATTATTATTATTATTATTAATGTTAAAGTTTTTGTGTGATGAATAAGTGGGACTGTAAAAGAAAAAAAAAATTGACTGTAAAATTTTTCAAGAAGCATTGTAAGGATTTAAGACCTTGTGGCACGTCACTGCCTTTTATATTTAATAACTGTGTGTTTGTGTAATACAGATTTTACTATATAATTCATTTCTTGTCATTTGTTTTGGCTTCGATATTTTAGATGCAAAATCACAGGTTTAAATTAATTAACCAATTAATTCAAAATAGTAGAGATGAACAGACTTATCAAGTCATATAGAGTATTTGTTTATATCATATAGCATATATTCAAAAAAAATCTTTTAAGCACTATTCCTTCCAAATAATATTTGTTACGAAACATAGTTTTTTGGCAAGTATGTTTGTCACAACACTTTGTTTTTATTTCCATAGCAGAATGTATGACTAGCTAGTGCAAATTGGAATTTATGCTAGCTAGCATTTGGGGTGGAAACCCCTCATTTGCCTAAAAGCCAGAAAATTGAAGTAATTGAGCTATTTTAACAGGTAGACTCACTTGGACTTTTAAAAATACATTGCACATACAAAAGTTACCAAAAGTGTTTTGCCGAAGCCCTCGTGTTGTAATCATGAAATCGCTCAAATGCATCTAGCATGCAGACCATAATGCTAACAATATCAGAGGGTTATTTTATAGCTGTCTTGTCAAACTGGTTAAAGGCCTAAGTGGAATATGTAATTTTAATGTGACTTTTAGCAGGTCACATAAGCACATAAACTAACGTGTGTAGTATATATATATATATTAATTATCCTGGTCGTTATCACAGTGGATCATGGGACTAATCTGAAAAACACACGTAACAGGACTGGAACATATATTCTGGATTCACTGCTGATCCATCAAAAGGTACCATATACACCAGAAGTCACCAGACTCAGTCCTGGAGGGCCGGTGTCCTGTAGAATTTAGCTCTAACTTTTCTTAACACACCTGCATGTAAGTTGAGAGTATACCTAGCAAGATGTTGGTTAGCCAGTTCATGTGTGTTTAATTAGAGTTGGAGGTAAACTCTGGTAGCACCCCTGGTATACACAAATAGACTTGGGTAACCCATGTTATAATTTACTTTGTCCCACTTGTTTTCTAGCTTTTCCGAGAAAGACATGGTGATTTAATATTTCCTACAAGCTGATTGACTCAACACACCTGAACCAGGGTGGGGCGGAGGTAAAATTTAACTAATCTGAACAATAGAACCAAAGGAACACAAACAAACAAACACACACGCACATACACATTGTTTAAAGTTTCACCCAGTGTTCACACCAGGTTTATCACTAGGTTCTTGCCAGGTTCCTGTCAGCTTCTTTCCAGGTTTTTTGCCTACACGAGCTTGAATGAGTCAGGATTTACTCCCACGGAGTGTTTGTTGGACAAGTTTCAGTTCTATTTCAACCTAGTGCGGAATTTAAACAGGGCTAATATATATTAGATTTATTATTCTGGTCATTATCACATAAAATCAGAGCCCTAATCCTGGAAACAGGACTGCACAATGCTGGAACACAACCTGGTTGAGGTAGTTAATTGTAATTCTTTATTGTATCCCTGTACATTTTACAGCCAGGTGATGGCAGTGTTTAACAACTTTGTAAAGGTTGATAAATTTCCGAATCATGTTCTTGCAATTAAATGAAAACATTTGCAAAATAAATACAAACACAATCTTAAGAATAACGACAATTTCATTCTATTAGTGAAACTTAATAGTATAATTAGTATAATAGCCTATTAATTAAAACAAAAGTAGTCAAAAAAAGTGAACATGGATGCAAAGACAAAATGAAGAATTAATTATCGAATTAACCCTGGTCTTTCTGGTACCAGTCCAACACCTTAACCACCACTTTCCCACCACTTTTTAACCTTCTTTGCATCCTGCATCCCATTAACATACTATTGTGTTGTTTTTTTCTTTATTCAATATTGCGTTTTGTATAATTATCATTGTCAATTGAGATAATATATAAAAAAAACCAACAACCGCAAAGAGCAATCAGTCATACTCTTGGGTACACCCTTGTGGCCAGTGGGCTGCCAAACAGCTGCTTAGTTTGCTTATGCTTTATTATTGCTTATGGGTAATATTGTAATTTATATATGTACATCCAGTGGTGGCGGTGCATTTGGTACCTGGGGCCTTTAGTGGTAATTTACCAGACTGATACACCTCTTAATACCACCACCATCACATCACAATTATAGAAACCATTAACACTAAACAAACACACAACATAACACGGCGTGGAAATATAGACATTTCACGTAAAATCAGTTTTATTAAAGCAAGAAACCCCGTTAAGACTCCAAACCTCTACACTACAAGCACAACTGTACCACATACAACATCTGGAGCAGTTCAGAATCAATATTTATCTTAATATCAATATAACATCACAAAAACAGTAAAGATATAAATAATATATATCATACATTTAAAGACTGTAAGTCGGTGTTACTGGTCGGCGGCACTGATCTGGATGTGCTAAATAAGCTCTTTTCCGTGCTGAGACAAGCTAGTTATCTTTGGGGTTAGCCAAACTCTCCTCACCAGGTCTAACTTTTACGGAAAAGTCCGCCTTAAAAGCGTATTTAAGTTTGCCTGAGACCATGTTTACCAATTGTGTGTGTAAAAATCCTAATTCAACTGTGCAACTGCATTTTGCTAGTCCTTATTTTTCATATAAAAATGTGCAATAACCTTTTTCATACTTTTTATTTCTATTTTACTTAAAAATGCACAACTGGAAGATTCTGTCACCAAAACAAATTCCTTGTAATTGCAAACCTACTTTGCAATAAAGATCTTTCTTACTCTAAACTGGGCTAAAACAGAAAAATGAACAGAAGGACGGAAAAATGCTGACGTCATTGTATGCCAGCTAGCGGGCCACGGGAAGCGGACTTGAAATCTGACTGGTTAAAGAAACAGTTTTTAATAATATTAACCAATTAGCAATCAGCCAATGCTAATGTAGTTCTATGAGCAGCACTATTGATTCTGAAAGCTCTGGGTAGATGAGATTAACATGGCAGCACATAGAAACTGAAATCTTGATTGGACAAAAAAATCTAACATACACGTATTGAAGAGAATAAACTGTACGGAATAAATCAACACAATTTCATAACACAAATATTAGAATTTAGGTTGTAAATGTATGTCAGTGCTTCTGATAGTGTTTAGGCAGCAGAGAAGGACTTACTGACCCGCACTGCACACCACTGGGTGCGTTTTATATATATATAATTTTTTATCTCTCTCTCTCTATATATATATATATAGTATTGTATAAGTATAGTATATTGGTAAGTATATTCAATTCATTGTCATTGTGCAAGGTACATGTACAGAGCCAATGAATTTTCGCATATCCCCATCTTAGTAAGTTGGGGTCAGAGCGCAGGGTCAGCTATGATACAGCGCCCCTGGAGCAGGAAGGGTTAAGGGTCTTGCTCAAGGACCCAACAGTGGTTGACTTGCCGGAGGTGGGGCTCGAACCCAGGTGTTTCTGGTCTTCAGATTAACAACTCAGCACCTTAACCATTTGAGCCACCCTGGCCCCTACATAAGAGTATAATAGTATAGTAGTATAGTATCTTATTCATTTGTCTTCATTAAGCCCTTTGGTCAGGATGTGGAGCTTATTCGGAACTACACACACACCCTTTCACCTACCAGCAATTCTACCTGACAACTCCAGATCTGTAACAAACCTTCTCATTGTTCCAGAGCTGCTTCTCCTTTCTATCTCTCAGTTTATTGTGCTATTAATTAAATCATTACTGGCATCATCTTCGTCATCATCTTTTTTCTTTGGTTCATCATATCATATATATATATATATCTTATATAATTGGGGCAGGGTGGCTCAAATGGTTAAGGTGCTGAGTTGTTAATCTGAAGACAAGAAACACCTGGGTTCAAGCCCCACCTCCGGCAAGTCAAGCATTGTTGGGTCCTTGAGCAAGACCCTTAACCCCTCCTGCTCCAGGGGCGCTGCATCATAGCTGACCCTGCGCTCTGACCCCAACTTACTAAGATGGGATATGCGAAAAATGCATTTCATTGGCTCTGTACATGTACCTTGCACAATGACGATGAATTGAATATATACTTATATATATATAGACACATTTATATATATATATATATATTATATTTCATTAGCTGCTTTTTATGTTCATAAGAACAAGCTTTTTTTACTGAAACTACTGTTTCAGGTTTAAATTTAATGCCATTGTTCAGTGTAAATGTGGAGGGACAAAGCAAATCCGTAGAGGGACAATGAGGTGAATGCTTAAAAGTAAAAAGGCGTAATTGGCGAGTCATTTTGATATTACTGCATGTGGAAAGAGCTGCAGTTTTCAAGCTTTCTCAAAACAAGCGAAGCAAAGAGCCATCATCAAATAACAATGTTTAATCATGCTTAAGGAACTCCTGGCTTTAGGTTTAGCTATTTATCTCCATCTGCTATTTTTTTTGTAAATAACAGATTGTTCTTTTTAGAAAAAAAGGGTGTTGGGTAAGAAGATAAAAAGAAAGAACAGGAGGAACAGAATGCCTTGCAGTCACAGTATGTGCAGAAAAGAAAAGAAGAAAAGTGTCAAAGAGAGTGTGAGAACTTTTTATTTTATTTATTTATTTTTTACTAAATACCCGTGAAGACACCCACATGGCTCCCAATGCATTTGCTTGATGTGTTTTTGTTCTTGATGCAAGCTTATTCCTAGCTAAAATATCTTGATTTTACATTTATTACTCCAGTGGTTATGGAGCTGTCTAGAAGATTGTGGATTTAAATCCCCAGCATAACCAGGCCTCTAAAACAATTCGATAAATGTAAATCGCTCTGGCAGGGGTGCCTCTAAGGCAGGGGTGGGCCGGTGTCCTGCAGAGTTTAGCTCCAACTTGCCTCAACAAGTTATACCTTGCAGGATATTGATTCAGGTGTGTTTGATTAGGGTTGGAGCTAAACTCTGCAGGAGATTGCCCACCCCTGCTCTAAGGGGTTAGGGGGGTGTGAATTATAACAATTTTAAGGAATCCATTTTATTGTTAGTAACACTACCAGCAGTATGTGTGCTGTGGTAGGGGGCCCAACATTATATTCTTTCATAGGGCCCAAAATTGCTAGCTGTGCCCCTGCCCTCTGAATAAGGGTGTGTGGCAAATGGCAAAATTAAAGTTGTGTTTTTTCTAATGAATATTATCCTGTGCTGTCCAAGAATGTCAGGATTCTGTCCAAGATTGTAGACCTTTACAAGGCTGGAATAAGCAACGAGAACATTTTCAAGCAGTTTATTGAGAAGGTGACCACGGCTGGTGCGATTATTCATAAATGAAGGAAACACAGAATTACCTTCAGTCTCCCTCTGTCTGGAGCTCCATACAAGATCTCACCTCATGGAGTTTAAAATGATCATGAGAACAGTGAGGAATCAGCCTTGTCAATGAATTCCTTGTCAAATTACCAGGAAAACAATCGGTAACACACTATACCATGAAATACTGAAATCCTACAGCTCCTAATCCTATAGAAAATCTGTAGAGGTAGCAGAAGGAAACCTTAATGACTTGGAGAGGATTTGAAAGAAGAGTGGGACAAAATCCCTCCTGAGATGTTCAACACTTTTGACTGAATACAAGAAATTCTTACAAGAATTCTTACAAGAATCAGTGGGCAAACGTACGAAATCAGCAGGAAAGGTTTAAAGGGGTTTTTACAAGCAGTCATGCAAGAATTTTGTCATTAACTTCATGCTGAGAAATGATGTAGATATGGATTGTGTATGAACACACAGCTGGGAGTGCTAGGAGTGCTGCAGTGTCTTATTCCTGAGCTCTTATTCATTTGTCTTCATTAAGCCCTTTGGTCAGGATGTGGAGCTTATTTCAGGAACTATACAAACACACACACACACCCTTTCACCTAGCAGCAATTCTACCTGACAACTCCAGATCTGTAACAAACCTTCTCATTGTTCCAGAGCTGCTTCTCCTTTCTATCGCTCAGTTTATTGTGCTATTAATTAAATCATTACTGCATCATCTTGTTCTTTGGTTCATCTGTTAAACTGCCTGTCAAAACCCTTTGACTTGGCACACGCTGCTCAAAACAAGTACCAGCCTTCAAAACACAAATCCAAGACATGAACAGAATCAACAACAAACCAACTGCATTTACAAGACAGTTTTACTAGATGGATGGATGGATAAATGGATGGATGGGATGTATGGAAGGATGGATGGGATGGATGGATGGATGGATGATCTGAGAATAAATATAGTCATTATACATATAGGAGATCCTGTCCAGACTATTGTACTATTTGTACAGGTTTAGTGGTATCCAGGCCAACCATAGAAGGGTGGGCAGACAGATATCCTAGCTGGGCAATTTTTGGGGGTGGGGATTGAGGCGATAGATACTCTAAAATTCAACTAATTAATTAACTAATGATGCACTAGCAAAAATATTGTTGTACTAATACTCTTTCTTGGGTTTGGTTAAAAAGACATAATACATTGTCAATATAAACACCAAAATGTTTTTAAAATGTTAAACGAATGGTTATTTTTTAACGTTGAGAATGACTAATAACTGGACTAATAAGTTTGGACCAAATAAAAATGAAATATTCAAGTAATATTTTGAAAAGAGTGAACATTTTTTAAAAATCCGTTTTAGTTTTTCCGATTCGGAATTGTTTCTGACACGAGATGATGGATTTTTCACCGTTGCCACTAACAGGCTTTTTTTAAAAAAAAATTATGCATTGCATTTGGAAGCAAAGATTTCCACACTTCATAAATTGCTTGACTGTCTGTTACAGCTTCTCCGTAATTCTTCACAGACCGGCAGTCGACTTGCGAGTGTAAACCGAGGCCAGTATTTACAGCCAATCAAAAACGGGAAACTGTTTGGTTTTTGCATTGTGATTGGTCGGGGCCTTGTTTAAACTTCTCGCCACAGAGCCCACATTAGACTGCTTTCAAAGCAAAAAAATCCTACAAAAGAAAATAAAAACAGATTTGTATACTGCGGTTTTTTACCAAATACCAAGACAGACGTTTAGGTGGGCTCAGCCCACCTCTACCTATGCCTAGAGCCGGACCTGATTGTATCTGGGGACCTTGTGGCCTGTGATTTAACCCGACTTTACTCAGTTATCTCCAGATATAGGAGCTTTGGTAAGGGTATTACTTGGGTTATAGGTATAAAGGTATGAGCTTATAAACAGAGGAATGTTCTTTATCTATGCTTTTTTTTTTGTGTTCACATTTCTGGTGTCATTTATTTTTATTTGGTGGCATTTATTCTTCATTCTTTGTGCTTAGAAATAATAAAAAAAAAGATACACAACCCTGCCAAATCCTGGCCAGAGACGGCCATGAGACTAATATTATCACATGACCTCGGTGTCCGTCGGAATACACTATGATGGGTCAAACTACAAACATGGCCGATTGGCATGGGATTTAGATCTTAAACCTATACTTGACCTGTGCGAATAGGGTTTAAAATATTAATTAACAAAAATTCCCGAAGAAAAATATTTTAATTTTACTTGCAGGTACCTGGGATTTATTTTAGTAACATCAAGTAAAATAAATCCTTTTTAAGGCATTTTGTTCGACTAATTTCAGGTCTGAAAATATGAATAGAAAGAAGACAAATTCTGTTAATAGACCTCCACAACTTGATCCGATAATTTTATACTCGATTTTATAAAATTTCTGAATAAACTTAAGCTTTCTACGCTCTAAATACACATAGAATTTCACTGACAGACCACCAGAGGTCTGTTATTTGTTACCGCTTTCAATTTTCTCTCCTGATTGTTCACACCTGCTTTGTCTTGCAACTGAAAGTTCTGTTCTTTGAGTCTGATTTAGTTTTTCATTAGCCTAGCTTGGTGTTTTAACCTTAGCCTGCTTTCTGTGTGTAGCATTTCTTTCTCTTTTTTTTTTTTCTTATTATATTTTCTTGTTCTATTCTCAGTTCCTCAGTTTGTCCTCCTGTCACCAGTCTTCAGAGAAGACACGTTCTTCGAAGTAAGTGCTTTTGAAAAAAAAATGCTTATTCTCCTGCTCTGTGATTGGTGTTTCGAAGTCTTTTGAATATTTCTTTTCTCTCGCATTTAGTAGTGATTCTCTTTCGGTGTTTTGTTCTGTATGATTACCTTTTTTTGCACTATGACAAAGCTGCGATCTATCGATGGGCCTGTGATTGCATTTCTTTTATCGATTAATCTTTAACCAATAATCTTTTGCTGTCAGAAAACACTTTGGGCAATGAAACTCACACACATTTTTTTTTCTGGCAGCTTTTCTCAATGTTTGTAGGTGTTTTTTTTTTTTTTTTGTTTTTTTTTGCAATGAAAGAAAAGGAATAATTGCACCACCAAAAGACACTCAAACAGTTTAGTTCTGCTTTGGTGAAGATCAGCAGGGAAGTGCTTGACATGCTTCATTGCGGTTATTTTCCTTGGTAAATGAGAGACATTAGCGTATTAGCACAGCTTTTTAAATAGATAACCAGACAGAGTGTTTGGTGATGCCTTTGTTACGTTTTGGGAGATTCAATAAGTTGCAGGGTTTGTTTCGCTGGATAAAAAGATTTACTTTATTTACTTTTTCTAAAACTTTGATAAAAATGATCAATGGATTTAGTTATAATTCGTAAAGATTAATTATCACTGATGGATTTATGATGCTGTTCCCTGCTGTAAACAGGACCGGCAGCTGCTTTATTGCTTTAACTTCTGCTAAACATCAGTTAGTGTCTCTGTGTGCTGTGAGGAATCTGCCCCCGGTCACACTGACAGGAAAAACAAGAGGGAAAAGGACTCGACTTTTTATACTTACAATTACGATTTATTTATCGTTTATTTCTTTCTTTTGTTTTCATTTTTTTTTTTTGCTTTCCTTTTATTTTCAAGGCTTTTTTTGTTGGCTTTCTTTCTTTCTTACTTTCCTCTTTCTTTTGTTGTCCTTTTTTTTTTTTTTTGTTTTTTCTTTCTTTTTCTTTTTCTCCTTTCGTCTTTTTTTTCTAACTTTTTTTTTTTTCTTCTTTTGTTCATTTTTTTAACTTTCTTTATTCTTTTTATTTATTCTCTGTTCTTTCTTTTAAATACTTTTTCAAAGTTACATTTTCATGCATTTTGCCTTTATTAATAGAACAGGGGATGGGATTGGGGGGTAGAGCAGAAGGAACACTAGTCAGAATCAAACCCTGGGTCGCCACAGCGCATGTGAATTCCGGCGCCATGGTGTAGTGGGTCTTTCTTTCCTTTCTCTCCCCCATCTTTTCCTTTTTCTTTCTTTCTTTTTTTTTTTTTTTTTTTTTTTACTGAGGACATTGAGTTGCCCTGTTTTTTGTAGTGCATTATGGGATTTTTTGATTTGGGGACTGAATGTTCCAGTGCATTGGAAGTATTTGGGGTTTAAGAGAAGCAGAACATTAGCTGGCTGCTGTTTGAATACACACACACGCGCACACACACACACACACACACGAGTCTGCCTGTTAGATTGTGCTGTACTGAAGTGCTTTACAGCAGGAGGCTTTGTTTGCGTCACAGCTCAGGGGTTTGATTGAGTACAGTCTTTGTGGAGTCAGTGTGTTTTTCCTGTATGTGTGTGTGTGTGTGTGTGTGTGTGTGGTACCTCCCTTTTTTAAATTTTTTTAATTTTTTCTGTCTAATAATTTGCCGTGAGCTCAAAACATGACTTTGACGTTCCAGAGTCAAGATGAACATGTTCTAATTATCAATAATCGATTTCTAAGGACTTTGTCAATCAAATTTACATATTACATATGTTTAAGATTTATAGAAAGTAAATAAAGTTTGGTTCCCAAGATGGTCTTTTTTTTTTTTTATCACTTTAACTTCAGCACCAGTGCTGGGCTCTTAATGTTCTTTTGTTGGGACCAAACACGCAGTTTTTAAGGTAATCAATTCATTCCAATAAGTAAGAAATCTAATTGCGATGCCCCGAGCAGTACGTCACCAAAAGCACTTCATTATGTCTTATTTTGAAGATGCATATGTGCGGCTGTAATACCACCGGAAATTACTGCAAGAGCAGATGTTCGTTACAAAACAGTTTTACACGGCATGCAACGTTTCAGATCGATTTCCTGTTGTTCCCGTTCGGGGTCTTTAAATATATTCTGATCCTTGGTGACAAACCTAACATGTTCGGTTAAAGGTCTAATAAATAACAGTCTAATTTACACCAAACCCCCAAGCAGTAATATTGTAGACTGATACTAAAAGCTGGGATTTACAGCACAGGTATTATAGAATGACTCTTCACTACATTTACAACCACTAGCACCGAAGTCTGTTCCTGTCTGATATATAGATCTGTTACTGTGCAGAAAGAGTGCCTGCAAAAGCCAAGCCGAGAGAACGTGTGCACTGATGTGTAAAGCTTTCTGCTTCTTTGCTGCTGTCATCTCTAGGATTCTATATAATTAGCGCTCATTAAAGCAGTGTGGAGAACTGAGCGGAGAGAAAGCGGCTTATTTACCCCTTCACCGAGTCCTCCTTAGTGGTCCTGCTGAACACCAATGCCTGCTTCTAGCAGCACGAGTGTAAGGAGCAATTACTCACTGCTGAAACACATTCTGAAGTATTTTTCTCAAAGCCCTGTGTTGATGTCATGACTAAACATTTAAAGTATAGTTATAAGCATTAATTCTGTATAATGGAATTTACTCACCCAGTCATAGCTTGGAAACAAGTGAGTTTGTTATATATTATTGGCATTTCCACCTGCCACACATAATAAGTGTGTGTGTGTTTAAACGACACACTTTTTGCAAGACATTGCACAACTATAGGCTTTACGTAATTGTGCCGCTTTAAAAAAAACCCATCTCAAATTCCATTTTAAGACATAATCAACAAGTATAACTTTGTGGCATAGGATACCATTTTTAGCAAAAAAAAAAAGCCACACTTAAAGCATGCTGGTGGTAGCTCCCACACTTGTAGAACTTGTTTGTGCTGTGAATAATGAGGTAAACCAACACTACAGTTCACTCTGAAAACACCACTTTCTAAAGTGAAGCATGGAATCGGTAGCCTCATGCATTGCACTAGGGCTGCTACAGCAATTTTTTTTTCCGTCATAGTTGATAAATCAGACATTTTTCTGGCTGGCAATTTTAGTTGAAATATTGAGTTTTGCCAATTGTAACTGAGAATTATTTTTTTATTTTTACTTTATTTTACTTTAGCTTTAACCATATTTTTATAGGGCTGCAATAATTACTGATTATTAAGCAAGCTTTAAATTATTATTCAGCTTTTTTAATTTGTAGTTATAATAATAAGGTTGTACAAATTCCCACCAATAAAAAAAGTCAAACAATTGTATAAATATTTTCATCTGAATGTTATAGAAATATTTATTTTTTAAATTTTATATTATATTATATTTACGCAACAGCTGATTTTGTTTGTAGTTTTGTAAAATAATTCTTCACAATCTTTTGGTTCCGCTATCTGCACACTCCAACGTATGATCAACCGAAGTTTCTTTTGAGCAGGAAAATTTCTTTCCTTCGTCCTACAGCGCCACTATGGTTAAACGGTGCTATTGCAGGCTTTACATTAGGACACGTGGCATCGAATAAGAACTCGAAAAAATATCTTATTGTTGACGTTGTCAATAAAGTCTACCAATTGTTTTATCCCCAGTGTAGTGTGCACAATTTTAGCTCTGAAAAAAATAATATAAGTTCAGCTCCCATCAACATCAGTGCTAATAGAATGAAATCTCTGTTCAAGGTTTTTCAATAGGTTGGGCAGTTTGACAAGATGATTAGGCAGAATGTCGGTGTATCGCTGATTCTAATAACAACACTACACAATGGCGAATACTCAGGCATTCATAACATGATGGATACCACATCCAGATACATGACATTAACAAATATTACAGAGCATAAAGATTTGTACAGTGTGTTGCACATGTGTTGATATTTTTGGAAAACTATAGTAATAAAATGTCATTTCTTTGCTCAAACCAGAGTATGCTTTTTTTAATCGCTCTAGGATTTCTTTTTAAGATGAAAGACGACTGAGTGATGAAATATTTAATGTAAAATGTAGGATACACACCAGCAGGTATGAAGGGATGTTCAATTTGTTAGAGATTACAAGGAGAATCTACAGTTCCCTTTCTATCATTTACTGTGATGTTGTGTTGAGTGTACAACATTTAGGGGAGTTTGGGAGCCTCTGATTTTTTTTTTTTTTTTGAATAGGCAAATGAAATTGGTTGAGAAGAATTTGCATGGCTGGCCATGTCCCGCATATCCAGGACCAAATAAGCCAACTGAATGCTGTGTCTTTTGCAAGAAACGAAGCATCAAAGCATTTACCGTTTACCTCATAATTCATCGTGTCACTGTAGAAAGAGATGAAGGCATGGTCAGTGGTCTTTTCCTTGCTGCAAAACTGATTTAAAAAAAAAAAGCAGAAAGCCAGAGAGGACCCTGTGGTGCAGCAAATTCCTAGAAGAGCATTTTTCCCACATCACAATGAAAGAGCGTAATTTATCATGTCTTTTCAGTCGTGTGTTTCTAGGTGCGGTCGGTAGGCGTATCGCTAGCATCGACGGTTGCTGCTTTCTTTGTTTGGCAGGGTCGCAGACATCTGCAGGGTTACACCCAACATGGAACCCTTTTCGGGTAAAGGGAGGGGATTGGCTAGAGAAGATGGCGGTGAGGTGGTTTTCCTGGTGGAACCCTGGCTAGGTTGTGTCCCACATGTAGTGGCTTCTTGTGCGGCACTATAGATGTATTACCCTGATGTTACCCTTACAGGGCAGTGTTCCCTCCTCTTAGTGTGGCGCCCACCCCAGGGACTACTTTATGTGGTCCTTACTCTGTCGATGCATAGATGAATACTTCAGATGGCAGGATGTGATCTCTGTAGGGCCCCTCCCACTGGACTCCCAGTACCTGCAGAAACCTTCACCTGTGGCACCCTTCGCTCTTGTTAGGAGAGGATAAGGCTTATCCCAGGTTCTGGAAGGCCTGCAGATCAAGTAGGACCGTGTCAGCGACGCGCTTGTTCCTGACCGAAAACCTCTGACTTAGTCCGGCAGCAGTGGCGTGCAATATAAGGACCTTCAGTATCATACACGTGACACAACATTTAGAGTAAATGACAGAAAGGGAACGTCTTGGTTACGTATGGTAACCCTTGTTCCCTGATAGAGGGAATGGAGATGTTGTGTCCCCCATGCAAACTGCTCCTGGGGAGACGGCTCCTCAGGACAGTATGAGTAAGCAAAAGCATGGCAGGCTTATTTACACCTGTATATCCGGGGAAATTTGTTTTGGTTTCAGAAAAAGCCATATGTACTTTGGGCTCCCAAAGGTGACACCTAGTGTCACACACCCAACACTACATTTCTCTTTCCTACATTAGGGAACAAGGGTTACCATACTTAACTGAAATGTTTTAATACAGAATCCTGATGGCTTTATATGCACCCTGTTCAGTGACCTTGTGTCCTCTGTGGTCATTCTGGGCTTTCTAGTCATCTGTCTGTTCTAGGAGCTAGTTCTAACACTGCATGCACTATGGCTGCCATAAGAACGAGCGGGTTTTATGGTAACCCAGGTAACAGGGAACGTTCCCACAACTTTGAGAGACATTCTTCAGGACATAGATTTGTTAGCTGGGAAGGATTGTCTTTTTTTAAACTAAAATAGTAAAATTGAAGATTAAACTATTATTTTGAATCTCACAAAGCCCTTTCTTTGGTCTCAACAAGCTAGGGGTTATTTGCGTATTTACTTGTCAAAGCCCCTCCTGGCAATTCAGAGACCCTAACCTGCTCTAACCTTCACCTACAACACTGTACTATTACATCAAATATCACCTTGAGGTATCACCCAAACATCTTTCAAGCACAGTCAGTCATAAACATTTTACCGCATGTGTATGAAATTTTACGTGACAAACATTACATTTAAATTTAATACCAAATTACACCACGGAAGAGTGTAGGAACATGCACAGCGAATCAAAAAAATAATTGAGGGCTCCACAGAGATCCAATTTATTGATTTATTATATTTTTTTGCCCTGGTAAAAGGGCCCTAAGCTGTTAGCAAATGTTCCAGCATAAGTAAATAATTGCATCTTCAGTATGTTCCACTGGGGTAATTATTGGTTGAGTATTAGCACAAAGTCTTTGTACAATCAGACCTTAGTTATTATTATACAATCCTAAGAAAAATTATAAAAAGGACTGCATCCCACAATGTATTTGCACTTAAGAAAAAAAAACTGCTACAGATTATTGAGTCAAGCACTTATAGTTCTCGGTCGACCTTTTGAAGACCCTTCTAACGAACACATAGTTTCTCCAGTAATTTGCTTCAAAACAATTTCAAACAGTGCTTTGCGTATTGAATGTTACCAGTTTAGAACACTTGCTAGTCTTTAGTATGTTCAAAAGACTTATTGATTTGGGCTTTCTTTACATTGTAAGCTCTTATAAGCTTCAGGAAAAAAAAGAAAAGGTTTTGTTGAGAGATTAACTGTTTATACAGTATATGATATTCTTATTTAATACGTTAGTTTCTTTGCCTTGTGGCTAAAATCAAGTGTATTGTCTGATCAGGTTTAATACCACACATTGACCTGGTTTTGCATGACCTCCACGAACAGTGCACCCATTTAAATTTGGGCAAAGGAAGCTAAAATGGGTTGGGTTGTTAAAGGAACGTTGGGGTTTAAGCCTCATCCCTGCCAAGCTCCTATGTAGGGCCCTTAAGCAAGCCCCTTAACCTCCTCTGCCCCAGGGGTCCCATATCATTGCTGGGCGTTGCGCTGTAACATCAACTTTGTAAGATTGCGAGAAGAAAAAAATTGATAGAAAAAAACACATAAGATAGACATAATTTGGCAGTTGACAATAAAACTCAAATCTGAGTCTTTAGCAAACCTGCCAAAATTGAACAGGATGTTTATTTTCCTCTAAATTGCAATTGAATTTACTACATGTGCCTACGCATGTCCAAAGATGACTGTGCAATTGCAGTTATTCCATTTTTATATTCATAGTCATGGCCAAGTTTCACCAACTAGACAGCCCCCCGTTATTTGTTTCATCCGGTGAGCAGTCAATGACTAAATTTTTTGGTTCTTCGTTCTTACAAATCTGCTACTGTGGTAGGAAGTGACCGCTAGCTTGACCTGATGAATGCTAACAATCACACAGAATCTAATTTTTGTTTTTTTTTTAAAAATTGGCCAATATTTACAGTTTTAAAAGTTTTGTATGACAAACTATATGTTCCAAATTTGAGATTTAATCCTGACCTTTGGTTTATGTCCTTTGAGTGGAGTTCGGCATATTCTGAGGATTTCTGAGGATTTTTTTCCAGATTTTCCCTATTTGTTGAAAATGTTGAGTACCTTTTCATTAACCAGCCTATTATCAGGATTAAAATTTTATTCAGTGAAATGGTTTCTGAAAATAAACTATTTTTGGATTTGATTCACCTAATCAGTTCTTTTAGGCTGAGATGTATTTCTGTGGATTAAAATTAAAGGGATTTTTTTTTTTGCACATTGATGCCACCACCACGCTGAGGTGAAAAGCCATTTGCTCTTACGTAGATTACACACTGTTTTATCTTAGGAGTGAACCTTGTAAAAACTAGGTGCTAGTGATCACATCTAGTCCTCTGTACTTTGCTTTCCTTCTTTTTTTCTATGGTCTACCATTTTGTACCACATGGTGGGATACTAAATCTTCGTCCCTTATATCCCCCATCATCTGTAAAAGTTCTGCCGTCTTATAATTCAGTTGATCCTTTTTGCCACATTCCTAACCAATGAAGTGTCTGTGTGGTTATGAGACTTATTTACCCTTAACTTTACATTTGCGCTGCTATCATGACATATCACATGACTATATTAACATGGCGGATGTAGTACGTTCGAATTTTTTTCAAACTACCCATCTTCTCCCTCCGGCTGTTCCCTTTAGGGGTCGCCACATCGAATTATCTGCCTCCACTGAGCTTTATCCTCTGCACCCTTTTTACTCGCTTACGCTAATTACATGTCCTTATTCATCACATCCGTGTACCTCATCTTTGGCCTTTCGCTTTACCTCCTGCCTGCGTCTCAATTTCCACCATCCTCTTACTAATAGTTCCTCTATCCCTCCTATGTCCAAACCATCTCAATACTACCTACACCGCTACAGCATATTTGTAACGGACAGGAAGTCAAATTATACTTTCTCAACTTATGAAGGCAATGAACTCGGATAGGCTCGCTCCTTCTGCATTATTCATGAAGCAGGCTTCTTGGTGGCAGATATGCTTGCTCATGTAGTTCTGAAACTGAATTGTCTAGTAACTAGTAATAGCGGGGCAGATGTGCTACACAGCAGTAGATAGAGATTTGGTGTCATTCCTTTAAGCCGAAAATTGGTGCTACAGTGGAAATGCATCGGATGACCAGTCCAATTCCTTGAAATCTGCACCCAGGGCTACTATTAAAGTCTGGAGTGATTTGTATATTAAATTATAGCTGTTATGAGGAAGTGATAGCAGGGGGAAGTGGTGGCTTAGTGGTTAGGATGTTAGACTGATACCAGAAAGTCCGGATTTGATTCCCAGCACCACTGCGGGCCCATGAGTAAGGACCCCTAATTGCTCAGTTGTATAAAAGAGATAAATGTAAGTCGCTCTAGATAAGGGCATCTGCCAAATGCTGTAAATGTAATTGGAAGATTATGGGTTTAATATTGATCACCATCAATTTGCCACTGGGCCTTGCAGCTGGCCCGTGTTGGGACTTTAAACCCTGATATTTTCGTCAACAATTCAGCACACTAACTGCCTTAACCACTAGAGCCACCACTGCCCCCCAAAAATAAAAAATGTAGGATACGGGCGTCTGCCAAATGGCAGAAATGTAAATATAAACTCTCGACCAGAGTTACACTGTGGGTTTTTAGCCACACACTGTTTGTCTAAGAACATAAAGATTCCTGATGGCTAGTTTGACACATTCACTGACAGATGATTAACAGCCGTTGCGATCAACTTCCTCCAATAAAATTCTGGCATGTGTCAGAAGATTTCAGACACTTTCCTGCAGACACTTTTCAATAGGAGCGCCGAACCTGCTGATGCCATAAACCACCCTGGGGAAAAATGTGGAAACAAATCCGAACAGTACTGAAGAAAAGAAATGTACTGTGGGATGTCATGGCAACAAAATTACCGTTATAGAGAGTGGTGGTTGTTTTTTTTCGCCGTTAGCTACCGTTTAGACAGAGAATGCGGTTTTATCACAAATTGATGACGTAAAACTCCAGACGTCTTGTGTGTGTCTCTTTTCAAGCGTCTTGACTGTCGTACTATCTGACATCATGACAAATGAGATTCTACCGTCTGCCAAGCAACAATCACAAAAGTATTTTAAAACTTGCACAGTGTAACCCTGGCCTAATTTGTTTGCATGGACAGGAATTCAGCCACACACACACTCTTGGAGTAGAACAATCATTGTTTATCATTTTGGTTACATAAACTGACTAACACTTTATAAACCAATGCATGGAATAATAACAGAAGCATAGTTCACATGTTGTACAGAATAAAGTGTCATATCGAAATCCCGGATGGGTCAGTGTTCATGCAGTAAAATGCCAGAGCGGTGACAGTTTTACACTTATTTACATGCCAGACTGTATAATGTTTTTACATTATAAAATGGTTCTGAGAGAAGGAACCGTGGCACCGTGCAAGCAGGACAAATAAATAAATAAAACAATATCACAGTCAGGATAAAAACCCTGTGAAATGCAGATACAAATGCATTCGTCCCATTACATAAAAGATATTAAAAGCCATGCAACTGTTAGGAACTTTACTGTACACTAAGCAGATGCTGAGTTGAAATTCAACAACTGAATGAAATTCTTCTTTACAAGGGGTCTGCTGGGCGGTTTTAGCAAATATGCTTTCCAAAAAATTTGTTAATGTTTTTTGTTTTTTTGTATGGAAAGTTCACGCTGTTCTCCATTATTCCATCAGCTATTGAGAACGACGCTGTATAACGTATAACATTCGGTAAGTGTGTCCATTTTTTGGCATCACGTAATCACAGCTGTAAAATAAGTGACACATAATGAAGTATAAAATCTCCAGAAAATAGCTTTCTTTTGCTTTTATATTCTATTTATTTCCTACATATCGTTATGCATATATCACATGCAGACGTTTGTTCTCTGTTGACCTGCAGTGAGTCTAAAAAGACATTTCGCACACTGGAATGTCCTCGGAATGAAAAAAAAAATATATTTTTATGACTGGGAATTTGTTGTACATGTAAGGCAAACTCTACCACATAAGTCGTCTTTTGTGCTTCTACAGCTCCAGTTCGTCCTCCTGATCCAAACTGCTGTAGCGCACCTGTACCGTGTCCTTCAGTAAAATGTCCCCGGCACCATGTCTAGTCTCCCGAAAAGAGTCATCCCTCTGGAATGGGTCCATGTACTTGACCTCCCCGTCTAGGACAATGTCGTCCGAGCTTTTGCCGCCGTCTCTCGGAAAAGCTCTTTTGCTTTCCCTAAGCGTGATGTCGTCAACATGTTTGGCTTCATCTTCGTTCTCCTCAGGAATGGACGGAGGCAGACTTTCGGCATCTGAGCTGCTGAAGACGTAGCCAGGCAGGGTGAGGTGTGAGTGTGTACACGTGCTTTGTGAGATGCGATCGCTGTTGCTCTGTCCGGACGAGCGATACACTCGGTTAGTCAGCAGAGTCGGGACCTGGGATTGAACACTGCTGTTGCTGTTGACGCTCGTTAACACTGATCTGTAGCGATAATTAACCACCACAACCGGACCCTTCCAATCGAATGCTAACGTCCAACGCTGCCACGCCTTTCGGATCTCTGTCTGGACCTGACGAAAAGGAAAGAGTATGTGATTAAAAAATGCCTCGTTGGGTAGATAGCGGAGAGATTCCACAATGTTTCCTCTAGGAAATACCACCCCCCTTTTACAAAATATGCATTTGCAAATACTATGTACATAAATTTACATTTTAGCCGATATCTTTCAGCCTTTCTGTGCATTTTAAAATATTAACTTGATCATTGTCATCTGGTGTATTAAACATGATGTTTAGCTCAACGAGTTTATACAAATAATAGTGTTCTTTAATAGCACAATAGATTTAATGGTTTGAGTTTTCTTTCTGTCCGATGGCCTGTGGAAGTACAGTAAAGGCTACCTGATGCCAGACTATTTGTTTGATTCGTTACATCGTACGTACAAAAGAAAAGCTCTCTTTGCTTTGCACAGCTGCCGCCGAGTTTAGGGAATTACTCACACACTCATTAAAACCGGCTTTAAAACATGCCTACACAGAATTATTAATTGCCCTGGGTGGCTTTGCGAACCCGGAAAGCAGGTGTTCAGGGTGCTAATCTGAAAACGGATATACGGTACCGCAACTAACGTATTTTTTCGAAATACGAGTCGTCGTCTCTCTGCTAGTTGGCAAAGCGAATGCCACAATAAACGCCTTAACATCCGCCCAGCATCCCATGTCTCACTCGATAGCTAGTCAGACATGCACGTTAGCAAGTGGAGTCGTCTGATCTCCAAGGTAAATGTTGTACATTATACTTAATAAAACCAGTTTATTGCAGTACATCCTATTGTAATGTTTTTTTATATACAATATTCATTATTTATAAAATCATATTTTATAAAATGCTGTTTTGTGTTTTTTTGGGGGGACCCGGAACAGATTAATGGCATTTCAATGGGGAAAGTTGATTTGACATAGGAGTAATTTGAGTTACGAGCTCAACTCATAAGTTAAGGCACCACTGTATAGTTAAGGGGATAATATTAAAATCTTATTTGAGATCAGTAGTTGTTTTCCCAACACATGTTTGCTTGATTTTTGTTATGCACGGCATCACGGAGTTTGATAAAAAATAGTTTAGCTCAGTTAGCATTATAAACTTCATAAACGATGAGACGGCGTCAACATAATTGAGCGAAAATAATCTATCTAGATGCAAAGGTCACATGTTCGAATCAACAGTATTAACTCGTTTAACTAAAGTTAATAGAGTCCAAATTGTTATGCAACTTGAATATATCATTCATAACACTGACGGCTACACTGATCAGCTGGTCTATTAGTTAAGTAAAAAGTCTACTGCAAAAACGCTTTTATTCTATAGTTCATTTGCGTTTTAATGCAAAACAACATTTATTATTTGGCTATTATTAAAATCCTATGTTGACAAATGATTCTAATATTCAGACCTGACGTTTAAGCTTGGCTTTTAAAACACTTACTGTACTCCAGGCAATTACATCTCTGAACCCGAAATCCGAAAAGGCTTCTGGGGTCAAACTAAGTCATCCTAAAAGCTTTTAGTTAGGGTGACCACAGGGTTTGAGAGAACATTTCAAAACTACATGTCGGAGAAAGCGACTGGAAGAAACAAGTATCTCTTTGATATATATATATATACACACACACACACACACACTGATAAAGACTATAGTTACTCACCTCCCCGTTGCAGAAGCAGTAAATGATGGACACAAAAAATCCCTTAAATAGAACAGAAAACACTTTAGAGAAACACTTGAATGTGTTGACGATGTGCAATGCTAGATGTGCTACACATCTGTCTTTTAAGTAACACTTTTAAAATATCGATTCATTGCATATTATCTAAAATATATAAAAGCATCTTCTACTGCCCCCCCCCTACACCCCCGGCCGGACAGTGTTCACGCCAGCTGTATCGCCGGCCACTAGACATGCGTTGGCATAATTACTGGTGGTTAGAACCACCCACAGTAAGATGCTATATTATATCTGCTGGTTAAAGCAGAAAATAGACTTTAATGTACCACAAGCAAAAATAATAACTAAGCGTTTCTAAGCCCGTGCTTAGATCAAACTTACACGTTTAATTAGATTTTCACAGATTTCATGCAAGTGTCATTCAGCTTGTAAGCAATTAAAATATTAATTGAATTTTTAGACTTTAGCTTCTAGGCTAGTTAATCTGATCAGCTTTGTGGGTACATGGTATCTTGTGTTGCTTAGGGGTTTAAGGTTTTTACCTGAAAAGAGTTGAAGAATAGCTCACAGTACATGCGTAGCTCCCAGCCCTGACCACTGAAGGTGTGGGGCATCCCGACAAACACAATATAGTGCACTCCGAACACCAGCACCAACACCAGTGTGGACTTAGCAAGTTTCCTACACAGAAAGAGTGGAAGAAAGGATGAAAGAGACCAAGAGAGCAATGGAGGTTCTTATAGAACCATATGGAAACAAGAATAAGTTTAATTTAACGTGAACAGATGAACAGGTTCATTTAATTATATTCATAGTTTTAGTTACTTGGCGGCTCCATTGAATTACAGGTTTACTTTAATTAATTTATAATTTGAGTTCATTTGATTCCATTTATATTTGTTTATTTAGTAACTCATTTGAGTCACATGTTCATTTGATTCTGTTTATATTTGTGTTATTTATTAACTCATTTGAGTTACGGGTTTGTTTAATTTCATTCATAGTTTTAGTTAATCTGTGACTTTAGGTTTTATCTTTATTTGTTTGTTTTTTTTTACAGTTGATTTAATTACTTCTTTGATTCACAGGTTCATTTCATATATATTTGTTTTAGTTACTCATTGATTTATTTGAGTTACAGGTTCATTTGATTTTGTTTTAGTTACTCGGTGACTCGTTTGAGTTACAAGTTTATTTAATTCCTTTGTGATTTTGTTTAAGTTTCAGCTACATTCTGTTCAGTTTATAGTTTGTTATTCGGTGATTAGTTTGAGTTACAGGTTCATTTCCTTTATAATTGTTTTAGTTATTCAGTGAGTTGTTTGAGTTACAGCTTTATTTAATGCCATTTATAGTTTTAGTTACTCTGTGACTCCGTTACAGCTTTATTTAGTTTTGTTTATAGTTGATTTAAATAACTTAAACTTATTTAATTTACAGGTTCGTTTCATTTATATTTGTTTTAGTTACTCAGTGATTTATTTGAGTTGCAGGTTTCTGTTTGTTTTAGTTCAGAGGTCCCCAGACTACATCCCGCCACAACATTTTGACTGGCCCTCTAAACAATGGTGGCGTTAAGAGGCTTCCAGGTTGGTATCCATATGCAGCTTTATCCTTTAATAGCATAGTACAGGCAGGACAAATCGCTTCATCTCAGAACCCTATACAACTATGGAGCTAGATTAGTCTCAGTCATAATTTATGCAAAAATATTTATATATTCGCAAAAAAAACAATTGCTGTGCATGAAACACAATTCACAGATGTATAACTGTGTACAAAGTTTTGAATGTTTATCGGTTTAACATGCAGCTCATACTGCACGCATACTGTTCAACCGATCCATTATCCCAGCGGGAGCGCAGGAGTTCAGTTGTGTACACAATTTACACAATCTGATTTAAGTAGAATAGGAAATAAAAAAAAAAAAAAAACTGTTTTTTAAAGAATTAAAGACTTTAAAGACGATTATTAGTCAGAAATAATCAAATCATCATTTATAATAACGATCTAAGCGTCCTACACAACCCCCCCCCACACACACACACTGAACACACATAAACACCATCACCACACACAATCATTACACACACACTTACACCTCACACTACACACTCAGATACTGACATTTCATATATCTATATTATTATATTTGTGTATTGTTATATTTCCAGTTCCTGTTCCTTTATTCTGTTTATAATTCGACTGTATCTGCTTTAGCAACAGTGTCATTTATTTACGTTCATGCCAATAAAGCAATTCTGAATCAGAAAAAAGCTGCATCAGTGGTTAAAATTCCAATTTTAAGATGTAGTATTATTTAAAAAAAAAAAAAATACTAATGTTTTTCTGGTCAGGGTTAAAAAAGGAAAAATAACGCTAAAGTGAACGCTAAAGTATGCAGAACCCAATGAACCAGATGTCACATTCTTTTAAATATTGCAGTTTTTGAGATTTATTACTACCAAATTACTAAAAGTAATAACGGTCGAAAGATGTCTGGCGTCACTTTTTTTTTTTCTCTTTATTGGATCATTTCAGGGCAACATTATACCCTTACTGGAGATTTGTGACATGGTTAAAAGCAATCTGCCAGAGGGGTCTAGCACAAATTAATCACAGTTTAGTACAAAAGAAAACAATAAAACAGTTTATTGATGGCAAGATGTTCTGGAATAGCAGCTCCCCTCCCCCCTAATCCACCCCCTGCAAAAAAAAAATAAGAAATAGGCCATAGCTTAGACTCAAGGCAGAAAACACATACATAGGCTAAGACTTGTAGTAATATTTCGGAGACTAATCTGCGATAGTATTCATAACTGATTTGAATTTTTCAGATTTTAGATCAACTTTGTAAAGTTAACAAATTAAAGAGTTGCAGTTTTCCAGCCATATTCTTGAGGAAGCACACGAGACCATTTAAGTTCTGCAGTTCCTCAGTTCTTCCTTATAACGACGAGGAAAGCTGAGAATTGATTTTCACAGGGTTTTTCCCCCCACACCACAGTGCAGATGTGTATGTAGGGCGCTTTGTGTTACTCGACCTCGCTTTGAAAGGAAATGTCATTCTCACCCCTACGCTGTCTCTGAAGCTATTCCTCTGTAATGAACGGGAGCTCCTGTAGATGATCTTTAACTTGGAGAATATTTACAGCTGACCTGAGATGAGTAGATAGTGTGTTGGTATGTCTTGTTTATGCATGTCCACGTACAGGGATAAATCGAACAGCTATAGCTATCACGTGAAATCCTATAGCTTTCCTATTTATCCCTGTATGTGGACATGCATAAACAAGACACAAAAATTTTTTTTCATTGAGATTTTCCAAATGTAGCAAACCTTTTTGAAGGTTTTGAAGCATTTTAGCAAAGTGTCTCTGCCTGCCAGTAACTTTAACTGCCTCAATACAAAAATTTGTATTTTTTTTTTTTTTTTGTCTGTTTACCAGCACTCCATAATTGGTAGAAAGGAAGAGCTTCCAAGCATTTCGCAATTAGGATGCTGGTTAACTCTGTATTTGTTGTAGGAAATCCAGCCAAGGGTACCACTAGCAATTTTGGGTTACTGAAAGAATAGGAAGTTGGACCCCCTACCACACCCATTCTGCACTGTAACTACTAATAAAACAGATCTTTGGGGGCCCCAAAGTGCATGGGCCCTTAGAATCGTCTTTACTTCCTCCCCTCAGCTGAGAAAGCAAAAGACACGGCTACACCAACAGAAACAGGAAACGTTGTCCTATTCATCAGAAAAGTATAGTATTATTTTGCAATTTGTCATTTGCCACGCATTGTTCTTTGTGTTCGTGTGAGTCATGTCTCACCCTGTCCAGATTTTCACAAAGCGGCCACTGGGGACGGCACGGCGGTACTGAGATGGTGTATGTGGAATGCTGTAAGTGGAAGATGTACAAGTGAAAATGATGCAGTAGATTCTGAATATAGAGGAGTTATTTTTCTGCTGCCCAAAATTATTAAAATTTCTTCTTAAAGTTTGTAACTGTGATGGTCTAAATTTTCCGTATTAGTATGTGCTACTTTCTAGTAGACAGAAGTGATTGTACAAAAATGTTTTAAGTGCTATAGTTTATAATATACTGGGAAATCTTGCTCTAAATCTAGTAAATTTATTAGTTTTTTTTTGCATAGAACCTGTTAAATCGGTAAAATTGCAGGCACAGGATTCTTTGTTTATTTCTACTAATTACATTTTTACGTGACTATTTTTCTATAAATCATTCTATCACCATGTCTGACTCGTATCACACAGTTTAATCGATTTTGTTTTACAATATCATCACGGATATGTAAAAATATAGATATAGCTAACTATCATGTTTTTTTTTACACTAAAGAGTTTGGTACCTGGACTTTTAGTGGGGACTGATACACCTCTTAATACCATCACGATCGTGTCGCAATTATAGAAACCATCAATACTATACAAACACGCAATATAACTCGCGTGTTATATTGCGAGAGAGACATTTCACGTATTGAGGATAAAAACCATTAAAGAAAGAAACCCCGTTAAGACTCCAAACTTACCACATACATCACTCTGATCAACCAATTGAAAAATGCTGACGTCAACCAGCTAGCTGACACCGAGAGTCGCTTTAAAAACCTGATTAGTTAAAGAAACGGCCTCTAACCAATCAGCAATCCGTATATTTAAATATAGTTTAAGTTCTACTGATTCTGAAGGCTTTGGCAGATTAGATTAACATGGCAGCACATAGAAACTAAAATCTGATTGGACAAAAAAAATCTAACATACACATACTGGAAGGAGTGCAGCAAGAGAAACACTACGAAACGAAGAGAATAAACTGTTGGGAATAAATTAATACAATTTCATGGAAGAAATTTAGGTTGTAAATGTTGGTCAGCTTCTGATAGTTTAGGCCAGCAGAGAAGGACTTACTGACCCGCACTGCACACCACTGCAATGTACACAATGCACACATTTTGCACAATGTTCAATTACACTTTAGATGCACATACCGGCACATTTATTAAGGTACATATTTGCATATTTATCTGCACTTGTTCATTTGCACAGTTCTTCTATTTGCAATTCTGGTAGACGCTAAGCAGCATTTCGTTGCTTGAAGCTTGCAATGACAATAAAGACGTATCTAATAAATCTAACCTCTATTGTCGGTACATAAACAACTTCCTCCGCTCCTGTAGTTGTCTGACCTGAATGGCAAGCATGGTGGAAAAATAAGGGTGCCTCAAACTTTGTATTTTCAGCTTTTTTTTTTTTTTAACTCTGTGATGTGGGCAGCACAGTGGCTTAGTAGTTAACATTGTTGCCTCACAGCAAGTGGAGCTAGGTTTGATTCCCTGGCAGGGGTTTTTCTGTAGCTTGGGTGGGTTTACTCCGGTTCCCTCGCACAGTCCAAAAACATGTATGTTATGAAGAGACTCTTTCTTTCTGCTCATAAGTTACAGCACCCTCACCTGAATACAAGCACCACTTTCGGCATGACTTCTGGTTCTTAGCCTTTATAAGCTAGCATCATGTACACCACGCTGCAAAGTATTGTTGCCCGTCTTCATACTAAGCGTTATTCATGTCTATGTATTGGTTTCTCTTTTTTTGTTTGCTACGCTAACTAGTTACTTCCGTGTACCGACTATTGCCTTTCTATCGTTTAGGCCTGTATCTGTGATCTTATTAAATGGATTCCTCTCAGCTGTCTTCATTACACACACACAAAACTTTACAGGTCCTCTGGCTGGCAGACAGACAGAGAGAGAGAGAGAGAGAGAGACGGAGAGTGTCTACTCGGATAATTTAGTAAGCTTTAATATTAAAATAGTAACACCGCATTTCAATGGCAGTAACGGTAGCAGTGGAAAAATTCGTCATTCGTTTGATTAGTCGTTACTTGGGGGGGGGGAGTAATGGCGCTAATAGCCACATCCCAACTAGCGGATTATGAAATATCAGAATCGGCTGTTTTTTAACCTAATAATTGTTTTGCTAAGAACAGAAACGAGCTCACAGGCAGCCACAATTCTAAAAAAAAAAAAAAAAAAACCCAATGAGGTGGATAGTTCCTCTCTAACAGACTGTTTCTAGTGATGGGTTGAAGCTTTGACAGTTATAGCGGGATGTGTGTTTCTTTATGCTAATGATGCTAAGGATCAGAAAAATGCAGTATTAACATGCAGGATGTACAGAAGGGTAAAAACGCAACAAAGCTTCAACAGATAAAAGTGAGAATTGGTGTGTTCGATTTATAATGAGAGAATTATAAAGGATTGACTAAAATATTGGTGGCACTAATGCCCTTTTTCTTTTTCTTCGTTCTTTTTCTTCATTCTTTGTTTCCTTTTTTCTTTTTGTTTGATTTTTTTTTTTTAAGGTTTGTCTTACCTTCTCATTTTCCTTTTTTTCCTTTCTTTCTTTTCTTTCTTTTTTCCCCTTTTTTTTCTTTGTCCTTTTTTATAATTTTCTTTTTGTTTTCTTTTAAATCAATTGGCTGATTCAGGTTTGCCTTACCTTCTTATTTTCTTTCTTAATTTCCTTTTCTTTCTTTCCCTTTTTTCCTCTTTTTCTTTCTTTTTTGCCTGTTTTATTTCTTTGTCCTTTTTATAATTTTCTTTTTGTTTGCTTTTACATCAATTGGCTGATGCAGGTTTGTCTTACCTTCTCATTTTTCTTTCTTTCTTTTTTTTCTCCCTTCTTTTTCTCGCTTTTCTGCCTGTTTTTTTCTTTGTCCTTTTTATACATATATTTCCCCTCTTTTACACCAATTAGCTGATGCAGGCCAACATGAATTGGAAGTAGGGTTTATTGTATTACGTATTTCTCTTTCTATGTTATTTTAGTTAATGGTGTAACATACCGCTCTTTATTCATGGTTCAATTTAATTAGAATAATTTTTCTATTTAGTGCAATTTCCTTTTTCTGTTAGCTGTCATTACTCATCCGTGTTTTATCAGTCCAGTAAATGTTCTTTCACTGAAAGGTATTTTTATGTGCTCATTGTGTCCAACTAAATTTTATTTTATTTTTTTTTCTTCCTCCTTCACGCTTTTTACATTTGCAAAAGTCTTATTACAGACAGCGGATGTTGGGAAAAGACCAAAAAAACCCTTTTCAATATATTTTAACTGTTCAGTGTGAGGGTCCAGTCTGGAAGCCCAGGGTAGCCCCAGATTTCTGCTTGTGCCCAGAATCTGACTCTGTCTCCATGATCATGTTCTGTATCCATCTGATTTGATGCAATAAACATGAAGTTCTTTGATCTTCTAATGAATCAGCTTTATTGTATGATGAAACGTTTCTATCCTGACGAACATCTTCGAGTGTTTCTCTCTTTACCTGTACTGCTTTCGAGTGTCGTATCTGCCTGCGTTCGTCTCCCGGATCTTGGTGGCCAGGACTCGCACGATATTCACAAACAGAAGAAAGTTGAGCTGCAATAAAATAGAAAATGAATTTACCATGACGTCTCGGCAGCCTTTATGTAATTATTTTTTTTAAGTCTACAACTACTTCAAATTCGGCATTTACCGAGTATTTTTCATGCTAACTCGGCGATGATAATGTCGGCGATTATAGTTGACATTTCTCTGCGGAAGAACAACGTGCGGTCAATTTTTAAGTCTTTAATTGAGCAGTTCCTCTCTGCGCCTGACACCTTTCTCTTCCAATCTATTTCTGGCTTCTGACTGTTAATGAGTACGAAGCCTCTAGAATAACTTGGCTCGCTAACGGAGGAATCTGCGGCTCATTTTATATTTTCTCGATTAGATTAAGCTTTAAATTCTAGCCGGTACTACAGTTATACAGGTATGTACATACATACATACATACATACGTATAGTAGTATTTTAGGTCTAATATTCTATTCGTTTTTCTTTCTTTTTCTTTTTGTTCTTTCTCTTTCTTTCATGAGCTGATATATAAATAAAAGATATGTAAAAGCTAATTCTACATTTCGAGTCTGCCAGGTCATCACTTCCATTTTGGAATATGGAGGTTTGTCTTTCCCGTGGGCTCATGGAGATAGTAAATCTTAAATTCAGGCGTAGTAATATGTTATCCAGGAATGTACTTGTAATGTTCAGGGTTTTTATGTTGTTCTTGTTTCATGTTTGTTGTTTTATGTCTAGGCTAAGCTATGCTACCGAGTTAAGATATGTTAGCTAAGCTATGCTAGCCAGCTAAGCTAGCCTAGGCAGTCCGTTTTGTTTACTTCTTGTTGTGTCCTCATGTCCTGTCATGTGATTTTCCCTTTGTTCTTGTGTTTTGTTTCCATTGGTTTGTTTAGTCATGTGTTGTTGATTAGTTCAGGTGTGTCTTGTCTAGTTAATGTGTTCCTTGTGTATTTATAGCCCTTGTCTTTTGCCTTGTCTTTGTGGTTTATTGTTTTGTGTACCACTTTAGTGAGTCCTTCATGCTTTCTGCTCATGCTTCTCTTCTGCTCATGCTTCTGCTCATGCTTCATGCTCTCATGCTCTTCTGCTCATGCTCTTCTGCTCATGCTCTTCTGCTCATGCTCTTCTGCTCTCATGCTCATGCTCTTCTGCTCATGCTCTTCTGCTCATGTTCCTGTTCCTGTTCCTCTGGTTATGTTCCTGCTCATGCTCTTCTGGTTATGTTCCTGCTCATGCTCTTCTGGTTATGTTCCTGCTCATGCTCTTCTGGTTATGTTCCTGTTTAGTCAAGTTAAGTTTAGTTCAGTTTATGTTTGTTGTTTTTGTGTTCCTGTATATAGTCACTTATAAATAAAACTGCACTTGGGTTCAAATATGTCTTGCCTCAGTGGAGTAACTGTTACAGGACTGTTTTTTCGCATACTAAGGATTTAAATGTATTGCTAAACTTAAGTAGTTACCGTCCGAAACATAAGTGCAACCTGACCTACAGACAGTGAGAGACATTTCAACCAACTAATGATGTAAAATGCATATTAGTAATATATACTGCAAACAAAGTAAATATTTGATCCCCTGCTGATTTTGTATATTTGCCCACTGAAAGAATTGATAGAGGAAATGTTAATGGTATTTTTATTTCAACACTGAGAAACACATGTCAGAAAAGTTATAAACTGATTTTGTGTTTTAATGAATGAAATAAATATTTGACCTCTTTGCAAAACGAGACTTTTCTTGTAGTTGACCAGCAGGTTTACACACATCTCAGGCAAATCCTCTCCAAATCGTTTAGGTTTTGACGCTCCACAAGGTGAGACCTTACATGGAGCTCCAGACAGGAGGAAGATTGACGGTTATTTTGTTTCTCCTATTTCTCCTATAACTGTTCTCACCTTCTCATCGACGGCTTGGCGATGGTCTTGTACTCCAGTTCAGCCTTTTGTAGGTTCAAAACATCTTGTCCCTGACATCTTTGAACAGCTCCTTGATCTTAGCCATAATGGAGAGTTTGGAATCTGATAGATTTGATTTGCTTCTGTGGACAGGTACCTTTTATACAGATAGCAAGCTGAGATTAGGTACACGTCCCCTCCTAATCTCACCTTGTAACCTGTATAGAAGACACCTGGAAGCCAAAAAATTCTGCTGATTGAGGATCAAATATTTATTTCACTTGTTAAAATTTACATTCATTTATAGCTTTTTAATGTGTTTTTCTGGATGTTTTTGTTATTCTATTTCTCAGTGTTAGAATAAACCAACCATTAAAATTATAGACTGATCATTTCTTTATTGGGCAAATATATAAAATTTATATTTAAATGTATATTGTAGCATTAATAAATCTTTGTGTTACTTTATTTTTTTTTTTAAATTACAAATTTCCTTTGGGGAAATTATTCCTGCTCAAAAAACTGAAAGAAAAATTTCACATTGTGCAACTGAATCGTAAAATTTTTAGAGATTCTCAGATATGCGTTCAATAGTCCATCTTTAGTCACCTTTTTTTTAAGTCATGTCCTAATAAAGTAGGTGTCCATATCCAGTTCCAGCATTAGCCTTTTCCCTGCTTTTTTGCTAAAAATGTTCTAAGCAAACCAGATTAAATAAATTTATCAGAAAGACAGTTTCCTAAACCAGGTTTCCATTAGTGAGAAAACACGTCATCAAATTTTTATCCTGGCTGCGTTTTCAGCTTTTTAGTTGTGGACACAAAGGAATCATATTCATTAAAGCATAATAAGAAAAACTGGCGGCAACCCTGATTGAGTAATTAGTCAATTACATATCAAAAGGCTCTGCAGACTCTACAGTGTGTTAGCGAGAGTGTGTGTATATGAAAATTTTGCTTTTGCTATTTTTATTTTGAGCTTTTAGACCACTTGAGTTAAATGGGTTTAATCCCACCCTGAATTCCTGAAGATAATTAGTGCTGCTCTGTAGGCAAAATGTTTTGAAATCTATAATTTATATTTTTGGCCCACCGCAGACAAACTCATCCAAGTGCAATGTTTAAACTTAAGGGCCTTGCCCAGGGGCCCAGCAGTGGCAGTTTGGTAATGCTGGGATTTAACGTAACTACTACTGCCAATTATAATAATCTAACAGATAAAATGTTGATGTACACAATTGATTTTATATAAAATAAATCAGATTTTTTGATGATTGAACTTTCGGCATATAGCAGATAGAACTGTTTGAACTGAGATGCATGCTAGCTTAAGCGTTCTGACACGGCAATCAGCGTTTAAAGGTCAAAACTAACTTCTTTTTTTTTTTTTTACTTACTCCAATTGCCGTCAGAATAGGAACCTGGTAAATCCACTTAATATTCCCTGCACTCAGTTCCCAGCATCTAAAAAGCAATAAAAGATGGTAAACAGCATGAATAGAGAGTTCACGCTCACATTTACCGATGATTTACTGAAACTAATCATGTTCCTTGCTCTGTGCGAGTTCTGCGTGTATCCGTGTGCTTGTGACTGGGTCGCAGTGTGGGTTTGTGTGTGTAATGTCTGTCTGTGTCAGCGAGTTAAAGATAATTGGTCCTCACCGTGCATCTGCCAAAATAGCCCTGACCACAGCCCAAGCTGAGACGAAAAGAGCGGGAACGCCTGTACAAACAAACACGCGTACAAAACGAACACATCATTATTTTTAAAACAGAACACTCACTGATCAGCCCTACCGATGAACCCATTGGCAGGTGATGGGTATAACATTAATCATTTGGTTACTATGGCTACACTCAAGCCAGCATTGATGAGTTAAATTAGTGTTGACTTGGCATTCAAATTCCCCAGAATCCAAACCAATTACGTATCTTTGTGTTCTGCTGGACAACCAATTCCGCTGTCTAAAGGCCCCACCTGCTAATTTGAAATAGTTAAAGGATCTGCTGCTGACGGGTTTTTATCTTCAGAGGTTTGATGGTGGGTTACAGTGGACTGACATATCGTATTCATCAGTCGTTTCGGGTTTCCCTCTTCCCTTTTCTGATCTTTCACCTTTACTGTCTTTGCTTTAAAAAAGAAACTCACTTAATTTTTTACCTGGTTTTTCTTGTAAAAACATTTTGTAATTGATTTTTTAACTCACTTCCTAGCTTCGTGGAATTCAGAAATGTTCCATAAATACTTAATTTTGATTACATTGGAAGTTTCTATTATTTGTAGCAAGTAGAAAATAAGAAATATTACATATTTTCTTATTATTTATTAAGAAATTAAAATTCTAATTTTATAAATGTACCATGGACATCTGGGACAATAAACCTCCAGACCACTAGAGGGCAACAGGACGTTGGTTTTTAAAATACTCTCCGATGTTCTATAAAAACAATTTAATTTACATTTACAGCATTTGGCGGACGCCCTTATCCAGAGCGACTTACATTTATCTCATTTGTACAGCTGAGCAATGCGGGGGTTGGGGGCCTTGCTCGGGGGCCTGGTGGTGGTGGCTTGGTGAGCTGGGAATCGAGCCCACAATCTTTGGGTTGGTAATCCAACACCTTAACCATGAGCCACCACTTCCCGTTTCACTTCACTTGTAATTAGGACTGTTGCCTAGCAGGTTGCTTGGCGATTAGCTATGTTATGTTCGCCTGGTTGTTTTGTTTGTTTGCTTTCTGCCGTATTGAGAAAATTCTGCACGCGTATCCGCGCCCGCGTCCTTCGACTTGTAATTAGGTGGAATATGAATAAAAAACAATGACGTTGGAATGTAAACAGAAAACACTGAAGTTGGCTGCAAAATAATTGAATCTTTTTGGATTTTATTAAATTTTCAAAGCAGCATAATTGTCAGAGTTAAAAAGCATTACAGAAAATTGATTGTTTTTAAGATACAAACGTTTTGAATAAACTGCCCTAAATAGGATTTATTTTTATTTTTTTAGATATGCATCAAAAAATGTGACTTAAAAATGTTTTAATTATATAATTGACTGCGCCACACTTATTATTTCTCTATATTCGATATTGTGTTCATACCTAGCTAATTGATTTTACATGTTATCACAGATATCATATTAAATAAATGATCTTTTACACTACTACAAAATGTTACTAGTTAACTTTAGGTCGCTCTTTAAACGGTACTCTTTCATCACTACCTGATTAGTGACACTTTTTCCGATTCCACATGCTGTCCTAAGTTTAGGGGAGAGAAACACAGAATTCCTCTATCACTACCCCACCCCCCGAGATGGTGAAAAGTTGGTTTTGAAAACTTTTATTTTTTAAAATAACAAAAAACCGGGGATGGGGGATGGGGAGAGGGGGTATTTGTAGATCGTGACCACACAATGGCTGCTTTCATTCTTGGTACAGAGCAGGTAGCTGTTAAACTAGCCTTTAGCCAGCTATTCAAAGAGCCTTCAGGTTCTGTACAAAGCCTACCAAGAGCAGACAGAGAATTTTGAAACACACAATCAGGACAGAAACGACCGAGACAAAATTGCAGGGCAATGTTAGTAACCCCCAGCAAGTGCGAATGGGCTTTAATTTGGTAATGCCTGAAATTGAGCGCAAGCTTGATCGCAGATTGGAGCCTAAACCGGTCCCTTAATTAGCTATTACAGTCAGTTATGCATTAATGCATTAATGACCTTCAAATGCTCACTGAGCATTTATTTATTTTTTTATTCAAAAAAATAATTAATCAAAGTAAAAGCACTTTATAAATGTGAACTCGACCCCATTAAATGTGCCTTATAGTTACGTGTACATTAAATCACTCTCTTATTCAAAATCCAGCATCGGCTTGTTTTAATAATGTCTTATGTTAAAAACTGACGATGCCTAATATGTAAAATGCACACGCGCTCGAATACATTCCTGTTTCTATAGAAACCTCCTATGTACGGTCTGTATAGCGGCGCTTTAGAGTTGTCGATTTAGGGCGGAATGGGTTGGGATGGGATGAGATGTGATGAAATGGTATGAGATGAGGGAACATACAGCAGCCCCCAAACTGTTTCAACTAAAATCCTTCATGTGTATTGGGTGCATGTGAGCAGAGATGTGGTGGGGGATTAAGAGAGAAAAATGAAGGGAAAAGGAGAGCGAGTAGGCGTATGCAGTAACCTCCAAACAGCATTCCTGACTTCACACCATGCTGATTGGGGTTACTGTTGGCACAAAACACCCTGGCATTTTACACAAAGTGTAAGCAAAGAAACACAAATGGGTGAAACGAAAAAGAAACGGATGTTATTTCCCAAATTCCATAACGGTTATGATCTTTATTAAAGAAACTTCATATTTGAAATGCAGCACAAATTTAATTTGCAGTGATGTGAAATGTGTACAGTGTAAAATGATGCGGTTTTGGAATCTTGCGGCAAGATGCTAAGCCAACAAACAACATGGTTAAAAAAGGTTTTGAATAAAATGAAAACTAAAAGACTTTCTGATCACATGGGCCGATATTTCAGTCACTTGGATAACATGAATGTTTAAACTGATCGATTTTACAATTTTATGCACAAAAAAATGAGCTCATTTCAAATTTGATGCCTGCTACAGGTCTTAAAATAGTTGGGACGGGGCATGTTTACCATAGTGTAGCATCTCCTTTTCTTTTTAAGAACATCGAGGTTATGAGTTTCTGAAGTTGTGTTGTTGGAATTTTTTCCCATTTCTGCCTGATTCCAGTTTCCAGCTGCTGAAAAATTTGTGGTCATCTCTCTAAGTGAAAGATCTGGACCTCAGGCAGGTTAATTCAGCACCCGCACTCTTCTACTTCAAAGCCATGCTGTTGTATTAGCTGCAATATTTGGTTTTGCATTGTCCTGCTGAAATACACATCATGGAGGGGAACATATGTTGCTTTAAAACCTTTATAAAACTTGTTTCCAAAACAAACATGCAAGCTGTCCAAACCGTATGCACTTATACACCCCCAAACTATCAGAGATGTTGGCTTTTGAACTAAACGCTGACAACACGCTGGAAAGTCTCTCTCCTCTTTAGCACGGAGAATACGGCTTAGGTGATTACCAACAAGAATGTGTAAAAATTTAGACTTCTCTGGACATAGAACAGTTTTCCACTTTGAATCAGTCCATTTTAAATGAGCCTTGGCCCACAGTACACAATGGCGCTTCTGGACCATGTTCAAATAGGGCTTCCATTTTGCATAATAAAGCTTTAGCTGGCATCTGCAGATGGTGCGGCAGATTGTGTTTACTGACAATGGTTTCTGAAAGTTTTTCTTGGAGCCATTTAATAATGTCAGTTACAGAATCTCTCTGTCCATCTATACGTCTGAAAGACTCTGCCTCTCTAAGACATCCCTTTTAGCTTTTTCAGCCCTTTGTTGCCCCATACGAACCTTTTTGAGACCTGCAGCTTAAATTTGAAATGAGCTCATTAAGTAAATGAATTTCAAAAAATTGTGTTCTATTGTAAATAAAAAATATTGGCTTGTTTTCTTTTTTTTGTTTCAAATTTGTAATGCGTCTCAACTTTTCTGAAATTCGGGTTCAGTCGCAGACGGCTTAGTGCAGGGGGAAATATGCAACACTGAAAACTTTGGATAGTTGGAAATTATTCGACACTTAAAGGATGTAGAAAGTTTAGAAAGCACCTGCTTGGTTGCAAAATGATGTACATTCACATTTTCTGGCATTTGTCAGACACCCATATCCAATTAATAGTTGAGGGTAGAGGTGGTAGCTGGGTGGTACTAGGTAGCCATGAGTCCACACCACACTTTACCACTTGCTCACTTGTCTGGACAGGAGCTTTTGAGCTGAGCACTTCCAGTTTCAGAATCTGCGGCAGATCTCTTTGCTGTATTTATTCAATTGTAGTTGTTAACCATGCTACAAATATGCAAAAATATGATAACCTAGGAACATCTAAATTCACTGTTCATATTGCTTATGTTCACCCACATAATCCAAGTGAGAAAATCCTACACACTTACCCCATCCTACAAGTGTAAAGCCCCAGAGGTACTTGGAGTCAGAGAAAAAGGCCATAAAAATGAGGCTGTGTAGGTAAAGGCCCTCCACCAGGATCCAGTAGTAGTTTGTGGCCAGGAAATAGATAAATAGCAGCACGGTTATCTTACAGCCAACCTGCCAAAAGAAAGTCATTAGAACTTTGCTGGGGCACAAAATAAAAAAAACTATTCATTATATAGAGGTGGTGTTAAAAAGGGCTAGAAACTGGAAAAACGGCTAGCAGGCATCTGTTGGCATGTGTCAACTTTTTCCTATCCTATCATAGAACAGAATAACTTACATACTGAGTCTTGTCCAGAGAGCTAATGGAAACCTTGTTGATGTTGTCCATGAGCACTGCGTCGTATTGCTGCATGCCGCCACTGGAATCCACCACCAGGTCCTTTACAAAAATGCTGACGGCACGTAGCATAAAGGAAACAAACAGGTGCATGTGAATATAGTTCCTGGTGCAGTGAAGACGCCTGGGAAAAGAACCAACAAAAGGCTTTTTTACAGTCTTTTACAAGCTGAGTGTCCGTGATTTTAGGGAAAGCTTTGCATCATATTGAATACAAATGTTTTTTGTGCCCGCTTAAGCGTAAGTAAGGGATTTTCGACCTGAGTGTGTGTGGAAATTTTGAAGCAATGGTTGCATCGATTATACAGATAAGCAGAGTAACGTAACAGACGGCCATTACCGTTCCAAAGATATTCCTGTTTTTAAGGATGGTGAAGTAAAACCAATGGGTGTCTTAACTTGTTAGCCAAAAATCCCTCACAGGAGATCATTTGGCATCTCTGCAAATGACTTGCATATTTTCCATCCCGATCTGACTGGTCTATGAGCTACTGTACTGTATTAAGACAGATAGTCCCATCCTAACAGACCTTACTCCCATATGCATATAAATCATTATCATTGAACAAATATGACCAGTTGGAACAAAACTGATTTGTGGTGTCACACTAGCGGTTTGGTCTGCCAGGTCATTGTCAGACCACGGTTTGACGATATGAACACAGTCATCATAAATGTGAAGGCAACTAATTGTTCAGGAAGAAAAAGAATTTTAAATGATATTTAGTGTCCCTAACGTGCATATCCACTGAGATGATTTTGTTGCAAAGGTGTTTATGCAAACTTATATTTTTTTTTACTTTACTCTGACTAACCACATAAAAATGCTTATCTTTAAACCTACCAAATGGATTACCTATAAATTGTTGATCAGTGTAACAGAGCCACCGGTTTTCCGTTAAGTTCTGACCCATCTGCGTGTAGGAACTGCTCATTATCTACACAGTTGCTCTCAGTGAGGATCAATAAAACCAAGGATGCAATCAATGTCGCATTGCTGAGCCATGGCTGGTACCAACATAATCAATAATCCCATTTATCTTAGTCTGAAAAGACATGCTGTATCTTTTAAACAGAAGATTAATGTTAAATATAAACAAAGCTAAATTATTTCAAACAGTGATTGGTTTGTGATGTTGTTTTTTCCCTTTAAATGTTCGTTAGGACCCATCTTGGGTAATAACTGCCTGAGGTTAGGAACGTATTACCCTACAAGCGTTTTTTTTTTTTTTCCTAGTAACACTTTCTCAGGTTCTTATTGCAGGTCTCTTTATTTCCTAAGGTTCTGGGCGTCTCGATTTCCATTACTGGCCCCCAGAAAATAGGGTTCATGCTCACTTGGATTCAGGTCAGGTGGTTTACTTGGCTGTTGCTTGTCCTGGTGATTGCTTAAAGCATGTCTTTGTCTTGGGTTGCTTTGATTCTCCATTTTCTATCAGCACTTTCTGATGTCGAAGCGGTTAATAGCACAAATTACTCTTTGAAATGCATATTGCTGACTTGATTAGCAGTCGCATCATTAAATAACAGGGATCCACTTCCATTAGCTGCCATGTACTCATCTCTAATCTTTAAGGTTAAAGGCGCATATTTTGTTTTATTTTGTGTGAACCTCGAACATAAAAATAATAAAAATATTCCTAATGTAATCTGTGCATGGATTGGTTAAAAGCTTGTAAATGTAGGTTCTTACCAAAAAGTGCCCCTTGACGTACAAGTTCACTTTTCTATTACGTTTTTAAAAAAACTAAAAAACAAAACCAAAAGCTTGATAGATTTGGGAAATGTACAAAACGCTGCAATTTTGTGACATATTGCATAAGAAATGATGGCACAACTGGGTGCTGTGTGATGTTGGACACTATTATAAATGAAGGATTGAATGACACAAAAGCCTATCCGGTGGGCAGTACCTGAAGTAGCCGATGATAAAAATGGCAACTAGCAAGGAGCCAAAGGATACGGCATAGCCAACAGTGTACATGATGTGCAGCCTCTCAAAAAAGTCCCTCTGTGTGCAAACAAAGAAAAGAGAGAGAGAAGGTTTATTTTTTTTATTTTTTTTTTTACTATAATTAGCATTAGTTTTACACAAACGCACACCCCTTCCCCCAACTAAAACTGTGGTGTTTTTTTTTTTTTACTCTATTGTTCTTAATTGAGATGTACCTTGCCTGTTTCCTTGCCTGGCGTCAGGAACCACATACATTCTGAATAGTTCACCCAGGTTCTGTTCTCCAGCGAGAGCCATGTTCCGTTCATATCACACTTACGGTAAGCGTAGCCTACAAGCAACAAGTTGGAATTTTGACACACTTAATGCCATTTTTAACGTTACAAGTGACCTCATGAAGACTTTAGACTTTTGCAAGCAATTAAATAGCAAGTATATCATTAATAAGTAAAAAAAAAAGCAAAATTTGTACCGTTGTGATTGAAATCGTAGATGTATTTGGGACATGGAACTTTGGTTAGGTTTCCCAAGGAACCTTGAGGCCAGCAAATGAGCCCGTCCCATCCAGGGGCACACACGTTATCTACACACATACACGGACAATGCATAGTGTTATATCAGAGTAGCACATTAGTGTCATAAAAACTAAAAAATACACTAGGATAAAAAAGGAGAGGGTTTAGATGGCAACCTATACGGTCCCTAAAATTGATCACATGACCTTTTCTGCATTTTTTTTTTGACCCCAATAAAATATAACCATGAGTTTTAGTATTTTAGTACGCTAACATTTAGTATTCTATGTTGTCCTGCTCACTGATAATTTACCACTAAGAGGAATCAACGTTGGTACTAACCATCACTACATACTATGTCAAGGTTAAGAACATTTATTGATGTATCCATTAATGACTCTGTTCATGATGGAAATACATCAATGTTGTATTAGAGCTTTAGATTTTTTGTAGCTGTTTTTTTTTTAGGAAAGTAGACTTAAAAAGCACAGTTTTTTTTTTTAACCTTGGATTCAGTTCAGGAAAAAGAAATTTGGACAGTAATTGCTCATATGTTTGCTCTTGTGTCTAAAATATTTCCTAGAAACCTTCAAAAATATTTTGCGCACACGTATTATCAAACCGATTTCAATCCGAGTTTGTTTATAAGCGTCTAAAATTCTCTGCGGTATGTAAAAAAAAAATTTTTCCAATTCTTTTGGGTTAGTGTTGGGGCTTTTGTTTGTGTTTGAATTGGGGTGGACATGTTAATCACACCAGGCATCCCTGGTTAATTTGGTTCACTTTGAGATCTAGGACACAGTCATCTGCTACATCGAAACATGTGGACGTCATCTGTCCAGCAGCTGGAAATCATAGATCATCTATCTGCAAGTAATATTTACCATAATAAAAAGTTATGAATTGATGATTGACATTATGATGCATTCATTTCAGTGTAGAGGCAGATGGTAGTGTAGCTCGGAAAGGGTTGCCAAGCTAACAGGGAACGTTTCCACCACTTTTTGCTATCGTTCGTTAAAAGTTTCCTAGATATTAAGACACAAAGCAGCCCTAAAATAATCATGTTGAGAAAAAATGTTCTTAAAACATTACTGGAGGAATGTTCTCAATGTTCAAAGAAAACATTCCTAGAAAAGCAATAATATAACGATATACTAAGGTTAAGGTTAAGCAGTTGTAATGTTTTTAGGTTTGTGGAACATTTCAAATCATGTTTGAAAAAACGTTCTCAGAACATAAATTTGTTACCTTAGGAGCTCAGTAGTCAAAATTTTTGGGAAGATTCAAGAAAGGTTAGAGGTTCAACTCCCAGTAGCCATATGACAGAAGTAAATTAGTTAAATTATCAGAAAACGTATCATTGGCGGTGGTGAGGTTTTTTGTCAGTCATTTATTTAGTTGCCAATTAACATTCTATGTGATGTAAAGTATTTTACAATTCGTCAACAATCTACGCAAACGGCTAAACTGCAAAGTTTCTTACCACTGCAAAATCTGCAGGAGGAAGTAAGTGAAACAGGGTTTCTATTTAAAATGACAGGTTGTGTGTAGGACGTCTATTACGAATAAGTAAGGACTGCAGGAGAGAAAACAGGAACTAACTCGACTGCCTACAACAGTATAACCCTATGATGTGCCTTGGAGGCAGACTGCTGTCAGTGCTGCTGTGCTGAAAATGTATTCAACACCTACAGTACTGACCAGTCTGAACTTACTCACTGACGAATAAACTGAACAAGATGTGTTTAAAATATTGAATATCAAACTTTAATTCTGTCAGGTATTCTGACAGGTGCCGGGGCGCAAATATGATTTTCATAATCCTCCACGATTTATTATATCTAATTCTCCACAGGATTTTTCTTATCCGATTCTTCACAGGTTTTTTTTTTATCTGATTCTCAACAGGGTTTTGACTATTTATACATCTGTTTCCTACAATTTGCCTTGGTTGATTTTATACTGAGATATATTGGTATATAGACCTAAACCTACAGTTAAGGAAACGGTGCGTAAGCACCAAAGTCTATTTTGTATCTCTATGTATAGGAGTCATATTGGTCATCTTTTATTTGTAGTTATACTTCAATTCAATCCAAATGCAAATTTTATTCGTCACATACATGATTATACACAGTACAGTATAGTGAAATGACTTTCGGAACCTAAAGAAGTTATTAAATTAAGTCAAAAACATACAGGAAAAATAGGATTTAAAAGTATAATAAAATATACTGTGTATTGCATAAGATGATATAGAGTGACTAGCAGTGGAGTATAAAAAGCAGTGCAGGAGTTTTGGTTTTAGGTTTTCTCCTGGTTGAGGGCCCGAATGGCCTGCGGGAAGGAGCTCATTCTCTCTGTGATTGCTCTTAAGGAGCGGATGCGCTTCCCTGACCGCAACAGAGAAAAGAGTCTGTTTTTGGGATGACTGAAGTCCTTCACTACCTTCCAAGCAGCACTGCTTGCTGTAAGTAGACTCAAGGTCAGGAAGTTCGTAGCGGATGGTACGTTCGGCTGATTGCAACACCCTCTGTAAAGCTTGCCTGTCCAGTTTGGTGCTTTTACCAAACCAGGTTGTGATGTTTCCCGTCAGGATGCTTTCAATGGTGCAAGTGTAGAAAGTCCTTAGCACCTGAGGTGGCAAGCAGGCCGCCTTTGCCGCTGTGTTGACGTGACAGGACCATAATAGGACCTGCGTAATGTGAACACCTAGGTATCGGAAACTGTCCACTTTCACCACTGGGGTCCAGTTTCTAACGTGCTTAATCCTGTACTGCATTTGCATGCGTTGTTTAAATTGTCTCCGCTTTTATGTAGTCCTCCGCAATGAAGGATATAAACTCTACTGTGCTGAGAATTATAATGAGAATTGAATGACTACAGCGACGCACAGCGAGTTCTCAATAAAGAGTAACTTTCAGCTTGAAAGATATCCCAATATCTCCTGGTCTCTACTTTGACGCAGAAAAAGTTTACAACGGGTGGAATATAAACACCGCTGACTATGACTGAGCAGAATTCCAGAGGAAGGTAGAAAGGGTGCACCAGCTGTCATTTACCATTAAACAACCTCCACGTGCTCTTCACTTCCCCAACTTCATTGTTCTGTCCATGCGTTAAACTGCGAAAAATCTCGGCTTGCTGTACGGCGTGGACCAGTACAGCTGGCTTCAGCCATGTCTCTGTAAAGCAGAGAAGGTTGCAGTCCTGAATATCCCTTTGGAACTTTACCCTTGCCCTAAGGTTGGCAGACAGGATAGGTAAAGGAAGCACGGTGTCCGTGTGCCCTCAGCCTGGCTCATTTCCACCGCAGACACTAGTACGGGTCGCATCATTTGTCTTTACTCAGGATCTCGCTCGTCCAACGTGGAGCTGGGTTTAAAAATGGCGAATGGTGAGTGCATTGTACACCAATAGATAATAGAGTGGCTCTGTCATACTTAATGATGGCCATCTTCCATAAAAAAAAAAAGCATTGTGTGTGTATATATAAAAACACGAAAAAAGTTTAGTCGGAGCAGTCGTGAAGGGAGGCAACCTCACCAATGCCATCTTGTATCCTAATATGTACAGTGAAGCCAAACTCTAAAATCCACTTTTAGAATAAAGTAAGGCCAAAGTAACAAGATTAGATATTTCCATAGTAGAGTGAGCCAGTGAGACTGCAGGACATGTTTCTCTGAGAGGATCTCAGATTCCTACAAAAGCAAGCAGAGGATGTAAAGTGCATCACTACTGAGGCGCAGAGCCCACCGTGCCAGAGAGGGCTCGCGCCAAAGCCCCACAGTGCGATTAGACACAATTGCTTCACGCTCCGCTTCATCCTCCAGGCCACCCTGGGTTTCACAGCCTCCCTGTAGACCAGGGGTTCGGGTTCTGGGAGCTTTATGGGCCTGGCCCATCATTCCACCCCCTAGACCACCTCCGCCCCGCAACCCTCGGTAAGATGTTAATTGGTTGGTGTATGGGTGTCAGGAGCCGCCTATAGAGGGGGGCATTACGCAACGATTGTGTTTCTTGTATTATGTTTGCTTCTTGTTTCATGTTTGTTTCCGGTTCATCTTATGTTCGTTTCATGTTTATTTCTTGTATCATGTTTGTTTTGAGTTCATGTTCATTATTCATGCTTTTGTTTACTTTGTTCCTGTTTTGTCCTTGTCATGTGGTCCTTGTTCCTCGTGTGCTCCTTGGTTTTTAAACCTCTTGTTTGTGTCGCATTCCCATTGGTTGGTCTTGTGTATTCATAGTCCTTGAGTTTTCCTTTGTCTTTGCCGTGGATTTCAGTTTGTGCCTGTACCGCTGTCGTGACTATCTTAATGTCGTTAATGTCAAGTTAAGGTCATGCTAGTCAAGTTCATGTTTGTTGTTTTGCAAACGTTTGTCTACTTTAGTTTATGTTTATTGTTTGGTCAAGTGTTTGTGTTTAGAGTTGTAAATATTGTCAATAAACTGCATTTTTGGGTAACTATTTCCTCAGTGGGAGTTCATTACAGTCTTTTTAGTGAAAAGATGCTGTGCTTTAAAACCCCAGAATTGTGGTAGAAGAGAAACAAAGCAAGAAATGTACATGTCAGATTAAAACACGACCACATTAAAGGATGCTTAAAGAAAATATGTTAATTGCTCAGACCTGCTTGCTTTTGAAGCTGTGACATTACAGATTTTACCAAGGGCTCTTTGTGCTTTCCAAAAAAATTTTAAAAGAAGAATCCAATAATAATGCAGGCAACCAAATGGATATCTAAGTCAAGGACATCTTGTCAGTTGGCAAGTGACTGAACCAAAGAGGGTTCATACTATCAGTATTTTTATAAAGTACACATCATATTGTTGGATTTGGCACCAGAAATGACTAGTTTCTGGATTTTCTGTTGGCATTTAATGGCAATACGCGATTGTGGAACCTAAAAAAAAAACTCCAAGATGGTGACTTTGTCCCATTTTTGACCGAACACAACTTCGCTTTGTAATTATCGTTGCCTCACTTTGTCATTCGTCATCAAGGTTGGCACTTTACTCAGCAGGGGTGGACTGGCAACGTATTTCAGACACTTAAAGTTTTTTTTCTCCCTTATTTTCTCCCAACATTTTAGAAAATCACAAAAAAAAGAAATGTCTTTTAAAGTCTGTGGTGTTGGGGGGTTGTCTACTTGTGCCTACCTTCAGGATGGTGCTCGGAGATGTTTTGGAGACATTGCAGTTTCATGTCATACAGCAGAAGAACCTGTTCTTGTGCTGTGAGGCCCACTTCAGGATCCATCAGCTGCAGATACAGACAGAGTCAGATCCATGCAGGCCAGCAACAGAATTATTGCCCCCACTCTATAGTTAAACTGAAATTTTTTGCCTGAAAACTACGTTTTTTGGGTAAGAGTAAGATCGAACAGCATTGTACCAGAGTAACTGTCCCGATTATCCTTGTCTAAATCTCACAGGGAATTAATCAGGTAAACATTACTCCATATCAGAATAACAAGAAGGTTGAAAAATGGCCTGTTTGTTTAATGTTAGTAAAATGTTCGGTTCAGTGATTGGAATAACGGAGTAATTTATTTGATCCCTTTTTTTTTTTTTTTGTAAAGACCTACAAAGTTTATTTCTCTGGTGTGTGAGGTAAAGTGGGACAAGTTGGGGTGGAAGTTAACCACATAACTGATGATGATAGGCTGAAGTAAATTTTTATCGTTTGACAAGCAGAGGCAGAGAACAGTGTTCACACACAAGCATGCACAGTCAAAGGCTCCATCCGAAATCGTATGTACAAGATTTCACGGCCATTAAACAAGTATGTTAGTATGGTTATGGCTAGTGTAAGAAATGGCAAGTACAAAGGTAACTTTCTTAATCTGGAAGCTTTAAACAGTATTCTTTCTTCGTGGAGTTGAAAGTCAAGACTGTGTAACATATGACCAGGAAGCAAGAGTCTCTCCACGTCTCCTCCTCTTCTTTTTTTTCTATTCTGTTGTTCCCTTTTAGGGGTCGCCACAGCGAATCATCTGTCTCCACCTAACCTATTCTCTACATCCTCTTCACTCTCACACACTAACTTCATGTCCTCGTTTATTGCATCCAAATACCTCCTCTTTGGTCTTCCTCTTGGCCTTATGCCTGGCAGCTTCATTTCTAACATCCTCCTACCGATATATTCACTATCTCTCCTCTGTACATGTCCAAACCACCTCAATCTGTGCTTTCCTGACTTTCTCCCCAAAAACATCCAACATGAAGCGTCCCCCTGATGAACTCGTTCCTAATTCTGTCCAATCTCGTCACTCCCAACATCTCAACATCTTCAGCTCTGCTACTTCCAGCTCTGCCACCTGTCTCTCCCAGGTATACATCATAGCTGGTCTCACCACTGTCTCTAAACCATACATCATAGCTGGTCTCACCACTGTCTTGTACACCTTCCCCTTGATTCTAGCTGATATTCTCCTCCTTTACCTCTTTTACACATTCTCCATTGCTCTGGACTGTCGACTCCAAGTGCTTAAACTCACTGTTCCACATCCCTCCCTTTCATTCAAACACATGTACTCTTGCTACGACTGACTTTCATTCCTTTTCTCTTCTCCAGAGCAAACCTCCACCTTTCCAGGTTTTCCTCCACCTGCTTCCTGCTTCTTTACAGTCATTAATCTTTTTCAGATCGCTTCGTCTACATATGATGTAATCTACCTGTGTGCTCCTTTCTCCGCTCTTATAAGTCACTATACGCTTCTCTCTCTTCTGGAAAAAAATATTTACCACAGCCATCTCCATCCTCTTAGCAAAGTCTACTATCATTTGTCCTTCACTGTTCCTTTCCCTGACTCCAAACCTGTCGAACACTTCATCACCTCTGTTTCCCTCACCAACATGTCCATTAAAGTCTGCTCCTATCACTACTCTCTCTCCTCTGGGAATACTCACAATTACCTCATCCAACTTACGCCAGAACCTCTCTTTCTCTTCTAACTCACAACCTACCACTTACAACATTTACTATCAATCCTTCAATTTCTAACTTCAGACTCATCACCCTGTCTGACACTCTTTTCACCTCCAGAACATTTTTTACAAACTCCTCTTTCAGGATCACTCCTACCCAATTTCTCTTCCTATCCATGCCATAATAAAACAACTTGAATCTCGATCCAATACTACAAGCCTTGTTACCCTTCCACCTGGTCTCTTTACACACAATATATCGACCATTTTTCTCTCCATCATGTGATAGACCAGCAGAACCTTTTGACCCCGAAGCCAGTATAGAAGGTAAATGAATGAATTGAATTAAATTGAAAAAGTAACATGCCTAGTTAGGTTATAGTGGTCTTCTAAGAATGTCCATTAAGTACAAATTATTCATGTAAACACCAAGTTCAATCCCAAAAGGTTGAACATTTTGTCTTAGTCTCAAAGAAAAAAACCATTTAAAACATTTCATTTAAAAAGTTATGTCTAAATGTTAGCAAAGGTTTTGGAAATGTTCTCCATTAGCTGGGATTCTGTGCCAATGTCCAGATAAACACTCAGACATCAGCTGCAGAATAAATCAGTCCAGTATTCCTGGATGCCCTGTAGGACCGTCTCTGGATCCAGGCGGCGATTTTAGATGGTATGGCTATCTATCAATTCAGTGCCTCAAAAAATACAACCCTTATATTAAACTGTCAGATTTTATACTAAAAAAAATTTAAGAAAAGCTGTGAGCAAATAGATTTTAAAATGAAGCCCAAAAAAAGTAGATCTCATGTAGATCTCATCTCACTAGATTTATTGCTTATTCTGGTAAATTAAATTTACGTTTGAAATTATTTACTGATTTAAGAAATATTAGCAGGTCTTTATGACGTTATTACTCACCATAACAGCATTTAAATCTGCGAATTTAAGAGTTTAATAGTATTTGACTTTTGCAAAATAGTAAAACATTAGTATTGTTTATAGTATCATAAATTACATTTTAGATCAGATTAGATTCAACTTTACTGTCATCTTTACTGGCATCTAACCAGAAAGTGCATAAGTGGCTTATTTACAATAAATAGCAGTGTAATAAATGAGGGTATGAATTTGATAATTACAGAGGTGAGGGTAAATAATGTACAGAAGGTGCAGTAGTGTGTATATATGGTATATATGGTATCTACAAATATGATGCAGTTATAGCAGGCAAAGAATGACATAATGGGTGTATACATATGGATATGCACATATATGTGTTGTATGATAGAGTATAGACGTAAGAGAAATGTTAAATAGAGAGTAATATATGGATGGATAATAGAATACAGATAAATAGAGAATAGAAGTGTAAGGATAGATAGTTATGGATGTGTAATACAGTAAATACAGAGTAAATATGGATGGAATAGAGAGAAGTGTAAGGATAGATAGTTATGGATGTATAATACAGTAAATACAGACAGAGTAAAATATGTATTAATGATGGAATATAGAGAAGTGTAAGGATAGATAGTTATGGATGTGTATAATACAGTAAATACAGAGTAAATATGGATGGAATAGAGAGAAGTGTAAGGATAGATAGTTATGGATGTGTGATACAGTAAATACAGAGTAAATATGGATGGAATAGAGAGAAGTGTAAGGATAGATAGTTATGGATATATAATACAGTAAATACAGAGTAAATATGGATGGAATAGAGAGAAGTGTAAGGATAGATAGTTATGGATATATAATAATACAGTAAATACAGAGTAAATATGGATATGGAATGAGAGAGAGAGAGAAGTGTAAGGATAGATAGTAGTTATAGGGATGTGTGATACAGTAAATACAGAGTAAATATGGATGGGATATAGAGAGAGAGAAGTGTAAGGATAGATAGTTATGGTATATATAATACAGTAAATACAGAGTAAATATGGATAGGGAATAGAGAGAAGTGTAAGGATAGATAGTTATGGATATATAATACAGTAAATACAGAGTAAATATATGGATGAATACAGTAAATAGAGAGAATAGAGAGAAGTGTAAGGATAGATAGTTATGGAGATATATAATACAGTAAATACAGAGTAAATATGGATGGAATAGAGAGAATAGAGAGAGAAGTGTAAGGATAGATAGTTATGGATATATAATACAGTAAATACAGAGTAAATATGGATATAGGAGAGGATGATAGAGAGAAGTGTAAGGATAGATAGTTATGGATGTGTGTTACAGTAAATACAGAGTAAATATGGAGAGAATATAGAGAAGTGTAAGGATAGATAGTTATGGATATATAATACAGTAAATACAGAGTAAATATGGATTGGGAATAGAGAGAAGATTAAGGATGTAAGGATAGATAGTTATGGATATATAATAATACAGTAAATACAGTAAATACAGAGTAAATATGGATGGGATATAGAGAAGTGTAAGGATAGATAGTTATGGATATATAATGGTTACAGTAAATACAGAGTAAATATGGATGGAGAATAGAGAGAAGTGTAAGGATAGATAGTTATGGATATATAATACAGTAAATACAGAGTAAATATGGGATGGATGAGGATAGAGAGAAGTGTACAGTAAGGATAGATAGTTATGGATGTGTGTTACAGTAAATACAGAGTAAATATGGAGAGAGATATATACAGAAGTAGGATACGATTAAATAAGAGTAAATATGGATGGAATAGAGAGAAGTGTAAGTAAGGATAGATAGAGAGAAGTTATGGATATATAATAATACAGTAAATACAGAGTAAATATGGATGTGTGAGAATATACAGAGTAAAATATGGATGGAATTAGAGAGAAGTGTAAGGATAGATAGTTATGGATGGTATAATACAGTAAATACAGAGTAAATATGGATGGGATAGAGAGAAGTGTAAGGATAGATAGTTATGGATATATAATACAGTAAATACAGAGTAAATATGGATAGAATAGAGAGAAGTGTAAGGATAGATAGTTATGGATATATAATACAGTAAATACAGAGTAAATATGGATGGGATAGAGAGAAGTGTAAGGATAGATAGTTATGGATGTATGATACAGTAAATACAGAGTAAATATGGATAGAATAGAGAGAAGTGTAAGGATAGATAGTTATGGATGTATGATACAGTAAATACAGAGTAAATATGGATGGGATAGAGAGAAGTGTAAGGATAGATAGTTATAGATGTATAATACAGTAAATACAGAGTAAATATGGAGAGAATATACAGAAGTGTAAGGATAGATAGTTATAGATGGTGCAAAGATGCATCATGTGGCATGATGCATCATAGTGCAAAGAACAGAAAGTAATTAACACTGTAAAATCAGCAGTTCAGTGCAGAAACAGCCACAGGACAGAAGTCTGTAATTCTAAGTGCATTACATTTTAAAGAGAAACTACGGATTTGTTCTCTGGTGTTTAGGAAACTGCACTGAAATTAAAGCAGAAGCTGAAACAGAACTGCGGAAAATAAAGGATAAGCGCGTGCTCACCTGCGTTTGGACCAAACTCCAAAGCCAAACTTGCACACACAGCACCTTCAGCATGCTAAAACACTGCCCTAATACGGGTGTTAAAATTAATCCGACGGATACAGACAGGGCAAAAACCCCGCTTTCTGGAGTCCGCTCACGTGCACGCGCAAATACAAGTTGTCTTGCGTCACCTTCTAATATTTTTTTTTGGCAAGCTCGAGACGTGTGAGAGAATGGGTGAATGAACCAAACACGATCTCAGCTCGAGCTTTTTCGGCGCGCTGGGTTTTACGTTGGCGCAAAAAATACTTCCAGATCGCGCGCGAGTCTTCTGTAGAGTGTTTCATCATCGGTGCGGTGCTACAGAATGAAGACGGGAATCTGCGCTCGCGGGTTGGACTCATTTGTCCCTCACGTCCCATTCGAAAAGGAAGAACAGGATCTCCTTAGAGAGAGAGAGAAATGATAGAGAAAAAAAAGAAGGAGACAAAAGGATACAGAGATAGAGACAAAATGAAAAAGAGACAAAATGAAAAAGAGACAAAATTAGAGAGAGAACGAGAGAGGAAGAAAGAGAGACAAAAGGACAGACCGACAAAATGACACAGAAAAGGGGACAGAGACAACGGGGCACAGAGATAGACACAAAATAAAAGAGGGAGACAAAATTGGAGAGAAAGAAAGAGAGACCAAATTGAAGAGAAAATATGAGAGAGAAATGGATGAAACTAGAAGAGAGAGCGATACAAGAACATACAAAATGACAGGGAGACAAAGAGAAAATGACAGAGAGAAAGACAAAATTTGCGGTGTGTGTGAGTGTGTAGGTGAGACATCGTTGAGAGAATTTTTACATTTTTTTTAAACCATGACCCTTTCTACTAAAACTAAACCGTGTTTACATAAATGAGGTTCTCCAGCCGTGACATTCGCTTGACTCTGGACATCATTCCATACCCGATCCATGTGATCATCTGATCAATGAATCTCCGGATCTCTGAACAGATTCTAAACTGGATTTATTACCGCAGGAGTGTGTCCTTTCCTCATGTCCCTTATGTTCTCATTGCTGACTCATCCTAGGGTTCTACACTACAGTCACATTTATAGCATTTCCATGCCCTTACACAGAGCGACTTATATTTATCTCTTTTATACAACTAAGCAATTGGGGGTTAGGGGCCTTGCTCAGGGGCCCAGCGTTAAATCTTTCAATTAGCAGTCCAACTTCTTAACTTTCTGCGCTACCAACTTTTCCCCAATCACCAATGTTCTCGATCATAAACACTATTTAAAAAAAATAGTGTGTAAGAAATCGCCACAAGCACGGCTGTACTTCCGATGTGCTAAACTTTGAGCTAGTAGGATTATGAGCTTGTTACGAATTATTGTTTGCTCAGCTAAACTTAATAAGCAGGTTATATCCCACTTCGAGTTTCTGGGGTGTTTTTTTTATCTCTACTCTAGTCATTTTGATTGGTTTGCTATCGTTTACGCTTTTTCTGGTTTCCGACCTTCTGCCTGTCTCGTATTTACATTTACAGCATTTGGCAGACACCCTTATCTCATTTATACAACTGAGCAATTGGGGGTTAAGGGCCTTGCTCAGGGGCCCAGCTGTGGTGGCTCGGTGGAGCTGGGAATCGAACACACAATCTTCGGGTTGGTAGTCCAACACCTTAACCATGAGCCACCACTTCCCATGTATCTGCCTTATTCTGTGTCTGCAGACTTCCAGAACAGGTGGTTTATGACATACTGACTCGAGTTTCTCACCTTGCAGACTGTTCACTTCAGGCACACAGCCAGTGTTTTTGCAAAGACACACTAATAGTAGTAATTTTATTCGTTCTTTGTTTGTTCTTGAAAGTTCTGAGCACAATTTTCTCCTTTAAAATCAAACTATAATTAGGGAAAGTTTTAGGTGATGCTAAAAACACACCTCATGTCCTTTTACTGCAAGAGGATTGTGTTCGTTAGATGAAGTTATTGTACCTCATCATGCAGCCATCTTCAATGTGTGTGCACACATGAACACACACACACACACACACACACACTCGGACTGAAACGGCTTCAGTAATTTGGTTTGGAGAAGATTTGCCATGTACTTATTTTTCTTACACAGTATTGCTTTAATAAAAGGTTTGGCTTGAAAAGAAAGGCATTTTTTTTATGAACATATGGAATCAGAATAAAGCCTAAAGATAATTCAAAACAAGTTAAATACAAGCTAGCAGACATCATTTTACGCTTTAAGGAACCACGTGTGTGTGTGTGTGGTGAGGAAGTGGAAGCGGCATCACATCATGCAAGGTCTACCTAGTTTGGAGTGTTCCTTTAAAATCCATAGTAAAACCCTGGACCGGTGAGCCAGTCAAGCTTTATTTTCTCCAAATCTCAGTTTACACTGTCTACACTGTAAAACATGGTGGTGGTAGCATCATGTCTCGGGGCCTGTCAAACTTGAAAGTGAAATGGCTGGAGCGAAGTATAGAAGGACGTAACAAAAGGTCTGTCAGGAAAACAGGAATGGTTGCCAAATTTTTTGTTTTGATTGAAATTTTTTAGCATCCAGTCATCTGGAAGAACCTTAAGGTGCTGCTGTTTTTGGAAGACAAGCTAAATTTCCAAGTCATCTCGTGCATCCGTCACTGCATAAATGTGATAATATCCTGTGTTTTCAATTCTGTAAAGATGAGCTACGTCGCTAAATTGCACTAGTTATAGGAATCGTGTTGCTCTTAAGGACACGAGTGTGTGAGGATGTGCTGTTGCGGAAAAATGGAGTGGGAGAAGCAGAGCTTTTTTTTTTTTTTAGCCGTGCTTTACTACCAATTTCATCCAAAGAGCAAAATGAATGTCTGTAATAAGAACTGGTGAGGTTGTTCTAGAAAAGATTTAGCGATTTCAAATGGAAACAAAACTCTCGTATGACACACGGGTCATTTCCTGGGAAATTGACATCATTTTCCAAGAAAATGTCACGACCAGAGCAGATAGACGAACTCGAAGTGATCGCGAATGGGCCGTATACAGGAAAGAAATATTTGATTGTGGTGTTTGCATGCCGTGTTTTCATTCGGATTGGACTTTTAAACTAATTGTAATCGGAATGCAGCGCTTCATATCTTCATATAAACAGGCTAGTTTGTCCTTTCCTTTTGTCTTGACATCAGTGGGAAGACAGTCACTGATTTTTTTATTTGTTTAAAGCTTCGTTATTTATGTCTTGGTCAATGAAAGTAAATCAGTTTTATACGTTATTTGACTTTGAACAAATTATAATGTAGTTTATAATTTTTTTTTATATATATATATATATATATATATATATATATATATATATATATATCTATATATATATATATATATATATTATAAAATATATTTCATTTCCACAGAAAGATCAAAAATAGAGGCATTCTGGAAAGACAACGAATAGCAGAATACAGAAAATTGATCAGGGGAACAAACTTGGCCAACAAACCCAGGATACAATAGTACACCGGGGAGGACGACTAGAACAGAAAGCCAAAACTTGGTCCCAGTTTACATGTACTTGATGTCATACCCGCTGAAATATTCTGGCTGAATGTTCTGGTGTTTCCATGTGCACGTCTTGTGCATATATACCCCCTTGTATCCTCCCGTCTTTGTGGTTTGTTGTTCCCTGTACCACTGTGGTGTGTTCTTGTAGATGCTAGTGCTCATGTTTATGGTCATGCCTGTGTTTATGTCAAGTGTTAGTGTTAATGTCTAGTCAAGTCAAGTCTGCCAAGTTTAGTTTATGTTTGTTTGTGTCATAAACTGCACCCTGGGTCTTGCCTACTCCAACATGCAGAAACCTGCGGATGACCTATCAAAGCAAGGACCGGTTGTAGAGAAAGCTGTGTTACTTGAATTTAGTTACCTGGAAATTTGAAAAAAAGAAATTTCTCGCATGACATGGCAGACATTTTCTGGAAAATGAATGTACATTTCAGAGAAAAGTACCTACATCTAAATAACGTGTTTCCATGGAGAGATTTTTTATTAGATTTCTGAAAATCTACCTCCTTCTGCCTGATTTGGAATGTTAATGGGTTTGGATATTAGAATTCTTAATATAGTGTTTACACTGAGGGTTTTTAATTTGGATCTTTTGAACTTTTAAAGCAAATTTAAAATAACATTTAGCTGCGTGGGTCAACCCGAATCACTAACCAACCAGCGTAACATTTGCATTGACTTTTTCAACAGCTGTTGACTGACTGTTTAAACCAACACAAAGAATCTCAGATGCCAAAAGTCCTTCAGTTTTCCCTCCATTTCTTGCAAGGAATTCATCTCTTCAGTTTGGAATGTAATGTGGTGTCCATAGAAACTACTTGACATCCTTTAAAAACTCTTTCCACATCTAAGCAGTGCGAACTTGATCATTGTTAAGCTTTAATTGGAGGTTTCGGCACTTTTTTTTTTTCCCCCTCACAGTATCTACCAAAATATTAGAAAAACCAAAGTAGGTCCAGGTCTTCTACAGGGGCAAAGTGGTAACCTGGGAAACTGTGTGTTTATAAGTTTTATTTTTTTCCTAAAGCTGTGACTTTCTGAGATGAAAAAAGAAAAGACCTGCAGAAAAACCCCATGACAGTTATTATTGCAAGTTAATTTGATTCTCTTTGAATCGCCTTTTGGACAAAGCGAGAATGAGTCCTAATTTAATCACCAAGTTCACAGCAAAAAGGGAAATTAATAGCACGATTTACACCCACTGATTTGTTTTTTTTTTCAGGATCAGTGTGTTCCTATCAAAACTTAAAGCTTAATCACACCACATTCCTACCTGGCCACCATGACATCATCTTTCAGACCCTTTCAGACTCCAGTGTGGAACCTCAACACCGATATTAATTCAGGTTTTCTCTTTGTTTTGATCCAGATTTTTTTTTTCCACACTGATGTAACTGGTCTTTGTGAATAGGGTGCACATACATATGTTGACAGGCATGTAGGAATGTTTCTTGGTTCTACGCCTGCCACAGAAAATAATACATTTAGACTGCATAATGATCGCTATTGGGAGGTGAAGACACTTTTAATCGGCTGAACCAAAAAAAGTTTAACACAATCACCTACTGTACCTTTAAGGATACCGATGAGAGAGCCGAATCGATTTACGGGTTTGAATCTTTTTGAATCACTTATTTTTGAGTCTCAGTAAGAATTATGACTGTTTTTGCCACGGTATTCCACTAGAGGGCACTCACTTAATCACTCGCTAAGGAAAGTGGTTACTTAGTGGTTAAGGTGTTGGGCTGATACCAGAAAAACCACCAAGCCACCACTGCTGGGCCCCTGAGCACGGCCCTTAACCCCTGATTGCTCTGTTAGTCGCTCTGGATAAGGGAGTCTGCCAAATGCTGAAACTGTAAATGAATTCTCAGAATCTACTGAAACCTTGGACTCGTAAATCTACGAGCTCCTCGAGCCAGATCTTATGTTCCTTATGTTCCTTTATCTATGTTGTTATTAGCAAAAAATTTACTTCCCGAGTCATATAAAGGATCTTTTTTTTTTTTAATCTGGAATCACTAATTTCTAGTTTTTCCTTAGGGAGTTTTTCCTTGCCACCGTCGCCCCCCGGCTCGCTCATCAGGGACAAACTGATTTCTGTTTCATTTTGTCTCATAATTTCTTCAGTTGTGTAAAGCTGCTTTGTGACAATCACCATTGTAAAAAGCGCCATACAAATAAAACTGAATTGAATAGTTAAGGGCCTCGCTCAGGGGCCCAGCAGTGGTTTGGTGCTCCTGAAAATGAAACACTTGAACCACTGGATGTATGTGTTTTATTATGTGTAATATACTGTATTACACACACAATCATTCGTGCTACTAATCATCTGCCAGTTCTTTTAAAAGGAACGAAAAGTGAATCATGAACAATAAAATAAAAGAGCAGGTCAAAGGATTAGACCAGAGACATGTGACGCACAAGCTTGTTTTGAAATCCTTTTTTTTCCTGTAAAGGAAAGGTGGTGGGTGGTGGATTATAAAACACTTTGTGCTGTTTTCGCTTTCAATATTTTTCCCTAATATGCAAACATTTGCTGTAAATCTAATTAATAATACCGTCATTTCTGATTTCCAGTCACTTCCTGTAAAAACTGATTTCCTAGTCACACATCCGTGACATTTAAAATAAATGTAAAACATTTGTTTTTTGTTTTCGTAAAGGGTCCTTTCACACAGGATTGCAGGGAACCTGGGGTCTGTCCCCGGGGACAAGAAAAAAGAACTTTATGGACTGGTACAATTACACACACACGCATAGTGGGGAATTTTGGCGTTCAGTTTTGTCTAGAGTTTTTCATTTCAGACCTGGAAGAAACTAGCAGAAGCTAAGATGGCCGTTCTCGACCTATGTTGGACGAACGACCCCGTAAGTCAAGTTAAAATTCCTTCACCCCAAGTTCCTAACGATGTTCAGTGATCCAAAAATGGAATTGTTCCCCATTAGGCTGTCTGAACCAGAGGTTTCCCTGCCCCTGCCACTATTTAGACTTTTTCTCTTATATGGTCAGGACGTTCAACTTTTCTTCCGAATTCCTAAACTACCTACGTCAATGTGGTGGGACAACTCTTCATCCTACAGTTTTCCATTCTTTTTATGTAAAGTCTCGGAATGTGACACTACTGGGACTATAAATGTGTTGGGTGATGGTAGGATAATCTAGACTTACAGACCTGATTCTGTCCATGATTCGTTCATCTAAGAAATTGATTGCTATAATCCTCACGCTAAAATCTGTTGTCTTTGGTTGCTAGTTTGACATGTTCACCGACAGCTGATTATTGACCGGTCCAATCATTTTTTTTTTTTCTCTTCTATAAAATTCTCTGTGTCAGCAGATTTCAGACACTTTCCTTTTGGGCGACTTCTCCTACAACAACCGACAAACCAATAACCAATACCAGCACGTCAACTTTACACCACCACAGGAAAATGTGTAAACGACATGTGCTGGAAGGACAGCAAGAAGAGAAACTTTTTATAGCAGGTCATGATCAAAATTAACACTGCAGATTGTTATTGTTTGCTGCTAGCTACCGTTTTGGGATAAAATGCTGGTTTACCGGAAGGTGTGACGTATATTGATGACTTAAAACTCTGGACGAATCGTGTTGTGCGTGTCCATTTTTGACTCATCTTGACTGTACAGTCAGTCATTATAAAAACTGAGAACCTACAGTTTGACATGTTTTGTATTAAACAATGCAAACAGTCGCAACAGATAAAAGGTTACATTTTGCTAGCATTTTAGCTTAGCTTTAAAATAAGCAAGTGACTTGGTGTCGTACTAATTTTGGGCGGGGCAAAAAAAAAGGTAACTGTGATTGGATATAGTTGCTCAGTCGCGCAGACTCACTTCTCTTTCGAGAAAAATGATCAATCGATTTAATCAATTATGTTCGAACAAAATCCCTGACGATTGATTATTGATCGATTTTAATCTTGCCTATTTTTAGATTATCATTTGGGGTTATACAACTTGACGTGATCATCTACAGAGCGAGATGATGGACTGCTTTGGAAGATCTTTTCAATGCCTATGACATTAACTATTCGTAATCTATTTTAGTTGAAGCTAAACAGCTAAACAAATAACTCAGAAGGTCCTTTTGTTGTGACTCCTTTAGCGTTTGAAAATAACTCTGCTCATGTGCAAAAGTCAAGAAATGATGTAAACGCTCCGTGGTTGAGTAAAAGTGAGAATATGATCAACCTTAAGTCTCTGGAGGCAGATCGCCGTCTCCTGCCCTCAGCAATAATTTACAGTATTGGCAAACTAAAAACAAAAAAGAAATGATGTCTCGATGATGTGGAAGTCTGCACTGTATTCCTGGCCTATATTAGCATTCGTTTGCACTCTCTGTGATGATGCGCCTTTTTAAAACAGACCTAAGAAGGGACTCGGCTTTATTCGCCGGGCGAGATGAATAATAAATGCTATAGAGTGCTAAAATCTGCTGTGTGATATAAAATTTACGGCACTGAACAATTTAAACAGTTTATCATGTGTGTATGCTGAAACAAAAATGGATGCCCGTACACAATTAAAGCAGTGGCTAATGTAATACTTAACCCGCTTGCCAGCCAATCAGGTGTCCATTTACATTTATCTACCACATTATTCACATCATTTATTTTTACAAAAATAATAAGATCCCAATCTTTTTTTCTACATCAAACTAAAACTCTACTGCACTTTTTTTTTTTTTTTTAATTACATTTTTTTTTGTAGAATATTTTTCAGCTACTTTCACACTGAGTGGAGAATCAATTTATAGGAGAAAATCAAGTTCTAACTCTAATTGAAGCAACTCTGACTTTTTTTATTCTTTTTTTTTTAATTTAATTTGTTGTTTGTTTTAGACGTGACTGATTTGTACCGAGAGCCGCTTTAAACATCCACATCACTATAATCAGCCGCTTTCCTAACTTCTGCTTATTAAGAGGGAAGCGTGCAGCACATATTTACCTTGTTTTCTAAACATCGCTCTCGGCAGCGTCAGGATGTTCGCTGACTGTAAACAGCTGCTTGTTTATAGCAAACTCCTTTTTATCCCTAATCAAAAAAACCCAAAAAACACATACATGTTTCTTAGTATCTTCTCTAGTGAACTGAATAAGCTCTGAATTTTAGTCTTGCGCTACAGCGCCACACTGGTTGAAAAGTGCTATTGCAGGCCCTTAAATCAAGTCACTTAAGATCAAATGACTATTTGACAGAAATATTTGTCTACAATTGTTTTGTCAACATTGCCGATAGTGTTAAAAAAAAAAAAACCTAGTGTGGACTTGGAAAGAGCATTGAAGTACCAAATCCAACAATAAATGCAGTAATAAAATTTACCAAAGCAAAAAGTTTCCACATAAGGAAAAAGAAAGTACTGTGACTCGATAGCTATCTATTTCTCTTTTTCTGTGATAAGAGAATTTTTTTTTTTCATTACAGATTTTACTACTCTGTAATAAACAGGCACTCCCTTATCGGCCGCTTTTCTCTGTCTTTAGGTTAAGAGAAATGAGAAGGTGGTAGCTCAGTGGTTAGTGTTTGACTGTTTGGACAATGGTGGTTGCACCCAGCTGCCCCTAAACAAGACCGTTAACCTTCAGCTGTTCCTTTGGATAAATGTAAGTCGCTCTGAGAAAGGCAGTCTGCCTGATACCCGAATTGTAAGTAGAAAGATACAAACTACCAATGCTTCGAGAACTCAAAACGATAGCACTTTAAAGAATTAGCCTGATGTGGTTATGCATGCATAGGAGCTATCGTTTTTTCCCCCAAAAAACTATTATGTAAGGTACAGCTGGCAGCAGTGTTAGGGGGTAACTAGTATCATGTAACAGTGTTACATAATTTACTTACAAAATAAATGGATTTGTTGAATACTATTCATTTGTTGTTGCTTTGCCTGTTTTTGATTTGCTGTTTATTAAAGTTATGCTATTCTGTTGCTTTTGATTGGCTCTCTGGTTCGAATTCTGCTCATTACATAATCCACATTGCTGCTGAAATCTTTAGGCTACGACATCCTGTCTTTATGTGGCCACCATGGCCAGAAATTCATTTCAGTGTTGGAAATTGAAATGTAATTTCATCCTGCTCTAACGTATGCCGTGACCTTAAGAAACATCCAGCGTTATAAAAAGTTTGAAAAATGAATTGTATTCTCATTTTTAATTGAATTTTAATTCAAATGCAAATGTAATTACACCCTGTCCTCAGCTGAGCTATTTAAACATCTCCTAGTAATGCCTTCATGATGATCAGAGAAGTCCAGTCTCTGCGGGTTACTTCTGCCTCACAGTTTATGTGAAAAATATTCTAAGCGTGAGCTAAGGTAACACACAGGGACATTAAAAATTAGCATTTACATGGAGGAAGTGGTGGTTCACATGGTTAAAGTGTGTGTGTGTTTCTTAAAATCTTGTGTGTTAAACTCTTATAGATTGGTATTTTCTTTTGAAACAAAACATAGAGCCGCGTTGTGGTTTGAAAGCTAGACGTGTGTTCTACAGTGATAACAGTGGACGTGTTAAATGTAAGAAAGCTACCTGACAAAAGCAGAACATTTTCTTTGAGGACCAAAGTAATTGACTTGATTTAAATGTAAATGTCTCTGTCACACACACACTTAACACACAGTGAAATATCCCATCTTAGAAAGTTGCTGCTTGTGCTCAGATGTGCTGCTATCATTTATCATCCTTTAGCACGTCAATAGGAGAAATGGGAGAAATAATTAATATTCAGGCATTAAGAATTTATTCAAGTCAAATGCAATGTGATTGACTGTTTTATCAACATTCTGGACTGGTGAAAATTAAACGACGTTCGTTTCCCCAAGCTGGTGAAAGTAGCCTGTCAACGTCTCTATCAGCATAACATATAAGTCTCTATCAGCATATCAGTGCCTGTGAAGAGGCTGTTTACTGCTGCTGAACTGACTTTTAATAGGCTGTGTCCAGCGTACTGTGAAAGCGAAGGTGTGATCAGACGCCGGTTTGTGTAATAGAAAATGACGCCAATCGTAGTGAGTGGAGATGTGCTTGATCTAACAATAATCCGTGCTTTGCTGCAGGGAGAGAAAAGTGAGAGAAAGCAGAAAGGGGTGTGTGTGTGTGTGTGTGTTTGTGTGCATGCATAGTCAGTACTACTTGTTGAAAAGCAACTGGCTTTCGGCAGACATCCATATCCAGGGGACTTGCATTGATCATCCAATTGAGCACTTGAGAATTAAGGGCCTTTCTCAAGGGCCCAACAGTAAGAGCTTGATGGTGCTGGGAATTAAGCCACAATCTTCCAATCAGCAGTCCAACACATTAACCACTAAGCTACAACTGAGAGAGAAATTGTATCAAACACTAATCCACTCATAAGTCATGAGCATTCAGACGTTTGTATTTACAGTGGCTGCTTGTTCAGTCCCTTGTTTCACATTTGTGTAAAAAAATTTAATGTATTCATTTTTTCCCTCTAATGTGGTACATATCAGATATGACTGTGTAAGCCGGAAAAAATCAAATATTTTGTTTGAATAACGGAGGTTTAGTCGGCATCTGCAGATGTCACGGCGAATTGTATGGATGGGTCCATTTAGTAATGTCAATCACAGAATCATGCTGATGAATAATAGTGTCGTCTGAGAGCCTAGGCATTTAACAAAGATCTTCGGACATGGGTCTTATGCACAGAATCGGGTTTCCCAGGTTGATCCAAATCTTTTGATGTTATTATACTGTAGATAATGATATTTGCAATTTGACATTGAGGAACGTTGTTTTTAAAGTATTCCACAATCTTTCTACGCACTCTTTCACAGATTGGAAAGCCTCTGTCCATCTTTACTTACTTAGCTAATCATGTTACAGACCTGATAGCAGTTAACTTAATTAGTTGCTAAAATGTGCTTTCAGCTGAATCTTTTAAAAATTTATTGCATTTGTAGCCCTTTTTTGAGACCTGTAGCAGGCATCAAATTTGAAATGAGCAAATTTTGTGGCTAAAAGTGTATCTGTGGTCTATTGTGGATAAAATATTGCCTCATGCGATTTGAAAGGGTTTTTATTTTAGTCTGGGTCATGTGATTGGCTTGTTAGTCTTGTCACGTTTGTTTTCCTATTGTGTTTAAGTGTTTTGCATTTAGTTATGTGTATTTCCCCCTCAGTGTGTCATGCGTAGTTCTTGTTTTTGTATTCATAGTTTTTTTTTTTTGTTTGTTTTTTTTAAACAGTCCCCCCGGTTAGTGACTGTTTCACTGTCAGTTGTGATGTCATTCAACGAGATGATTTTAACGTGCGATATTCCAGTTCAACTTTAACAAAACTAATTATATACAGTTTTGTGGACATTATACTAATAAACTAAATCCACTGTCACGTTAAATCTTGCTGCCTAAGTGAGGATAGTAATGACCGACAGGACGATGTCTGATTGGTGCAGAACAGATCCTGGGTGTCGCTGGCTAGTATCGTTTAAAAACAGTACCACCGCTCCCTAAACCCAGTTTGCGTGATCACTTATTAAAAATGAAAATAAAACAGAGCGCACATTCAAACACGATTTTTAATACCCCACATAATAGTGGTTCTCTGTTGCCTGGAAATTACACACAACAGAGCCCAACATCCATCCAGCCATCCATTGGTCCCTCCCTTGTATATTTTAAGTGCTCTATTAAACCCTTGCTTATTTTAATAATTGCAGACAGATCCATCATCTGAATGTGGTATTAATTAAGAACTCAGTTATGCTATTTATAAGGCTAGAGTACAGCCGAGCTTAGGTTGATGAAAGATATCAAATGTGGTGTCCTGCACGTCCCACACAGTTACAAATTTAGCTCTGCAGGTTGCCCTATTTGCACATGGTGACGATGTGTGGCATGTAGGTTCAAATAGACCAAGTGGAGGAAAGATATCACACATGGGTAAGCCACAGGGGGGCTAAAAAAAAAACTTGATTCCAATTAACAATAGTAGATGAGCAGCTTTATAGTAAATTGTGTTTAGGATTTTTTTGTTTTCTGTTGAAAGTGTTTTCCAGGGAAGTGGTGGCTCATGGTTAAAGTGTTGGACTATCAACCCAAAGATGGTGGGTTCGATTCCCAGCTCCTCCAAGCCACCACTGCTGGGCCCCTGAGCAAGGCCCTTATCAATTGCTCAGTTGAATAAAGGAGATAAATGTAAGTCACTCTGGATAAGGACGTCTGCCAAATGCTGTAAATGTGAGTATCAATTTATTTGATTATAAGAGAAGAAAACCGCCCCATCAAACTGTCACCGGCTGAGACGATTATAAATTCTTTTTTTTTTTTACTTGTTTACTATTTTGCTAATTGAAGACTAAAGCCATCCTCATGGTTTCCTAGTTGTCTCTTCAGACTGTGGGTTCATCCCTAACAGCACCAAGTGGTTTCCAAGTGATGGGAGCATGGTGTCAGAATGGATCGGGCCAGTCTAAAAAAGAAGCAGGGGCTGGAACCCAGGAGTCATGTGTAGCTTAAGAGTATGTTTATTGTTTTGTCATGGTTACGTGCAGGGGCTCTTGTAAGTCTAGCTTAAATTCTTGGATAGCTACTCTTACATGGAAATAAGGAGATACATGTAAGTTGCTCTGGCTAAGGGAATCTACCAAATAGCATAAACCTAAAACGTCAGTAATAGTAAAAAGGAGAGCAAGAAAATTACAGCCATGAGGGCATGTTGAGGAAACAGCCAGCCACATATATTATCAACAAACCTGATTTGAACCTAAGAGTGTGAAAGGTGATATTCAAACATTTACTAAAACAATTTATATCTGTAAACCCTACCACCGCCAGCACCACCGATCTGCACTTTTATCTAATTATACCCTGGTCTACTCGGGAAGAATGTAGAGGGGCGGACCCCAACAAAATACCCAGACGTTTGTTATAAAGCATGTATAACAGTTTAGTTTTTTAATTATATCTTGTATGGTCAGGATATAATTATTAACATTACTACATCTGTGAGTATTTGCCACCCTCGGCATCATGGATCATTAAAACATTCCATTATTTATGCCTTTTTTGGAAACTGAAGTCTTTAGAAATTTTCATACGCGTATATTTTTCTTCGTATTCGTTATCCTAAAAATGCAAGAGATTTAAAGGTCAATTCAGGATGTCAGTGGTTTCTTTGGATACACACACATGCACACCAAACCACTTGATACACAAGATTATGCACACAAACCGCAGGATTGAAAAGATGCATATCATACAATTTTCTACAGCATGGTTTCTCTATTCTGGCTCTGATTCTTAAAACACCTTGCCTCGGATGCAAAAAAACCAAAAAAAATTGAACCTGGTTATTTTTATATATGACAGACGAAGGTTTTGGAGACGGTGTGTAAAGACGGTGGGATTGACGACGCATCATTTTTTTTAGCGTGCGAAAATTTCGGACTCTGTGTGCAAAGACCTTTAGAGAGAGACCGTTACAGTTAAACGGGCAGAGACGCAGGGGTGTCAGTTTGTCTAACAGTTTAGGGGACATATTTCTCAACAACAATTTTTGAAGGGGACACAAATAATACAATAAAATTGTACTTGTAAGAATATTTACACACAGAGGAAAGTTTTACTACTAGTGTAGCAGGGAGACCAGCCGTTAACCTTTTTTCCCGGTAGCCAGTAAGCAGATTTTTCCATGTACAATTTCTGATGTAGTTTGAGCTCTTTGCCAGGACCACTTTGTCGTATCCAGTGTTGAAAACCTCAAGCTGTTGTGGTCCCGCCAGGACACGTTGCGGTTATGTCCATTATAAACATTACTATCCATTAAGCAGCTTAACATCGTTACTGCAAACATAATGGACTTCTTCGAAAAATACATCATCTGCATTCAAGAGAAAATCACTTCATCTTGTGTTTAAGTGAATAAAACAGTGAATTGACTCCCGAATTTACTGAAGTTCCACAACTTTGTTTTATCTCACTGGGTGTGTGTGTGTGTGTGTGTGTGTGTGTGTGTGTTACGTAACAGAGACAAGCAACCAGCAATCTGTGATTTGGACCAAAGCACCGTAAGGCAAGAGAAGGGGGGTGGGACCCAAAATTGTTTCTAAACTAAAAACTTATCTTTTTGCCCTGTTTGTGTTGTTTTGCTCACACAGCATACAGAGAACTTTATTTACGATACGCAGCATCAGCATAGGTTTTAATCATATTTTTTAACCCATAGACAGGGAGGTACTTGCTTAGTACTCCCAAATCACTAAGTCCGCCCTTGTGCATTTTGTGCATTGTGTAGTGATGTATCATATATTTGCAATATTTCTCAGAGGATCTATCCTAAAACATTTGATAAAAGAGCGGATTTAACGATCACAGCAGAGGTTGTTTTCTGCTGCAATTGATGGAACACATTGTTCCCTCTAGCTGCGGGTGGTCCTATTACAAAAAGTTCGGTCTTGTCAGAATTAAGTAGAAGAGTATATGCACTGACTGTTGAATGGCCTTGAATAATGCTTTCCAAACTCTTAAAAGTTTTCAAAGGCTTTTATAGCCTGATAGTATGGCACGATATACAATTGATGGATGGGTGAATATGTAGAAGAGTGGATGGATGCATGGATAGACAGATGAATAGATGAGCATATGGATGGATATATAGATGGGTGGATGGATGCCTGAATGGATAGGTAGATAAATGGATAGGTATGTGGATGGATGGATGGATGAATAGATGAGCATATGGGTAGATACGTAGATGGGTGGATGTTTGCATGGATGGGTGGGTAAATGGATAGATAGATGGATGAATAGGTCTATGGATCGGCAGATGGCCAGATGGGATGGATAGGTAGATAGGGTGGATCACCTGCTCGATAGGTGGATGGATGGATTCCTACAAAATCACCTGGTTACCCAGAAGCCCTAAGCTCAGGTTTATTTATATTGCACTTTTAACAATGAATATTAGGTCAAAGCAGCAACAGTAACCGCTTTTATCACTTATAGCTAAAATGCCCCCTAAATAACACTCAAATTCCAAACATAAGTGTTTACTTTCAGTCACACTCACAGAACCACTCTCCCAGAGTACCACTGTAAGAACTCACCCCTGGAGTTTTCAGTGATGTTCAGCCTCCGGTGAACTAATTGAACTAATTTAATTCAAGAGCATGGTCAGTTTTTATATCCAATACAATACTGCTGGTTTATGTAGCCAACAATAGTTAGGGCAGTTGTGCAGAAAGTCCTGCATCTCCTCCTCGCTGGCTACACACCTGCTACTGGGCTTGATAATTCGAGGGCAATATCAGACATGAGGCTCCTCAATTGTATCATTATTTTCCATTATAGGAGCCCAGCCAGCTGTTTGTGCTCTATTTTAGAGGTCATCTTTTCAAAAATAACACACAGCAGGACATCATGAATATCTGAACCTCATTGATTGAGTCAGGTTGTTTAGTTACGGGTGAGATGCATGGTGTGTAATGCCTGCCATTAAGGACTGTTGTGTGCATCCCAAATTAAAGTCTGGAAATGTGTAAAGAATAGTAATATATTTGCTTAAGCTGCTTATTTGCAGTGTGATTTACAATCAGTCACACCATTGAAGTAAATTAGAACAGAGGGATTGACCAGTGGCTTGTTTCACCTCTGGTTGTTTATTGGAAAGTTTTCTTTAAAAAGCTTTTGTTAAACAAAGTTTTATGGAATTAAAGAAATTATGATTAATGTTTTGATCTTAGCCTGAAATATTATCTTTACTATAGTACATTGTAATCTGTCCATGTTAAGACACACACCGCATCTCAGAACAGGCAGAAAGCTGATGCAACCATTTCACGCATCCTCTCAAAGATACTTTATCCTCTCAGCCTTAATGTATGTGATATTCAGAATATTTCAAATGTTATCCAAATTAAAGTTTAAAAGCGAAACAATACATTTGTTCTCACGCCAACGTTAAAGTAGGTTGAAGCTCATTCACCAACTGGATTGTTCGTAGTAACAGTTTGTTAAAAGACCCGCATGTGGACAGGTGTCCATATACTTTTGCTCAATACATAATTTGTAGCCTTACAAATATGGTATCGATTTACTATGCAAAATTCTAATCCCATTATTATACTGTACGTATATACACAGGGGCGCCACTAAGCAGGGAAAAGTTTTGGAGGGCACTTTGGAGGCCCCAGAAATCTGTTTTACTGGTTATAATGGTGAGGAATGGCTGTTGTAGGGGGCAACTTCATATCCTTTCATAAGGCTCAAAATTGCTAATTGATGTCCTGTCCCAAACCACAAGCCAAAGTTTAAATAGAGGAACAGAGGAAACCATGCAATAGCACAATAGTCAGTAATGGAGTACACCAGTTAGGATGAAACCAGGTTAGGTTTAAAGTTTAATTAGGATCAGTTTGTTAGGGACGGATTTTGGACGTAGCGCATACTGCTAGGTGTGGATATGAATTTACGCTGTTTCCTTTTTGGTTTTTTTGGGGGGTTTTTTATAAATAAAATTTAGATTATAAATCTAATGATCATTCTGTACAGTATAGGATTATTGTACAGTATTCAGTATTGTTACTTGGTTAGTGGTAAAAGTTTTCTTATAATGATTTGTTTTATCTCTTTTTAATCATGATTTTTAATCATTTTTTAAAATATAATTTTCTCCCTAATTTGGTTCCACTCAATAGGCAGCTAACCTAATTATTTAACGACTAACAATTAGGAAATGTGAAGATTAGTGGCAACAGGCAACACAGTCAGGATCGTGAAAGATGAGTGTAAGATTAGTGGCAACAGGCAACACAGTCAGGATCGTGAAAGTCTGATTATTTAGAGTCTACAAGATTTCTGGTTTGTGTGTTCTGTTTATTTTTTTTTATATATATATATAATTCTGTACAGTTTACGGTACAGTTGCATTCATTCGGATGAGTTTCTTATATAAATGATCTGCATGGCGATCTGTCTTTATACGAACTTCAGTTTTAATGTTTTTTTCTTTCTCAACATGATCTGAAACAAAACAACCTGTAATCGGTTAGGACAAAACTTCTGGCATAATCTTCTAGCATCATTAGTACCATAACACACTTAGCAAAATGCTAGCTAGACTCCTGTCCATGCCTAAACGTCCAGACATCCACAGTTAGCTTGTTTATTTGTGATTGACAGGGAAAGGGCTGTGACATCATTAGGATTTAATAACACTAGAAGCTCAGGAGCAGCATGTGTATCTTAACAGATAAAGACAGACAAAGAGAGGGACAGACAATCTACTGGGTATACTTGTAATTATTTAATAATGAAGGACAATGTACAGTGTGTGTGAAGACACGCGCTTTAATTGAGCATTGTTTTAATGGGCAAATGTAGAAAGCATTAATGTGAAAATTAGCATCCACAGAATATTTAACAATAGGACCGATGCAATCTTTGCTCTGAGAATGCTGATGGAGAAGTACAGAGATGGTCGTAGGAAGCTGCATTGTGTTTTCACAAGACTAGAAACACCTGGGTTCAAGCCCCACCTCCGGCAAGTCAACCATTGTTGGGTCCTTGAGCAAGACCCTTAACACTTCCTGCAACTTACTAAGATGGGATATGCGAAAAATGCATTTCATTGGCTCTGTACACGTACCTTACACAATGACAATGAAGTTGAATATTATTTATATTATTTAAATAAAAGCTGCTTTGTTTCCAATGAAAGAAATGTTTCAAACAGCTCAATGTCAAGAAGACAAAGAAACTGGTAGTAGACTTTAGGAAAGCCAGTACTCCAGTCTCTCCCCTGTTTGTCTATAGTGGGGAAGTTGAGATTGTCCATATTGACATTAAACTGGACTGGACACTAAACTTTACAGCCTTTCATCCATGTCCTTCCTTGTCTGCAAGACCATTCTGCGGATGTTCTATGACTATGTAGTGTCGAGTGTCTTTTTTCTATGCAGTGGTCTGTTGGGGAACTAACATGAAGGTGGCAGAGAGAAATAAACTAGACAAACTGATCAGGAGGGCTGGTCCTGTACTTGGCATAGAGGTGGACGCAGTTCATGTTGTTGTTGAGTGAAGGATGTTGTCGAAACTCCATTCAATCCTTAACAACACTTTACATCCTCTACACAGTGTGCTGGCTGCTCTGAAGAGCACATTTAGCCAAAGACTGATCTCGACCAAATGTAGTACTAGTAAGTTGGTAATGTCCATTAAGACACTAACCTCACTGCCACACTAATAGGACCCACCACCACCATGTACCTTGCCACTTCTCCCCAAGCTATACACAACTTGCTGAATTATTAGCATGAAAAACTTAGGCCTTGTGGGGTTTTTTTTGGAACTGCTACACATGTGCTATACAGACCTGCAACTGTAGACATAAAACACCTGACCATTACACCAGAAGGACCTTCAACTTTATATACATAGACTCTAATCTGGAGATGGTTCCCCACTAGCAGCTATTACAGCCTCCACTCTTCTCAGTAGGCTTTCCATAAAACTTCAGTGGTGTTTATGTGGGAATTTTTTCAAAGAGCATTTGTGATGTTGGACAAGAAGATCTGGCTCAGAGTCTTCGTTCCAATTCATCAACTGAGATGATGTTTGATCTTGGTATGCTGAAGAGTTACCTTTTTTCACCATGTGCCTCAACGCTCGGTGATGCTACAGCTTTAACACTTCGTATCTAAGTCGCTGTTGTTCCCAAACATTTCCACTTTTTATTAATATTATATAGAGTTGAACAAAAATATCTAGCCATCTTATCAGATGACCATGCAGGAAATTACTAATCACTTAAAAATGTCTTTTTGGCTAGGTCCTATCCTTCATATTGTGTGTAAAAAATTCAGAAACGTACGGCATTGGTACATTTGACATATTTCACACACATTTTAATAGAAGGGTGTGAAAAACCCAAGCACTTGGTCATCCATTCATTCATTTATTCATCTTCTGTACCCGCTTATTCCCTTATTCGGGGTCACAGGGATCTGCTGGAGTCTATCCCAGGTATCTCTGAAAGGGTAAAAGGCAGGAGGGGGACACACTGGACAGGGCGCCAGTTCATCAAAGGGCCACACACTCTCTCACTCAGTCCTATGGGCAATTTAGAATCACCAATCAATCTAACATACATGATTTTGGACTGTTGGAGGAAACCAGAGTACCTGGAGTGTTGGAGGAAACCAGAGTACCTGGAGTAAACCCAAACAAACCCCCGCACAGAAAGACCCTTACCTAGGAATCGAACCTGAGATCTTCTTAGCATTTAGCCATGTAGTTTTTCAATTACAATCAGTAAAGAAAAATGTATCTGCAATTTGAGTCATTGACAGAACATTTAAAATGACATGGTCCTTTTTTTATTGTGATTTTAATTTTCTATAATGCTTGGAAGCTGCCCAAGGGTGCTGAAGTACTGATTTCCCATCAGCCCCAGAACATCCTCCCTGCAGCTGTGCCTTGTTGCAGTGTATTTATGGTTTTTGAATTTAGTTTCTGGTGCTGTTTGTAAATTTTTATGCCTCAATTGCAAAAAATCTCAATTGAATGCTGACAGATATTAAATGAATACATTTAGAAGGGAAAAGATCTTCTAAATCTATCTTTAAAGATTGGATAACTTTACTGTAGATTTCAATTCCAGTTTTCCACCACTGATTTAAATACTGAATAATTAACATTAGGTCTAAAACATATAGTCAACGTTAACGACAGTGTCAACAGTAAAAAACTGTCATAAATATTTTTGTTTGCTGAACCCAAAGATGCAGTTTATTTACACAATGACAAAACAACACACATAAACTAAACAAGACTTGACTCTGCTTAGCTTAGCTTAGCTTAGCATAGTTTAGCACACTAGCACAAACAAGAACTTGACTTGAGTACACTTGACCTAGCTTGACAGACTTCTGACAGCAGTACAGGAACAAACCAAAATCCACAACCAGCAGACAATGGGAAACACAAGGGCTATAAATATAGAAGACTAATCAATAAGAACACAAGACATAAACAAGGGGATCAGATGGCAGGAACTGATTGGGAACAAGGATCACATTACAAGGACAAAACAGGAAGTAAACACAGACATGGACAATGAACAAGAAACAATGTAACATAAAACATAATCAAAATAAAAACATAAAACAAGATAAACATGAACTATAACCTTACAAATAGCACATTTTAACCAGAGTGGCGCTACAGTGCAAGACTGTAATTCAGTAATCAATGGTACATATAAGAACATGTATTAAGAAGAATTAACAAAGCCTAACCAGTAGTGTCTGTGCACAAGTTTTACAAAACTGCTAACAAAATCTGTTGTTATATAGAAATGCTCATCATTTTATTAATAAGTCTTTTCTTAAGAATAAAAAGTAGTTTGAGAGAAACGAAAGCGGTTTACTGTTGGTAAACAGGCTGACGCGGCTGGGATGTGTTGTACGCTTTCCTCTCAGTATCCAAAAAACTAAACAAAAATGACTGAAATCGGATTCGAAGAAAGCGCCTGATCAGAGCGATGTGAATGTTAGCAGCAGCTATCTAAATCGCCTTAAAGCGTCGGAACAGTTTAAAATATAAAAAAATCTTCGTATTCATTAATAAACTTCAGCTAGTCCAGAACGCAGCAGCGAGAGTCCTCACTAGAACTAAAAGATACGAGCACATCACGCCGGTCCTATCCGCACTGCATTGGCTCCCAGTGAGACACCGCATCGATTTTAAAATACTACTTTTAACCTATAAAGCTCTAAATGGTCTCGCGCCGCAGTACTTAAGCGGACTTCTAGTGTCTTACGTTCCGCCACGCCTACTTCGATCAAGGATGCAGGCTGCCTGTCAGTACCGCGTATTATAAAAACTACAGCAGGGGGCAGAGCCTTTTCCTACAGGGCCCCTATGCTATGGAATAACCTCCCTATGTATGTTCGGGAATCAGACACAGTCTCAGTGTTTAAGTCCAGGTTAAAAACATATTTATTTAATCAAGCCTTTTGTATTGATTCCCCTTAGATAAAGGAGCAGATCCGGGGGACTCATGGGTGTTGAGTATTAAGGTGATCTGGTATGTTGAGATGCTGTCTTCCCCTCTCTTATTGATCACGGTGTTGATGATGAGAGCGGCCGGTTGCTTAACATATCAGGGAGCCCTCATGTCTGTGTTTCCCTCTGGTTCTCCTTTTAGTTATGCTGACCTAGTTAGTCTTGCCGGAGTCCATCCTTGCACTCTACATTTTTCACTTAATCAATCCAAACCGTGTGATTACATTGTCACTTAACTGTTTTCCTTCTTTTTGACTTCCTTTCACTCTCTCTCTCTCTCTCTCTCTCTCTCTCTCTCTCTCTGTTGAGCTACATACGCCACAACGGAGCTGCCGGTGATCCAGACCCCACCACCGGCCCGTCCTGTGGGTCCCTTCCCTGTGACCTGCCCAGCGGATGAGGCATCACCGGGCGATCTAGGACGACCCACTTCGCCATAAAGACGTTTCGGCTGCTCTCTAAGGACTAATGATTATAGTTGTTTACACGCACACGATGTAACCTCACGATCCCTGCTACCTGTTTTCACCCAAATGAGGATGGGTTCCCTGCTGAGTCTGGTTCCTCTCAAGGTTTCTTCCTATCTCATCTTAGGGAGTTTTTCCTTGCCACCGTCGCCCCCGGCTTGCTCATCAGGGACAAACTGATTTATGTTTAATTCTGTTTTATAATTTCTTCAATTGTAAAGCTGCTTTGTGACAATCATCATTGTGAAAAGCGCTATACAAATAAAACTGAATTGAATTGAATGAATTATGTCTGTGTCCCTTTAAGCTAGTTATAACCGGACTTTCTACTCCAGTCAGTGTAGAACTAGCTAATAATAAAATTTTTTTAAATTTAAATGCGCATAACTCATTTAGGCTTTGCATTTACACTGCAGATTTTGATGCTCAATTCCGATTTTGTGACTATATCTGTTTTGTTTTTTTTTGGTTTTTTTTTTTGATGAGCCGCTTACATTATTTTTAAACCTGACCCGTTTCCGATATCTGCACTTACACTATAAACAACAAAACAATCCAATGTAGACGTACTGACCATAAAAGAAAGTAAAAACTGCACCATAATCATTGAACACAATCGGCAAAAATGAAACGATTATTCAGTATTTTGCTTCCATGTCATATTTAAATGTCGGCAAAACAATTTTCTCTTCAGACAGGGAAAAAAAAAGTGGAAAGCCATTTATACATCCTGGCCGAATGTAGCACTGATTGCTTAGTTATGTGCATCATGTTTTTATAGTGTGTACATTTTTTTGAAAATTTGTTTACTGACAAAATTAGCTTTAAGAAATATAAAAACACACAGTTGCGCTAATGTGTGCATATCGACTGCTGTTGGTGGCCACCTGAGTTGGTATCATGCATATGAATGAGGCCTGAATCTGATCTAAAAATATCGGAATCCATGTGACTTTTTATTTTGTTCTTTTATCTGAGCTATGACTCATGATTATTTGTGCCACATTAGAGGAAATTGGGTCACTTGATACATGCAATGTAAATGCGGCCTTCGACTAATTTTAAAGCTGATTAATTAACTAATTTAATCTAATACCCACCAATCAAGACATAATCATTTCTCACAGTTCTATTTAAGAGACCCAGTTCTTTCCTGTCAGCTTGAATTAGAGTCTCGTCTCTGATTTGTTTTTGTACTGTTCTGTGTGAATTTTTGGGAATTGTTCCTGTGGAAACAATACCGATGCCAACGTTAATTAAAGCTTTTGATTCAGGATTTAATTTACTGCATGAGTTGCTAGTACAGATACAATAGTGTTTAACAGGAGAAATGTAACATTCACTATTCTTTGCAACACAAGAACTATCGAAACTTGTTGAATAACCAGTTTAATGTTTAACGTCATATTCATGAAAAGTCGCACAAATACAATTTTCAACTTGACTTAATGGCTCAGCTATAATGCGACAAACACGAACTTTAGTTGTGTTAGCAAGAAACCTTAGAACCTGGTTATAGGTGTTAAATTAAATAGTCTGTTCTTATTTATAGGCAAAATATCAACGTTTACACAAAAAACACGTGTTGACAACAGTTATTACATCTGTTTAGTAATAAAATATCAGCACACAAACTCTTCGTTTTTGATTGTGTATTTTGTTTTACTTCCATAAAATTGACTACGAAAATTGCATTTCATTGGGATCTTTATAAAAAAAAGTTTATAATTCAATATTAAATGACAGTTTAATTGAAACACATCAACGAAAGGTCAGTAACTTTTAGAAGCCTGCTCTTTTAAGGCAACTCTTACTGACTTTCACTGACACTGTAATGATTTTACTTCAGAGAAACTGTCAAAATAATGACACAGCAACCCAAAATCTCTGACAAAATGTACTTTTAAAACCTTGAACCTTTTTGGAGTTTTTGCTAAATCTATTATTTTCTGGTTTTTATTCTTTCTTCCAACTTGACGAGATCAGTGAAACGCAAACCTTTTTCTAATTATAATAAGGATTTTGCAGCCTGTAACTAGAAGAGTTTTTTAGAGGGGAAAATTAAACGGGTAAATAGTGTTGAACAGCAATCTGAGGTAACAGAAGTGAATCAGCAAATCAGAACTTTTCAAAATTGGGGAATATTAACGGCGTGTTAAAATATATCGATACAGATTACTATCGCATTCATTTTTTCATCAATACACAAACCTCTAGTGTCGCTAAACATTTTCTGTTAAACAATTTACATTTACATTAATCAAGCTCAACTTTAAGGAGCTTTATTGTCATTTCAACCATATATAGCAGATGCAGTAAACAGTGAAATGAGATAACGTTTCTCCAGGACCCCCTGGTGCTACACAAAACATAGAATTCCACAAAACAACGTAGAGCCGCTAAACAGTATAGACATAAAGTGCATGTGTGCAACCTGGTGACACAGACAGTGCAATAAACAACACAAACATTACAAGGACAGTGCAAAAAAGACAATAGAGAACGGATATTTTAATATTTTATAATAACCTTGAACAGGTCAAAACCTTTCCATCTCCGCTCCTGTAGTTGGCGCTCACACATACGGCCACATTAGAAACAAGCATGGCAGAAAAAATAAGGGCTTTGTAGTGGTAGTGCAGTGGTTAAGGTGTTGGACTGCTAATTGGAAAATCCGGGTTTGATTCCCAGTACCACCAAGGTTGCCACTGTTGGGCCCCTGTTGGGCCCCTTTTTTTTGGTATATGTTGTGTTGCAGTACATCGTGACCCATGTATCGTGATGTGTATCATATCGTGATGCCCTTGCAATACACAGCCCTTGAGGGAGTTCAATATAAATATGAACATTAAAGTCACTGTCATAATTTATACACACTGTACACAGGGGGTAACTTGTAGTTTTTACTGTATTTATTTATATTTTATTTTTTTATTTGGATAACTGGGCTTTATCTATGTTTGTGTATTTGTGACTTAACTCGTATGTGTCATGTACACTACTGAGCGGTTCAGCATTAAGGGCCTTATTCAGGGGCCCAGAAGTGGCAGCTTGGTGGTCTAAGGATTTAAACGTAGAAGTCCACCCCATTAACTAGTACACGTATAATTCTTTTCAATCTAGTATTTCTCTTGGACAAATTTCACAATATTGCTGAAATCATAGAAAAAAATAAACGTCAGAGACAAAAAGACAAATTACAGCAAGTACACTTTTTTTTTTATACATTACAGTTCCTGCAAAAGCCATTTTGTTAAATTTAAAATAAAAATTTATGGTACAAAATGATTGACATTTGTACAATGTCTGTGTTACTGTCTAAATACTGCCAAAATAAATGCCTATTATTTTCCCTGCTGTCTGAATGTGACGTGATTATTAGGAACTGTTCCATTAGCGCAGCATGAAACGTCTCACCAGCTGGTTCAAGAGCCACAATTACAAAAAAATTTGGCGGTTACACGTTTCACTTTGTCCTGTCGCTGTGTGTTATAATCTAATTGTCTGTTGACATGTCCAAACTGTTCTGGAAACTGAGTGGAGAAGACAAAATAAAGAAAATAAAAGACAACGTTTGCTTTACTGTATGCTATGGATTGGTGGCTGTTTGAGAACAAACCAGATTTTGTAAATATACCTGCCTAGTTATGTATCTTGATATGTATCGTGATATGTATCGTAAGGTGTCTCTTGCCCAATCCGAAATATTAGGCTATGTTGGCTAATCATGTACATAATTCTTTCCGACAATATTTGGCTGTTCTCTTTTAGATGTCGCCACAGCGAATCATCTGTCTCCATCTAACCCTATTTTCTACAGCCTCTTCACTTACACCCACTAACTTCATGTTCTTGTTTATCGCATCCATATACCTCCTCTTTGGTCTATCTCTTTGCCCTCTGCCTGGTAGTTTCATTGAAAACATTCTCCTACTAATATATTCACTATCCCTCCTCTGTACATGTCCAAACCACCTTACATTTACATTTACATTTGGAGCATTTAGCAGACACTCTTGTCCAGAGCGACGTACAAGAAGTGCTTTAAGTCACATCAAAAACATCTCAGCCCTTAATCTGGCTTCCCTGACTTTCTCCCCAAAACATCTAACATGAGCCGTCCCCCTGATGAACTTGTTCCCAATCCTGTCCAATCTTGCCACTCCCAAAGCAAACCTCAACATCTTCAGCTCTGTTTCTTATTTAGTGCCACTGTCTTTAAACCATACATCATAGCTGGTCTCACCACTGTCTCATACACCTTTATTCTATCTTATTTTCTCCTGCCACACATCACTCCTGACATGTTTCTCCGCCTGTTCCAACCTGCCTGTACTCGCTTCTTAACCTTTTTTACACACTCTTCACTGCTCTGTAAAGTCGACCCCAAGTACCTAAACTCTTGTACCTACTTTACCTCTTCACCCTGTTATCTCACTGGTCCACTTCTCTCCCTTGCATTTTATTCTTTTTCTTTCCAGCTCAAACCTCTACCTCTTTAGGTTTTCCTTCACCTGCTCCCTGCTCTCACTACAAATCACAATGTCATCTGCGAACATTATTGTCGAAGGAGATTCCTGTCCGACCTTGTCTGTCAAACAATCTATCACCACCGCAAATAAGAAGGGGCTCAGAGCTGATTCCTGATGCAGTCCCACCTCCACTTTAAACTCCTCTGTCTGACCTACTGCACATTTCACTGCTGTCCTGCTTCCCTCATACAAATCCTGCACCACCCTGACATACTTCTCTGCTATTCCTGACTTTCTCATACAATACCACAGCTCTTCTCTTGGTACCCTGTCATATGCTTTCTCCAGGTCTACAAAAACACAATGGGGCTCTCTACGACCATAAAGCCATACTGCTGCTCACAAATACCTACTACCCTCTATAACCTAGCTTCCACTACCTTTATTAGATTAGATTAGATTAGATTTAACTTTATTGTCATTGTGCAAGGTACATGTACAGAGCCAATGAAATGCAGTTAGCATCTAACCAGAAGTGCATAAGTGGCTTATTTACAATAAATATCAGTGTAATAAATAGGGAAATGGTTGATAGTTACAGAGGTGGGGGTAAATAATGTACAGAGGTATATGGATAGAGTATAGAGGTGTAACAATAGATAGTTATAGATTGTGCAAGATGCATAATGATAGGTAGTGCAAAGTACTGTATAGATTGATATAGGTAGATATAGTATAGATTGTGCAAAGATGCATAATGATAGGTAGTGCAAAGTATAGAAGTGGCAGTGCAGTAGTAATTAATACTGTATATCAGCTGTTCAGTGCAGAAACAGCCACAGGAAAGAAGCTGTTTCTCAGTCTGTTTGTGCGGGCTCTGAGGCATCGGTAGCGTCTGCCTGATGGGAGAAGAGTGAACAGTCCGTGGTTGGGGTTTGAGGGATCTTTGATTATGCCTCTCGCCCTTTGCAGACAGCGTTTGTGTATATTGTCCAGGGTGGGTAGCTGAGTGCCGATGATTCGTTGGGCGGTTTTCACCACCCTCTGAAGGGCTGTGCGGTCTGAAGCAGTGCAGCTGCTGTACCATGCTGAGATGTAGTTTGTGAGGATGCTCTCGATGGTACTGCAGTAAAAGTTCTCTAGTATCCTGTTGCTGAGATGGGACTTTTTGAGTCTCCTCAGAAAATATAGGCGCTGTTGTGCCTTTTTTATCAGGAAAGAAGAGTTCAGAGACCAGGTGAGATCCTCAGAGATGTGGATTCCTAGGAACTTGAAGCTAGGTACACGCTCAACAGCCGCTCCGTTGATGTGTATTGGAGGATGTGTGATTGCTAGCTCGTCTGAAATCCACAATGACCTCCATTGTCTTCTTAGTGTTGAGTTCCAGGTTATTGTCCTCATACCATGCTGCCAGGTGCTGGATCTCCTCCCTGTAGGCTGTCTCATCGTTACCTCTGATCAGGCCTACCACCGTGGTGTCATCTGTGAACTTGACAATGCTGTTTGACGCATAGACAGGCACGCAATCATAGGTAAAAAGGGAGTATAGGAGAGGGGACAAAACACAACCCTGGGGAACCCAGGTGCTAATGGTGAGATTGGAGGAGGTGATATTATTCAGTCGAACAGACTGTGATCTGTTCATAAGGAAGTCCAGGGTCCAATTGCAAAGGTGTGTGCTGATGCCGAGCTGTTTCTGCTTCAAGGTTAGCTTAGAAGGGCTAACTGTATTAAAAGCTGAACTAAAATCGACAAACAGCATCCTGGCATAAGTGTCGGGGTTGTCCAAATGAGTCAGGGTAGAATGTAGTATTGTGGAAATGGCATCTTCAGTTGACCTATTTGGACGATACGCAAATTGGTGAGGGTCCAGGTTGGGTGGCAGACAGGCTTATTGTATGACTCATCAACTTTATGCCTCTGTAGTTGTGCCTCTGCACATCACGATTGTTTTAAAAGATCTCCATTACACTCCTCCTCCGTTCCTCAGGCATCCTTTCACTCATTAAAATCCTGTTAAACAATCTATTAAGAAATTTCACTGCTGCCTCTTCTAGACATTTCTACACCTCCACCGGTATTTCATCAGGACCAACTGCCTTTCCTCTTTTCATCCTCTTCAAAGCCATCCTAAATTTGCATGTACTAATCTTTTGAACTTCCTGCTCCACATTATTTACCCCTTCTACCCTTTTCCCTCTTATTTTCCTCATTCATCAACATTTCAAAGTACTTCCATCTTCTCTGTACACTCTCCTCACTTGTGAGCACCTTTCCATCTCGATCCCTCTACCTTGCTAACCTGTCCTTTTCTCCTTCTCTAGTGTCTAACCTAGTGTACAACTCATCATAACCACTTCCCTCTTTACTCTGTGCCCCAAATCCTTGTATTCCTGTCTATTTTCCTCAGTCCTTTTCATGTCCAACCTCTTCTTGGCTAACTCCTTTCTCAGTTTATTATCCTGAACTTCATTCCACCACCAAGTCTTTTCAACTTTTTTCCTTCTACCATATGACACCCCTAGCACCTTTCTTTCTGTCTCCCTGATTACTTCTGTTGTAGTTTGCCATTTATCTAGAAACACTAACTGACCGCCCAGAGCCTGTTTCAACTCCGTTCTAAATTCTTCACAGTATTCCTCTTTTATTAGCTTCCACCACTTCTTCTTTTTTTCTCTACCTTTAATTTCATCTTCTTCCAGACCAACATCTTCATCCTACACACCACCATTCTATGCTGTCTTGCTACACTCTCTCCCACCACAACTTTACAGTCACTAATGTCTTTCAGATCGCTTCATCTACATAAGATGTATTTGTCCTTCACTGTTCCTTTCCCTGACTCCAAACCTGCCCAACACTTCATCACCTCTGTTCCCCTCACCAACATCACTACTCTCTCTCCTCTGGGAAAACTCACAATTACCTCATCTAACTCACGCCAGAACCTCTCTTTCTCTTCTAACTCACAACCTACTTGTGGGGCGTAACCACTTACAATATTCACTATCCACCCTTCAATTTCTAACTTTAGACTCATCACCCTGTCTGACACGCTTTTCACCTTCAGAACATTCTTCACAGACACCTCTTTTATGATCACTCCTACCTCATTTCTCTTCCTATCCACACCATATTGAGCGCTTTGAGACCGCTGAGGCGTCTTAGATGAGAGGAGCATCGAAGCAGAATTAATATAAGATCATTAAGTGTTGCTCTTTTAGTCACAGCATTACGGTAACAGCTGTATTACAGGTTATTCTAATACAAGTGATATAAAAAAAAAAATCTGATGTAATGTTTTTCTCTTGCGTGTTGAGCTGAAAGTTTTAATAAATGTTCACAAAAATTTTTATAAGAGAACTGTGTGACGTTTGCTTATCTTCTATAAGCGAAGTAAAGACCGCACACTTAAACTTAACAGGTTATGCTTTGAAGTTTTACGTGACTTATAACATGCTACCTAATTAAGCTAACAGTCTAGTTTAGCAAAGAAGTATAGCTAATAGTAAAAAGTGAAGTGTTAGCGAAATGGCAAGCGGAGTGACAGAAGTCACAGCACAGCAACTTTTGTTAGACACATCCAAAGATAAGTATGACCTTTAGGGAACAAGATTTCTAGGCTGCTCACATATTCTAAAGTTACATGAGCCCACTGGCGCTAATGTGGAACATCTAGCTGAAGATAACTAAAAGAACTAGTAGGACTGATGGAAGATAAAAGTTTATCACTGATTAGGCATGAAGCTGCTGCTGATAGCAGGAAAGCCCTGAGGAGATCGAAAGAACATTATTCAGGAAAAAGCAAGCCACGAATAATAAATATGTACACGTCTTTAACCAACTACGCATGCCAAAAACCGAGAGTGTTACTGACCACTAAATAAGGGCAGAGAACATCATCATCATGGCCCTGAGAGATGCAGGAGAGACCATGCGTGATAAACTAATCATAGCAAGCCACTAGCTGTCCACCGTTTTGTGCTGTCTAACACAAAATGAAGATAACGTTACATTCACAGACTTTAAACGATTACGAGTCTATGAGGAATCTGAGAAAATGAAAATAATCGAATCAACAGATAATGCGATGAAAACACCTATAAGACAAGGACGAGGCCCCATTAAGTCACACACTTACAACAGACGCGTTACAAGTGTGAAGTTAAATGACACATGGCAAGAAAAGTGACGTACAATTACTGTCTCTGTCTGGGGAAAAAGGGGGAGCCAGATGACGTTAGAAAAGCTGCAGTTCAGCAAGATAACGACCAAGACCAACTCTTTAAAGCCTATCACATTAAGAGTGGAAAACCACCAGACAATCTGAAGAAGAACGGCATCATGGAGCAACGTCTCGTACTTTAAATGACACCAAGTAGTTCAAAAGCTTCGACAGCTCTTTCCAGCCTGAGACACATTTAGTGGAGTTAGCCGACAGGGCCGACGAGTCATGCATAGAATATAGGGATGAATGTCCTGTGTTCAGTATCAGTGATGAAAATATTGAAAGCATACCAAATCGAGGTAGACAAAGTGGTGTTTATGGGACTTTACCTGAAAAGACTAAACACACACTGACTGAAAAGAGAGTCACAGAGACTGTAATTAAAAGAATCCCTGCAAGGAATAGAAGGCGGCCTGCTTATTTAGAGGAATATGAAACTGAGGATATTGATGACAAATTGCGAACGTGTTGATAATTGTGTTAAGGCAGTATGTGTACCTCAAACCTACCAAGGTGCCGTGACGTCAACAAAATCAACGCAGTGGAAAAATGCCATGGATGAGGAAATGCGATCACTAAAGGAAAACAAGACTTTTACTCTCACCCAGTTGCCACCAGGCAAACAGTTTTGGGGGGGGGGGGGGGGGGTGCACCAAAAAAACTATTGATTCGTAGCTAAAGGTTTTAGTCAGAAACCAGGAACTGACTACAAAGAGACATCTTTCACCCACAGCTGATTTAGCAAGTGTAATAGTGGTCATGCACAAGGCAGCCAATTGATTGAGCTGAGATTCATATCAAGCAACCAGAAGGTTATGAGCAAAATTCAGATACTGTAATGCTATGTTATGTTGCATACATGTTTAATTGAGAATAGTTTTGTACAAAAAAAAAAGCTGCACAAAACTTGTGTATACAAGAGAAAATGGTTAGATAATAAGGGTTGATGAGTTATTAATAGCAATGATGATAATAATGATAAGTGTTCTCAAAGGTTAAAAATCAAGGACATGGGATAGTTGAGACATTTCTCAGGAATAGATTTTACACAAGCAGAAGGTTTTAGTGAAAATGTCACCAGAGAGATATGTGGAGGAAAATTCTAGATCTGCCTGAAATGCAAAATTGCATGGTCATTGAAGCTTAAATACATAAAGAAAATGCTAAAAAAAAAAAAATGAAAGAGCCCAGAAAGTACAGGGGAGCAGTAGGAGTTTTAAGTTTTAATCTACTTGACCACTTGACCAGATATACATTTTGTGGTCAGTAGGCACAATCTCAGCACTTTGCTGAACCAACAGAAGAGCACTAGAACACAGTAAAACATGTGTTCAGATACACAATATTGCCAAAAGTTTGTGGTCACCATTAGATCCATATGTGGTTCCAGTCCAAATTGTTGCTACAAATTTGGACACACGCAGTTGTCTAGAATACTTTTCTATGTCGTTGCATTACATTTTGCATCTCGTTGCATCTTTCACTGGAACTAAGAGTGTAATGAGTACTCCATTCGACTCCATTCGACTCCATTCATTCGACATTCGACTCGACTCGACTCGACTCGACTCGACTCGACTCTGGCATGAACTCACCATAGTGGAACACTGATAAAGAATAATCCACAAAAGACAGACAAACACAAGGGCTATAAATAAACACAAAACAAGACACACCTGAACTAATCAACAACACGTGACTAAACAAACCAATAAAAACAACACACAAGGACAAAGGAAATCACATGTTGGGAAGACAAAAGGACAAAACAGGAAGTAGATGAAAGAAACTGCCTAGGCTAGCTTAGCTAGTTAGCAAAGCATAGCTAAGCTAGCTAGCATAGCTTGGCCTAGACATAAAACAATAAACATAAAACAAAAAAACTACAACACGAGAACATAAAAACCTTTGGAATGAACTGGAACACTGACTGCACCCCAGACCTCCTTATCTGATGTTAGTGTCTGATCTCACTAATACTGTTGTAGCTGAATGAACACACATACAACCAAATTGTTAGTGGAAAAGTGAAGCTTATTCGAACAGCCAAATGGGAATAAATCTGGAATAAGATGTTTTTTTTTTTTTTTTTTTTTTTAAAGAAATCACATTTGTTTGTGATGCTCAGGTGACCGCAAACTTTTTGGCAATATAGTGTATCTAAAAGGTACAGCAGAACAGGGGTTGTTCTTTAACCAAAATGACACAGAACAACTAGGTGTAAGAGTGTATAGTGATGCTGACTGGGCATCAAACGTAGTTCATCGGGATACTATGTTGGTCTAAGTGAGAAAGCGCTTTGATTACATGGAAAACTAGAAATGCATGTCTTTAGCATCAGCCATACAGGAATGTATTTACTTAGTGCTCGATGCATGTTTGGCACTTAAAATAGCAAAGAATATATTTACATATCTTCTGAATCAAGTTACGGTAGCAGTAGGTTCAGGTCATTCATGGTTCACCAGCTTGCCGGGAGTTTGAGGTCATATTCCATCTAGTCAAATATGGAATAAAAGATGTTTAAAGGTCACATGTCCTTATTTCCCCTGGAAACATAATCAAGTCAAAGTTCCAAAAATTCCACTGAGTGGAAGTTCGTGATCTTTGACTTTTTGTTCAGCAAAACTTTTTTCTCATCTTTTCATTCATTAATAGTAGTGCCTTCAAAACGTTTATTGACGCAAACATCGATCACATTTTAAAATAACGCAAAACTATCTATCATCCAAGGCCAAATTATCGTAAACAAAAATGATTAGCTCACCAATTAGCAGGAAGCTTTAAGTTATGCAGTTTGTTAGTTTATCTCACCTCCCTTCCCAGTCTTTCGCTTACGTGACAAAAGAAAAAACAACTCTGACACTGAGATTCAGGACAAGTTTCTGGTTCAGCCAGAATGCCTTGGAGTCTGTCACATGATGAACAAACAATTTGAAAAAATGCCCCTGTGCACAAATCGCCTGATCTCCATGATGACGTGCTTTGTTCTGATTGGAGTGTCCTGCTCTTAATCCTGATTCTGACTAAACCCTACTGGGATGAACTGAACAACCGACTGCACCCCAGACTTCCCCACTTTAACATTAAGGTCTGATCTCACTAGTACTAGTGGTTTGCAGCCAGACACTATCAGAAGCTGACCTATATTTGCATTTATGTGTATGCTTTTTTTTCTGTCCAATCAGATTTCAGTTTCTATGTGCTGCCATGTTAATCTAATCTGCCAAAGCCTTCAGAATCAGTAGTGCTGCCCATAGAACTTAAACTATATTAGCAGTGGCAGACTGCTAATTGGTTAATATTATCAAAATCTGGTATTATTAGAAATGTTTTGTTTTTTTTAACTAATTAGTTTTTTTAACCTGCCTCCCAAAGCCCTCTAACTGCGCACGATGACATCAGCATTTTTCTGTTCTCTGTATCTATTTTTGGTCCTGAAGGTAAGGGAAATTTTCACACATTTAACTAAACTGCACATACATGTTGTGTACAATTGTACAGTACAGCATGTAATGTATTACAGATGTCATTAAGGTATTTTGTTTTTTTATGTAATAAACAACTTTAATAACCTTACATTTTGGTTGACAAGGAAAAAAGATTCAAAATGGATTGAGGCGGGTTTAGACGGCACATACTGCACCATCAGATGGTTATGACTGGTTGATTTAAATGTTGATCCAGTATCAGATCCACCTTTGTTAAACAAAAAGACAGACAGAAATCTTTTTCCTATGGTGGTCTACTATTGTTTTTTGGCAGGATGTAACATTATAATCAACTTAATTACTTCCTGGATTTCTGGATGTAGTTCGATTCACAAGACCACCAAGTTATCACTGTTGGGCCCTTAAGCAAGGCCCTTAACCCCCAATTGTTCAGTTGTATATAAATATAAGTCGCTCTGGATGAGAGCTTCTGTCAAATGCACTAAATATAAATTGAAAAGATTTACCCCCAACTTTGACACCCCATCCCCCTCCCAAACCTAAGTTACCCTCTTTGGCAGACGTCCTTATCCAGATCGACTTGCACTTTATCTTATTTGGACAACTAAACATGTGGGGTCAAGGGCCTTGCCTAGGGGACCCAGCAGTAATAACTGGGAATTTAACCAACAACCTTAACCACTGCGCTACCACTTCCCCCGTAGATGTGGTTATACATTTTTTTATTCAGTTTCCAGCACCACCAAGCTACCTGGATCACTAGGCAAGCAACTAATTGCCTGTCAGGTAAGAAAAATGTTGTGAATGCTGCTCTGGTTAAAAGCCGTAAATGTTCTGCATAAGGAATTGATAGCCTTAAATGTTCTGCATAAGGAATTGATAGCCTGCTGCTGATTGGAAGATTGTTGGTTCAATTCCCAGCACCACCAAGCTTCAATTGTTGGGGCCCCTGAGCAAAGCCCTTAACCTAAAACTGCTCAGATGGGTTAATAATTGTTACTCCAGATGAGTGTGTCTGCCAAATATACAGTAAATGATGACACTTTAGACTTGATTCCACTCTTTCAGAAACATGTGGATGTTATGAGAAGACGGTTCTGTAGTTACACTCGCTGTTACTGAGATTCCGAAGGTCTCGATGGTCAGAGCAGAGAACAGTCTCGACCAGCATTGTGACCAGATCTGGTATTTGTCTACTTTTCTGTAGCTCTCAGGCTTTTTTTTTTTATTCACTTCCTGTCTGTGGAGATCTGAGACATTCTAGCTCTAGCTAACCAGGAACAATCTGAAACGAAGCGGCGCCGGTGTGTAGGTGTGGAATTTATTGGATAAAAAAAAAAAAAAAAACGATTCTCTACACATTACACCACCACTAAACTATTGACTGAACCGCCACAGTGAGACATCCTGTTAGAGCTTTAGGTAGTTTGTAATAACTGTGTAATAACTATGTAATATCCGTATAATAACAATTTTTCTATTTATTTTCAATTAATTATAAATAACAATTTTCAGAAAAAACTCTACTCCTTTCTTTCTTCATTTTTCTTTCAATCCTTATTTTCTTTCTTCTCTTCCTTTTAATCCCTTTTACTGTTGTTAATTTTTGTCATCAACTTTCTTCATCACGTTTTTACATTCCTTTATTCCTTTTTTTTTTTTAAATCTAGTGTTCTTTTATTTATTCCTTTCTTTATCTGTTCATCCTTTTCTCCTTTTGAATTCTCAATTTCTTTTTTTCTTAAGCCCTTCTTTTTGTCATTCTTCCTTTTTTTAATCCCTGTCCTTTTTTCTCCTTTGTTTCTCTTTATTTCCTCTTCTGTTTCTTCAATACATTATTTTTTCTTTTATATTTTTTTCTAATCCCTCCTGTTTTTTCTTTATACATTTCTTTTTCATGAGCCTATACTTCATTTCCTTTTTCTTAATCTTTTCTCCTTCAGTTCAGATTTTTTCTTTTTTATCCCTTTTTTCCTCTTTTCTTCTGTTTCTTCATTCCATTCTTTTTTCTTAATTCCTTTCGTGTCTTTATTTTTTCTTTCGTTCCTTTATTTCCGTTCTACTTTTTTCTTCATTTTTTCTTTCTTTCTTGTCTTTCTTGCTCACCCAGCTGTTGTACATTTACCACATTTTCTCTTAGCTGGAATCGAATCGGTGAAATTTTAATGTGTCCTTCTACTTAAACACTTGTGAGATCATTTCCGTCTGTAACACGTAGGTCTCCTGAGCTACAGTATGTAACAGCATTAAAATGAAATGTTCAGGTGAAGATGTTGCCAATGCAGCTGCTGTACATTAAACACCAGGGGGGGGTTTTTCCCAAAGGAAACAAATAGCACTGTTTGGTGTCACAATTAGAAAGAACGTGTTACTGCCCTTTCAATTAACAGACACGTGCTTTTATTTTATTAATGCAATTTTGACACCGAACAGCAGATGGCGACAAACACTAAAGTTTCACTTCATGTGTTTTTGGTTTGATTATTTTATTCCCGCTCCTGGGTTAGGGCTCATCATTATTTGTAGACGTTTTTCAGAAACGTACACTAAAAACATCACAGAATACAGTATAGACTTAAATTTTTACTATTTACTTTTTTAATATGTATAATAAAAGATAATGTAAGGTCCAGACGAGTCACATTTTATTTCGGTAGCACATTTTAAAACCGTATTTAAGATCATATTTGAAAACCTAAAAGTATAAGCTATAACTAAAAACAATAATTTTAAAACTACTGTAAAAGTAAATGGCTTCATTCGTTAACTTCTATACATTAATACAAAGTGGTGTGCAGTGCGGGTCAGTCCTTCTCTGGCGACCTAAACGCTATCAGAAGCCGAAATACATTTACAACCTAAATTCATTTCTTGGTGTTTCTCTTGCTGCACTGCTTCCAGTAAGTTTATGTGGATGTTGGATTTTTTCGTCCAATCAGATTTCAGTTTCTATGTGCTGCCCAGAGCCTTCAGAATCAGTAGTGCTGCTCATAGACCATAAACTACTAAAATTAGCAGTGACAGATTTTGGTTAATATTATTAAAGACTATTTCATTAACCAATCAGATTTTTTTAAACTTGACTCCCAAACCCTGCTAGCTGGCACACAATGACGACAACATTTTTCCGTCCTCTGTTTGGTTGATCAGAGTAAATTCTTACAGCCTAGCACAGACTAGCAAAATGCGCCTGTACAGTTGAATTAGTATTTTTACGCCCGCAATGGCTGACGGAGAAGGCGAAATTAATTCGGTCTTGGACAAACTTAAAAGTATGTTTTTAAGGCAGACTTTTCCAGAAAAGTTAGACATGGTGAGGAGAGTTTGACTAACCCTGAAGATAACTAGCTTGTCCCAGCCCGGGAAAGAGTTCCAGACCAGTGCCGCCGACTGACAACACTGACTTACAGTCTTTAAAGACATAAATAAATAATATCACACATTTAATGTTTTTTTCTGATGTTATATTAATATTAAGATAAATATTGATTCTGAACTGCTCCAGATGTTGTATGTGGTACAGTTGTGGTTGTAGTGTAGAGGTTTGGAGTTGTGTTAATGGGGTTTTTTGCTTTAATAAAAAGTTTTTTATTCTTAATATGTGAAATGTCTCTCTGTAATTCCACGCCATATACCATATAATATTTATATATTTTTTACATTTATATTTCCCGTGTGTGTGTATTAGCTCTGTCTGTACTGTACTCTGAAAATAGACGATCAAAATCGGTCAAATTTAGTTTTTACGTTTTTGTGTTGTTAAAAAAATCGATTCGATCCCTTATTTTTTTTTGTTTTCCGATTCCGACACACGAGCGCACGCACGCACGCACGCCCGCCCCCTAGCCCCCACCCCCTGGTTTTTTTTTTCCGTTCTGTCTCTGACTACGAAAATCGACTCGGTCCCTTAGTGTATCTCACTGCATGTCCCCGCGATGTTGTTGAACGTTAAACGGTGAGACGCGCGACTGAAGCTGATCGGAGCAGCGGGTCGGTCTGATCAAAGCGTCGGAAAAGGTGTAGAATCTCAGTGGATTAATTTCCAAACAAGGACGGAAAAGGTGAGCGACACTAGAAGCCCTCTCTGTGTGTGTGTGTGTGTGTGTGTGTGTGTGTGTGTGTGTGTGTGTGCGCGCGCGCGGCGCTGCGGTGCTTTATAGCTGGCCTTTCAGCAGGCAGAACCGCCGTGCTCCTGAACCTGCTCCCTGAATCTGGATTAAAATGAACCGTTTGTCGTTTACGACAGTCACGCACGAGCTTTGTCCTTTGCCACCAATTTTACACTGACGCTTTGAAATGTCGACTTTAAGCATCTTTGACCTTCTCTGTTACGTGAGCCGGCAGGTGTGGACGTCACACCTTTGATTAGACGTGTGGCTCTTCATGTGGAGGTGATGAGGTCATTGCTGTTGGTGGGTTGTTCAGGAAGTGTCAGTTGTCCTTTTACAGCTTCCGAGTCACTGATCTCATCTCATCTCATCTCATCTGATCTCATCTTCTGGGTTCCTTGAGGTTCCTCCTTGACACTGAGGAACGGTATCGAGCTCCTTATCCTGTCTGATGATGCATTAAGAAGATGATTGTCACATACTTTACAGCACTGGTGGGGTTTTTTTAACCAGCATTCCCAGTTTAGGAGGTTGTTGGGTCTGGGGTTGTGGTAGCGCAGTGGTTTTGGACTGATACCAGAAAGACCGGAATTTGATTCCCAGCACCACCAAGCCACCATTGTGGTCCCCTGAGCAAGGCCCTTTAACCCCCAATTGCTCAGTTGTATAAAAGAGGTAAATGTAAGTTGCTCTGGATGAGGACCTCACCTCAGCACCATCAGCGGTCATTGCTGGGCCCCTTAGAAAGGCCCCTAACCCTCAACCTGCTTAGTTAGATAAGATAACTGCGATAAGTTACAAACGTTTTCCCAGAGAGGGCCATAGAAATGTCTTAAACAGAAAACTTAGGGAAGTGTTAGCGCAGTGGTTGAGGTGTTGGACTGCTAATTAAAAGATTGGGGTTCAACTCCCAGCACCACCAATTTACCACCGTGTGGCCCCTGAGCAAGGCTTTTTTTTTTTTTGGTTGAATTTCCTGAATTCTGAATCGACGTTTTCTCTTTCATAACCATGTGGTCATTTGGTTGTCTCTTTGAATTTTCTTGCTGGTTGGCGTGCGGTAGAACCTTCTCATCACCGTGGAACGTTATGTTGAATGTAGCGTCCTGTTGGCGAAAAATCGAACAAATAACTAATGTACCTTGATAATTAAGATAATTAAATACAGTTAAGCAAAACATATGTTTAGTTTTTAAAATATGTCTCTGGCATTGTTTAAAGGGACGGGCTGTATTTGTCTTCCAAGCCATAGTTTGGGGACCTCTGATCTAAATGATTCGAGTTCTAATAACTGTGCTAAAAATACACACCACTATCCTCCATTTCTATTCATAAGACCTGGACTCAGTCCTACTTAAATCCTCGTAAGAGTTTCCAAGGACAAGGTTATACCCCGTCCTCATCTTTGCTTTATTCTCACCTGGATGTCTTAGGACTGGATGTCTTATTCCCAATCTGCTTGTACTGAACATCTATCCTTAGAACTTGAATTTAATAATAGTAAGGAAACTAGTTGAGAAAGCAATCTACAATTAAGGAAAATTGCATCACCATCGCACATACAGGTGCACACGCGCAGTATACTTAACACTTCCTGGACCAGGACGTCGGATTGGTTTGTTTACTGCGGCGTTTCCTAACTGGTCCTCTTAGGCCTTTAGACGATCCCTCAATTTTGTTCTCAGCTCCCACGTCACTCATAAAAGGTATTTGGTGCTCATGATTCTTCTGCTTCTTTTCTTTTCAGCTGTTCCCTACAGGCCTCGCCACAGCAAATTATCTGCCTCCACCTAGCCCTATCCTCTTCATGTCCTCATTTATCGCATCCATATAATTCCTCTTTGCGTCCTGCCTGCAGCTCCGTTTTCAACATCCTCCTACCGATATATCTACCATCCCTCCTCTGCACATCCAAACAATTTCAATCAGACTTGTTCTGTCTCTGAAACCACCACCATGATCCGTCCTTCTGATGTGCTCATTCCTATTCTGTCCAACCTTGTCCCTTCCAAAGAGAACTTCAGCATGTCCATCCCTACGCCCTGTCTCTTTTTCGATGCTGCTGTCTCTGAACCATACACCATGGCTGCTCTCACCACTATCTCCTACACCTTCCCCTTAACTCTCGCTTATATTCCTCTGTCACACATTCTCCACCCTTCTTCAACCTGCCTGCACTCGCTTCTTCACCTCTTTTTTTTACACACTCTCTTGCTCTGGACTGTTGACCCCTTCTGTACCTTCTTCACCCCATCACCCTGTTATCTTATGATTGATAAGGGAAAAATCAATCTGTGGGTTGAGTGAGGTCATGGATGCCGTTGCCCAATTGTACCGGCTCATGGTCACTTCTTTACCCCTCAGCCTCTCATTTGCATGGTGCGTTTCAAAAGCAAATCTATAGCTGTAAGCCAACACTGGCAATTATTCTTCGTTCCCATTTCTATAGTATGGATGCAAATAACCCCAAATTAGCCAGCGTTGCTGGAAGTTCTATTAATAGCCAATTCAGTTGTGGTTGAAATTGGCCCTTCGAGTTTTTTGACTTTTTCTATGTGTTAGAAAACTTTCAGCTTCATGCCTAACTTTTACAGAGAAGACCATACCGGAGTCTCCTTCCACATACGCGTGAAGTATTACTGGATACTTTTCAACAACCACCTTTCAGTGATTTTTTTTCTCTATACTAGATGTTATTCACCTAATCATAGTAAGAGGAATAGTGAAAAGACCTAAATTAAGCCATTGTTCTACTGCATCATGTAGCTCACATAGTCTAAACTCTGATTTAGTGTGTTCACGTCACTCTTTTCACCAAAATAGTTGTTTTCCATAATCAAATTTTGCAGTCTGCGCTAATCTGTCTGGCATACAACCTAAAGGCCGAGTTTTGGAACCTGTGCTGTTTCTTCGTAAACGTAACTTAAAGCTTTCCCCTTGTTGACTTGTGGCCTTCTCCTTGCACTCACATTGACCCGGCACTTTGGCGCTACGAGCTGAACGCCATTTTAATGTCGATATTTTAAAAGCTCTTGATTTGATTAAGCCACGAGTGAGATGGCCCAAGGGGGTTGAGTCATTTCCAGGACTGAGAGCTGAGTGCTTCTCGTTCTGCCCGAGTCCGGGGTTTCAGTCGGATTTCTTCGGCAAGACATTTCCCACGGTACGCCGACAAATTCCCAGAGAATCCGGCTATTGATCATAGATGTTAAGCGCCCCCCCCGCCGTCTCCATCTGGCCTTAAATTGAAAAGCTTGAGATTGAATAATTCAGCATTAATAACACATTTCTGATCATTTTCAAATCCCGTCCGGTTGCCAGGGCACAGAATGTTTTGGCTCCTGCTTTTTAGGAGAAGTGCCAAAAGTTTTAAGACTCTTGATTAAACAGTATTTTAGTGGCATCTTGTTATTTAACTCTTTTAGCTGGTTTGAATGGGTTACCTTTTTTTAAATAATAAAAATGTGTATATTTAAAAAAAAAAAATCTGTATTAGTATCCAGTCATTAAATCAATAATAATAATAATACCATACTTTTAATCTAACTGAAATATACTAATAAAGTGGACTTTTAAAGAAATGTTAATTATTTTTTGTTACATATACTATTTACAGCAGAGTGAAATTCTTTTTTTCGCATATCCCATCTTAGTAAGTTGGGGTCAGAACGCAGGGCCGGCTATGATACAGCGCCCCTGGAGCAGGAAGGGTTAAGGGTCTTGCTCAAGGGCCCAACAGTGCCGGTGGTGGGGCTTGAACCCAGGTGTTTTGGGTCTTCAGGTCAACAGTTGGCGGTGGTGGGGCTTGAACCCAGGTCTTCCTGGTCTCCAGATCAGCAACTCAGCACCTTAACCATTGAGCTACCACTGCAATGCAAGCAACCTCAGGGTTTTGGTATGGGCCCCAAACAAATACAAGCTAATTGTCCCCCAGACTATGCTAATTTTTTTTCTAAAACACTTACAATGCTGTGGAACAACTACAAAACAAGTTTTTTTTTCTTATCTCCAGTTTCATCAACAAAGGTCAGCATATTTTCCTTTGACCTTTTCTGTAAAGGAAACTCCCAGGCTGTTGATAAGAGGCCCATGCTAGAGAAAAATCTTCCATGAAATTCAGAAAGAATGCGTTACCAAGTACAGTAAGTGATCCAAGTTTATTTAGTGCCAATAAAGTCTTCTAAGAAAATAATGTGAAGGATCTGAAACACTTCAGAATCAAACGAGTCAGAATGTTCGGGGGAAAAAACCTGTTTAATGTTTCCCAAACAGTTTGTTTCATTTTTAATCAATTTTTAGACAATTTTAAAAAGACATTTTTTTTTCAGTGTAAAAGGACAATTTTAACTATTTTATTCTATCTTTTCATAAATATTATAGGCACTAAAGTTGCAGACGTTGTACTGCTCTAGCTTTTGTTGTTCTTCTTCCTTCATCCTCTTCATGCCATCATCCTTCTGGCACCACCTTCAGGATAAGATTGAGGCGTAATTTAAATTTGTTTATGGTTATAATTTTTTTTTTTATTCTGGAGGTTGAGGGTCTTGCTCAGGGGCAAGGTAGTGGAAACTTGTTGGTGATGGGGCTGAAGATTGTACATCAAGTTCTATCACCGCCAAGTTACTCACAGGCTTTTGATAACGTGCCTTTTAATTCATTGTCCAAAACTTTAACCACCGTGCTACCACTTTGCGCTACCCATTCGAACACCATATCAGTTACTGACATTTTACCAGCACAGGAGGTTTGATAATTGAGGCACAATAAATCTTTGCTACAGATTTATCAGGTCTGCGTTGATTATTTTGTCAACTACGCAGTAAAAACGAACAATTTGTAATGTCCTGCCTTCATGTTGGTTTACTCCTTTTTTATCTCTCTTAACCATGTAATGATTAGTGATACTCACAAAACTCCTACAGTATAAAAGGCAAAGCTAACTAACGAATGCAGTGACCTCCTGATTCTGGTGTGTGATATGTAGCTTTGCAGTGTCTTAACCACTACAGACGTTCTTTTTTGGTTTTTAAACATATATTTTTGGCATTTAAACATAAAACATATGGTTTTTAAACATAAAACATTTTAAACATAAAACATAGAAACATAGAACATATATATAAAACATATATATTTTAATTTAAGAACATAGCTAGTCAAATTTCTACTTCAACCTCTAGGTGAAATCGATGATTTTTTTTTTTTTCCTCTAAATGAGTTGTATTTTAATGACTTTCCTTGTGTCAAGCTTGATAAACGATGCTCAGTTTCAAGAGAAGGCTTTAAAAAAACCCTTAAATGCTTGATTTAGAAGCTAATGCACGGCACAGGGGTTTTTCTTTCTAAACTAAGCAGCCGAAAGAAGTCTTGACTTGCCTGGTATTTCTTTCTAAGGCTATCATCTAGAAGTATCAGCTCTCTGAAGCGAACATATTCTCAGGGGGTATTTGTACATTGGTGTCTCCGTGTAATTTACACAACTTCTGCCTTACTTGTTTATCTTTGGAAAAGAAATTCTCAAGAAGCCGGTGGTGGTCTAAAATCAGCTTCAGCCTAAAAATAAATAAAATAAAAATAAGTATAAAAATCCTAAAAATAAGTTGAAAGAATTCTAAAACCCCTCAACAGTTTGCCTGTAACGGTCCAGTGGATCAATCAAAGCCAGCAAACAGATAGCAAGGTCATATCTCAGCAACGACTTGCCGGTGCCACCGACAGTTACAGTAACATAGTTACAGATTTGGCACACATCATCTTGGCGACTGTTTATTCGCCGGAACAGGCAACCCCTCAGGTTACAGAAGTAAATGCCACCCTGCCTTCTGTTTGTCCGTCTAAAAATGCCCTCCTACAAGCAAAAACATTTAACGTTTAGAACTTTTGCATCATGAGTGAATCTATAAATCAGTTCTGTGTGCCTGACGCTGTACCATCTTTCACAGGTTTGCTTAAACAAACGTTAGAGAGCAGAGGACACCAGACACCCAGGGCTATAGTGTAGTCCTGTCGGGCTACCAGAATGTATTTCTGCCAGTGCCTGCAGAGTTTAGCTCCAGCCTGCCTCGGTATACCTAGCAAGACCTTAATTTTCTAGTTCCAGGTGTGTTTGATTAGGGTTGAGGTTAAACTCAACAGGACACCAGTCCTCCAGGGCCAAATTTGGTGACGCCTGTTATAGAGTGTCTGGAAAAAGGATGACTCACTATCTGGGCCCCTGAAATCGCTGTTTGGCTTTATGGATATCATTTGAGGAGTAAAGCAGATTGTAAAGCAGAAAATGATAGTTCTACTTATGTCAGTGTCTCGTTCTTTAAAAAAAAACAAAAAAAAAACAAACATTTAGCATGACAATCGAATTTTTTGGCTCCCGGAGGACAAGGCTTTCAGCCCGCAGCCTGTCAGTTACCGACTAAATCACTTTAGTTGCATTTGTTGATTGAATCATGAGCGTTATTTGGCGTTTTGTGGCTTTCGGCTGGACAAAAATGCTTTTACAGGCTTTCTACATGCTTGATTGCATTCTGTTCCAGTAACGTTGTATGTGGATTTTAAGGAATCGCTCTTTGGTTCTGTACTAGTTAAAATTTGATACTTAAAATTAAGGATTTGCGATACCATTAAAAAAAACAAAACAAGTATAAGTACCGCTATTTTTTTTACCCTTATACTCTCCGGTACCAAAGCTTGTACTTTTTTTGGGGGGTTTGTTTGTTTTGTTGGATTATTTTCATTCTAGATGTTTTATCAGCGTCTATTATTGTACCTTGATATTTTTGTGGGACAAACTCTGCAGCCTGCCGTGGGTGGGGTGTCGGCATAAATTTTTAAATCTTTCCACATTCTGTCGCTGCTGACGGAGTCTTTGTGCTTTGAAACTACTGTCGGTGGCGTCACAAGAGGTATCAGTCTTTGGTATCTGAGAATTTATATAAGTACGAGTATTTGAGCTCAGTGTCTGGCCCGTTATCGATACCAGTATCGGTGCAGCCCTACTTAAATTTCTGCATGAATAGAACAGTTTAATAAAAGTATTTTATTGCATATATCCAGAGTATCCAGACACAGAAAGAATTTTCAAAAGCACAAATTAATAATTAAGATTATTCACACTTCCGAAAGAGAATGTTTCACTCCACTGACTACTTGTTTGGGGGACTACTTTTTTTTTTTTTTTGTACGGTTCTGCTTACTTTATGATTATAAAAAAAATTGCTTTTTTTTATATAAAGAACTTATATAAAGTAGACGTTTAAAAATTAGTGTTCTCAAGTGAGAAAAATACACGCAGTGCTGCAGGGAATCAGACTAGAAATGGTCAATAATTTGTAGTCGAGTTGCGGGGTCTAATTTTTGTGTTTTTGTGCTCTTTAGTAAGCCTACCTGTGATGTGAGTTATAAATAACCAGGAAGTTAATCTTACTGAAAATATGTTAATTTTTGGTTTTTCAACAAAGCAATATTTATCAATCGATTGATCCATGTTGATCCTATTAGCCTTTTTTTAGATTTTTTTTTTTAGACTTGCCCATATCCAGGGTGACTTACATTTATCTCATTTATACAACTGCCTAACTGGGGGTTAAGTGCTTTGCTTAGGGGCCCAGCAGTGGTAACTTGGTGGTGATGAAGTTTGAACCTACAATCTTCCACTTAGCATCCAACACCTTAACCACCATGCTACAACTTCGCTTCTATCTATTCGAACACCCCATCTGTTACTGACTTTTTAACAGCACAGGAAGTTGGATTATTGAGGCACAGGAAAACTTTGCTACAGATTTATCAGGTGTGCATGGTCATCACGTAATAAAAAAAAAAATTATTTATAACACACTGTCCTCATGTTGGTTTTCTCCTTTTTCATCTCTCTTCGGTAATAAACGATGATGAATAAGAATAACCATGTAATGATTAGTGATACTCATAGCAGTAGCTAAAGTAATTTTAGGGGGACAGAAGGTTCCATCTAGAAGGTTCTAGGTATGCATAACTGGTTGATGTAGAACTTTATGTACAGCACAGGAGTTCTACATTCTAAACCAACCAGCCATCAGATCTAACCACTTGTCAGCTCTCTGAAGACCATAGCGAACGTGTTCTTAGGAGGTATTTGTGTATATATTGGTCTGAAATTACTAAACCATCTATTTAAGCGAACTGCAGACGACTGTTGACTAACCTAGATGCAATAAGCACGCAAGCGAAACATTTTTTATAGTTTATTATAGCAGATTTATAGCAGATCAGACCTGTTTTTAAGACCTTTGATTAAAGCACAATGCGTAGGAATCGATGTGATTGGATTGATTGAAACATTTTAAGATACAACAACACGGCAAGTACAATCAGCATCTTTTTACCGACCACTAATAAACATCCAAGGAATGTAGTAGTATCATTTGAAAGTAGCTGACGGAACAAGAATAACGTACTTATTTATTTTTGCTAGTAAACAATACGAATTTAGTGGCTTCAGAATGGCTTCTGACCTATGCACTTTTGATTGACACCTCATTTGAACCACTAGAAGTATCTAACGCAGGGGTGTCTAACTCCGTCTTGGACCGGTGTCCCGCAGAGTTTAGCGCCAACTTGTCTCAACAAGTTTAAAATATACCTAGCAAGATCTTGATTAGTTGGTTCAGGTGTGTTTGATGACACCCCGACCCTCCAGGACTGAGTTTGGACACTCCTGGTTTAAGGGGTGTCAACTGGCAGCAGTAGCCCATGATTTGGCATCTTTGATGGACGTAGGTCGAGCCAATCATTTTTCTAAAGCTACTTTGCCACATTGCAAGTTATTGCTTTGGCAACCAGGAACTAAGCAATGTTTCCTAGTGGGTATCAACTAGCATTCTAAATCCGTTTATTCGTTAAAGTTTTGGTGTTTGTGCTGCAGCGTGTAAAGTTTGCCACTGATCGCCTGCTTTCTTCTGTCTTCGTTTCCGTTGGGAGACGCTGCACGAAGTCATGCCAAATTTGCCTGAAGTTTAACTGCTTGCAAATTTGTCAGTAGTTATTCGTCATTTGGTTTTTCCACAAAAGACACGCCTGTAACGTCTGTAACTTAGCTAGAATATCCTCATAAGGGGCAAACCTAATTTTTAGAAGTCAGAAAATCTTTGTTAAAAAAACCCCAGAAGTTAAATAAAAAGTCGATCAAAAAAAAAAATCGGAGTATGACCAGCTTTACTCTTTACAGCTGGCTGATTTTCACCTTTGGTATCGAAACTTTTCCTTACCAGTTTCAGTACAACCTTTTACAGCAACTGCAATGTACTTACCACAAATTAAAAAAAAAAGCCTCTGTATGTATTTTCGTGTGTTTTATATGAATTTGTTTATGTAAATAAATGATGACTATCTTAAATATATGCTTTGGCTTACTTTTCTGTAGGGAGGGGGGGTTCTAGCCCTGAGGGTTACTATGAAGAGGCTTTGTTTTCCTCCGCGTACATTGTGTGCGTTATTTGTATTGTTCGGAACGGAGTGTGCTATTTGACCTGCTTATGCACAATTGGCGTAGCATCTATACAGGGGCAAAACAATGTAGGAAAAAACATGGATTCCGATATTTTCAGATCAGTTTCAGTTTCTCATTCATATGTGGAGATAAATCGCATAGGAATCTGATACGGGCATTATCGTCTGCCGGGTAGACAGACGGATCGGATTTTTACCCATCAATGCAAGTCGAACGCCACTGAATAACAAATAGGGATACAGATACCTTGATGCAACTGTGTATTTTGATATTTCCTTTTTTGGTTTACTTAAAGTCTGTTTTTGTCTGTTGATGAAAAATTGTAAAAAAATAAATTTACTATTAAAAAAGATTATACTCACGGTAAATAAATGTATTAATTTATTTAATTCATTGTCATTGTGCAAGGTACGTGTACAGAGCCAATGAAATGCATTTTTCGCATATCCCATCTTAGTAAGTTGGGGTCAGAGCGCAGGGTCAGCTATGATACAGCACCCCTGGAGCATAAAGGGTTAAGGGTCTTGCTCAAGGACCTAACAGCGGTTGGCTTGCCGGTGGTGGGGCTTGAACCCAGGTGTTTCTGGTCTTCAGATCAGCAACTCAGCACCTTAACCATTTGAGCCACCACTGCCCTGGTGTAAAACTCTAGTAATAATTGGCTGGTGAATAAATTAATAAATAAACGTCTGGCTCACTGCGCTAATTGAACCTTTGGTGCACCCCTTCGTGCATCTCGGCGACATGCAATGTGATGCTGTTTCAGACCTGAGCAGGAAACTAATCATGAATTATTGAGCGAAACGAAAACCCCAAGCTAAATGAATTGCTTCCAGTGGTTGTTGAAGCTGTCTTGAGTCCAATGACCAGGATCCTCTGATTAGCCCTAACATTGAAGCCAGCTGCATGATATTCCTCTTGACTCGTGAATATGCAACCCCTGTCTTAGCAAGCTGAGATTTTAAAAACATTTGTCGTAGCTAGCGTTAATTTAACATTTTCAGCAATCACTGTAGCTCTTTTGTGGAATCAGACCAGACGGGCCAACCTTCAGTCCTCATTTTACATTGGTGAACCTTGTGGGACTATGACCGTGCAGCCAGTTTACTGGTTGTCCTGTCTTGAAACACCTTTGCTAGGTACAAACTAGGGATGCACCGAAATTTTCAGCTGGGGAAGAAAACAAGCCAGAACGTTGCCGCTTGCCCGTCCCCATTCTCAGCAATCAAATTTCGCTGTTGCTCTTGTCTTTGACTGATTGACAGATGTAATTGAAGGATAATATTTTTAATATCTACAATAATATTAGGAATAAACAGCCCTTGCTGTTTTAACACAGTCCAGTGCAATTACCGCCATGTATCTAAAAGCCGTTTCACAAGGATGCAATTTTTCTGTCTTGACTTTTTTTCCATTAGGGGGAACACCCTGGTCCAAGTCTCTCGGATCATTGAGCCTCCCCAATTTTCCTGTTTCCATCACTTCCCCCGCCATTGTGATGGGATAGTCTATTTTGTTCATTGCACTGAATGGTGTTTTAAATGTTACTGTTGATGAGTTGGGTTTTCTTTGGCCCAACAAGTGTTACGTGATATTGGGTTGGTAAACAAGTATGACTCTTGTTCATCTAAATGCGAATTATGCAGCACTAGAAAACTCTGTAAATTTGCATGGTATGTAAAGCCACATATCCAACCAAATACACGTTTACCCACACATGCTAAAGTTCCCAAGTTCTTTCTAAAGATTCTTTCTAGCTAAAGCTTTACAGATTCAGAACTCAAGAGCTTAATGTACTTTGGCTAAAATTTATTGTGCAGCGTGATGTCATTTACACATACAGTGACTCCCATTTGATGGCATCCAGAGAAGATTCGATGTTAGATATCCATGCAAATATGGTGTGACTTGCTGCAGCATGATCGCATGGGACACAATTTTGCCCCATTTAGGCGGAAGATGTTTTGTAGCAAAAATCTTTCAAGCTAAATGCTGAAACTGGTGATATTTTTGCAACTGCTGTCATTATATTTCTTATGTTTTTCTTTTTATTTTCTGTGTATTTACTCTTAGTTGGCCAATTTTTTCACACCCTTTTTTGTAAAAGTGTTGTAGATCCATCTTCTGTCCACAGCCTGCTTCAGGTACCGCCACAGGTTTTTCATTGCATTCGGGTCAGCGTTTCTGTTGGGGTCATTTGAAATGCATTATAGGTTAACCTATTAATTTGTTTATTTTTGTATATATTATGTGGGCTACTGTCATGCTGAAGGCAAAAATTTAATTTCTGCCCCAGTTTACACAAAGAAAAAAACAGCCTCAAAGCATAATGCCGCCACCATGCTGCAATGTGGGTATAGTTTTATTCTGGTGCCTCTTTTTTTGGCAGCCAAAACATTATTCCCTTTAAAATGTTTCTGATCCAATGCATTTCGCTTCATGGTCTGTGGTGAGGTACTTAGACTTTTATGTGGACGACTTCTGTCTAGCCAAGACATGTAAAGTATATGAACGATCAAATGCAGGGCGTGACCAGTATCTATCTTGACGAGGCTTTTAAGAAATAAATCTTGTTTTGCCTCTTTATCAATTTTGGAAGGTCAACCTGTTGTTGGTGAGTCACTGTGCTGTCTTTATTCTGCTCCGTGGTACATTTATTACCCCTCTCTTAATCCTATCTTTTTGGTAAGCTCTTTGCTGACCCTGTCTTCAAGCAGTACAATGAAACCAAGAAAATCATACAGGAAAAGTTGAATCTGCATAATTTGACTGATTTAAGACGGTCCCACTTTCTGAAGCACGTTGCTAGCAAAGTAATATAAGTTCGACGGAAACTTGGTGGACCATAGACTAAACTCAACTTTTACTACCACTTAACAGGACATATTTCAGAGGTTGATAGCCAAACCACAACTGTTGCCTATATGTTAGTCACGTCATGCCCTGTTGCTTATTATTGTACTTGTACTCTAAATGCCATTACCTCAGCATTCCCAATCATGCTGACTTTGCTAGCTCTATTTCCTGGACATTTTCCTTCCACCCCCTGTTGATGTTTCTTAGCCTTTGACACATCAAAGCCTCATCATGTCAGCCGTTCTGTAGCGTCTGGCTGGCCTTTTGACAGTTTATGGTAGATTTATGTGTAATCTATAAATGTCTTGTACCAACTGTCCCTCTGACTGTTAACCGCAAGAGAGGACATTTGAGCTATTTAAAACCTATGGATTCTTGCTAATAACAGCAACACACTATCCCTGCAAAGTGGTGTCAGGATTATTTTAATAAACAGCTCAATCATTACTCAAGGACAGCTGCAGGCCGAAGCTTCTGCTTTTCATTTGTTCAAGTTGTTTGTGGGCTTTATTAAATTGTGGGAATCGCATCAGCATGTCTGTAGATAAACTGACTTCTCTTGATGGTAACATTACATTGCCAAATAGGTTTTGGGTAATTATTGAACGTTGGTTACCTATGTTGTCTCGAACCACTTCCACAGAATGAAAGACGTTAACACATGCTTAATGTTACATCATCCTTCCTGAGCAGATGTTTCCTGCTTTTCTGTTTTGTGAATTGCTGGCAACAAACGTGTCTCGGTTGCATGCTTTAGCACAATCTTGCGATCTTCGGCCTTATTTTTGATTTATTGTGCTTATTCGTTTGCTGATGTTTTTTCTATTTTAATGTGTATGAAAATAAGCATGCCCTCAGCTTGGGCAATATGAGTTTACCCTAAGCAGTTAATAGCCCTGTTTGCAACGCTTTCATTATTACATGTCACTTCTCAAAATTAACCGCACTCTTTCTCTCTTTCTTCCTCTCTTCAGTGTCTCCATCAGTATGGTTTATACAGTGTGGCCTCATCTCTCGCTTGATTGACAAGCAAGAGGTATGGACCTTCTACAGGAAGAGCCTTAATAAGTGCTAAAGACCTGACTCTCCAATCCCACAAGTCTCGACCATGAAACTCGATCCGTTCTGAACTCTGCCTGTACACAAACAACCAAACATGGCCACCATGTACTTATGGAAGCTGTCGTCCCAAAAGCTCGGTTTTTTCCTGGTGAGTTTTGGCTTCATCTGGGGCATGATGCTGCTGCACTTCACCATCCAGCAGAGGACGACGCATGAGAGCAGCGCTCAGTTACGTGTACAGATCCTCGACCTGAGCAAGCGATACATCAAAGCTTTGGCTGAGGAGAACCAGGGTGTGATGGATGGACCTTATGTGGGGACCATGACTGCATATGGTGAGACACACTAGAGAACAATCTTTTTTTGGTTGTGTTCCTGTTTTGTTTTTGTTTTTTTCTGTGCTGAACTAGATTCCTTTTCTCTTGCAAAAACAAGCCTCTTTTTGGTTGTTTTTTTTTTTTTATATGTTAGCTTTGGCTGTGATTAATTTATGATGCTATTCCTGCCTCCTGGGGAGCTGCTTTCTTGGCGTGGTCCAATTAGTTACAAATTACAGTGTACAAAACCTCCATGATCCAGAACAGTGTGGTTTTTTTTCTTTGTTTTTTTTAGTCTGTACTCTGTGTAAGTGTGCTGAAAACTGTAAAAGAGCAGCCATGTTGTTTTATACACCTCAGGGCAGGATGCTTGGGAAAGCAAATACTTTCTGGGGCACTTGGGAAATGTTTGCTGGTGTGGTTAAAAAAAAAAAAAAAAAAAAAAAAAAAAAAAAACTTGCTGCACATTTTTTATATTTTTTACACAATAAAGGAAAAACGTTGTTTTTTGTCCATGTTTGATTAGGGATCGGTCAGCCAGTTTCACCATGCGCCACAGTTGGCTTTTTGTTAAACCGGTGATCCATGAACATTCCCCCCCCCCTCGTTGTGTGCTTAGCTTTCATTGACTTAGCAAGAAATGTCAAACGTCTAAAGTGTTCTAGTTGGAATGTTAATGTGGGTCAAGCTCAGGTACGGTATGTCCACCAGTAAATTGCCGCACCAAAATTTTGTAATAATGCAAAATTGGGTTTGGGGTTGTTTCCGTTGGGTTTGGGGTTGTTTCCGTTGTGAACTTGTTGACTTTTAAATGTCGTCGTCTTGTGCACTACACGACAAGAGCGATGGTCCTCATAACCCACCTGTAAGCTTCTATGTAATTGACCTAGAGGCTCACTATCTGGTGCAGTCTGAGAGCTGAAGAGGGAAATGTTTTTCTATCTATTGGCCTGTCCATCCATCTAAATACTTTTTTTTTTATTTGTTTTTGTTTTTTTACTCTCTCTATTTTCTTTTAGTTATCTAGCTCAGTCCTTGTTTGTCTCTTCTCTCTCTTTTTTTGGGTGTAACATTAGTCAAGCTCAGGTACGGTATGTCCATTAAAAGTAAATCGCCACACCAGCAATTTTGTAATAGACTTGTTGTATCTTAGAAAATAGGTTTTAGGACCAACATCATTCTTAGTTAAAGGTAGAAACTATTTAATTCAACACGCCAGGCAGCGTTAAGTCGGATTACAGTAGAAGTGGAAAGTTTTGTAATGTTTTAAGTCGCGGCCCAAAATAATCTAAAAAAAAGCTGTCATTATCCTGATTTCCTCTCTGAAGTTAATCTCCCAAGCTGATTATTAAAGTCGTGAAAAAAGCTGTGAATCTTAAACAAAGACATATTTTTACTAGCAACAAACATACACCAATGTCTGAAAGTCCTTGGATTGGTGGTGTATTGATGTTGGTGTCACATTTGTTGTTGGTGCTACGAGTACCTACCCGTACAAGGTCTCGCCTTTAAAACAAAGGGGAAACAAAACCAGTTTAACCTTTTATCAAAGGTTTTACTTAATTATGAGAACTAAAAAGGTAAATATTCTGATTGGACCTGTGTTTCATCTCTCAGGTTGAATATGGTCCAATGCCATAATTACAGTTCTATTAAATCCAATTAGTTTCTCTCTTTTAATACAAGTTTGCAGTCTGTTTTTGGTTGTGTCTGAAACGTAGTTTTGGTAGTTCTTAAATAATTACCACCAAAATTAGACTGCTTAATATCATTGGACCGACCAAACTATAGTTATTGCATCGGAGAAAATTGAGGAACAAGGTCAAAATACAGGTAGTCGCAATGGGTAAATGCGGGTTTAATGAAATATGGCTATGAAATTATGAATTCTCATGGTGGTTGTCAGTGCCTAAAAATGTATGCAAGGCATCGGGCAAAATTTTTCCCAATTGCGTGTTTGGCGGTCTTGAATTTCATATAATTTGGTTTTGAAAAGGTTTTTAAAAAGTCTTGAATTTAACTTTTTGACATGATAAGATTATTTTCAAGATGATACTAAACTCTGTCCAATTAAAAAGCAGTTAAGGTTTATTGTAGAATGTTTAGTATCTCTTAGCCAAAGTTTTCAGAGGACATCTTGAAGACAATCTCATGATGTCAACGGTTTATCAAGACTTTCAAAAACCTTTTTTAAAACTAAATTATATGAAATTTAAGACCGCCAAACAATTATTACCGAAACTAGAATAAAATCAATGTTGTTTTTAAACAAAACCTTTTCGCTAGTGGAATTGCGAACCCTGACCCAAGGGATGTGTCGGTCCGAGTCAGTGAAACCTGTATATCAGTTTGCTTAAGCTAGGATTTAGCACTTTATGTTGTCAAGACAAATTAGTCTTTAGTCTTTAGCTCTGTGTTGTTCTACTGTTACGTGGCCCTTGATTGTTTTATGTAGCACCATAAATTGCTTGCGATTTACCCTTTTTTTTTTCAAATTAGACACAGTACTCCATCAGAGGTCCTAAGTCCATTCCTAAAAGAATCAGAGCTGCGTTGGTGGCACGCAGTGGACCTGCTCATGTAGGCTGGCTGAAACTGCTGCATGTCCTCATTTTCCAAGAGGGAAAGAAAGCAAAGAGAGAGCAGTGATGTTGGAGTTCCGGCAAGGCAACGTGAGCCTGAAAGCTCATTTTACCGCAAAGACGAGAATCCGTTTCACAGAGAACTAAAGAGAGACTGAAGGGTGGGGTGAGAAGGAAAGAGGAAGTAAAATGCACGGTTAGGCTGGTAAGACCAGACAAGCGCCTTCATTCTAAACCAAAGCCCATACAGGATGTATCAAGTGCCTGATAAACAAAGCCTACTTTTGCTGGCAGTACGAGTGCATTAAAGTGTTTCAGCCTCGAATCTGTCGGTATCCACACACACCAGTCTTCACTCAAACCTGATGCTTAGTGATGTAAACTATAATAGTGGAGTTATTCCTTTGTTAATACTGTATTTATGGTATATACCTGCAGTAACGTTAAAGGAACATACAGATATGAAATTTTCCTCATGATTGACAGGTGGGCAAATTGACCAGGTCTATGTTTATATATAATACTAAATAATCAGTCCTGGAAGGAGAACCAAAAAAAAAAAAAAATCCTACTGTAGCATGTACTCCGCCTCCACAGCCATATTAATATCAGTGAATGAAAGAGGCCTGCTGTGAAGTACAGCATTATTCTCTAAAGGAAACGTTCTACCGAGACTAAAGTGGTTAAAAAAACCCTCATCGCTGGCTCAAAAACATACTGTAAACCTGTGAGAGATTTATTTTTCTCCGAGTACGGTGGCCCGCTAGTGCACGAAACAATGACATTTAAAAAAAAGTTCACAACTCAACTAATAGGCGCTGCTGGTTCGCAGAAATGGGCAATTGGGTGGAGGCGTTTTAAGCGGACTGTCTGGATGCTTTACTGTCGCACACAAATTTGTGCCCTGTTTCCGTTGGGTTTGGGGTTGTTTCCGTTGTGAACTTGTTGACTTTTAAATGTCGTCGTCTTGTGCACTACACGACAAGAGCGATGGTCCTCATAACCCACCTGTAAGCTTCTATGTCTGTTTTTTTCAATTAAGCTGTGATAATTTCATCAGGAAGAAGAGCAAGATTTCCTGTCACCTGTGAACTGACACTGGAGACGTCTTCCTTATTATAGACCTCTAAATCTACAAGTCAAATAACGCCACTCGTTTATTTTTAGGCCACGATCAATGAGCTGTTAAAGTAGAAATTTGTGATGGGCAGTTGTTAAAAAATGTCTTTATTCGATAATTGGAAAAATTCAAAATAATTTAATATATTGTTTTTTCACAATAAATACATTATTTAGCTCTTTTTGTGTTGCTGGTTAGACTCACCGCCTTAAAATAGCAGTGTGGAGATTAATTAGGAGTTTAATTATTCTGTAAAAAAAAACTGATGTCAAGCAAGTGTCCCTTATTTAAGGATGAAATGTTGTACTCTGCATTTCTCTCTGAAAATGGGACTAAAATAGTCCGTTCCAGACATTAAATAAAGTTGATTTAGAGGGGGAAAACATACAAAAAAGTGCAGAAAATGATAGTCTGCTCTGTTAAAATGGTATCAAATGCTTTAAAATGGCAACCAAAACCAGAAAGTCATGGAAGAAAACAGAAATGAATCGAAGAACAGCCAAAATGGCAAAGACTCAGCCAATGACCAGCTCTAGGGTGATCAAAGAAAGTCTAAAGTTACCTGTGAGTACTGTAACAACTAGAAGACGTCTACGTGAAGCCAAGCTATCGGCAAGAAGCCCACGCACAGTTCCACTGTTGAAAAAATCACACGTGATGAAGAGGTTACAATCTGCCAAAGAACGCATTGACTGGCCTAAAGAGAAATGGCACATTTTTTTGTGGAGTGATGAAAGCTAGATTGTTCTCTTTGAGTCTAGGTGGCACATACAGTGAGACATCATGATATGGGAATGTAATTTATATGTCGATGCTTTTATTTGGCAATTATACTTTTAAAACACAGTGAAATTGTTTCTTCGCATATCCCATCTTAGGAAGTTGCGATCAGAGCACAGGATCAGCTATAATACAGCGCCCCTGGAGCATAAAGCGTCAAGGGTCTTGCTCAGGGACCCAACAGTGGCTGACTGACAGTGGTGGGGCTTAAACCCAGCTCTTTCTGGTCTTTAGATTAACAACTCAGCGGCTTAACCATTTGAGCCACCACAGTCGCAAAGTAATGTTTCTCATACTACAGTGTTGGGCCTATTTATCGCATTTCAGAGATCCTGGATCAGTTTGAGTACATTAAAATACTTAAAAAGCTCATGTTGCCTAATGCCGAAGAGGAAATGCTCTTGAAATGGGTGTTTTAACAAGTCAACAACCCAAAACACACCAGTAAGTGTGCAGCATCTTGGTTCTAGACCAACATGGTTAATGTTATGGAGTGACCACCCCAATCCCTGGACCATAAAACAATAGCAAGCTTGTAGGGTCACATTAAAAATGCTGTTTCTGAGGCAAAGCCAAGAAATGCACCAGAATTGTAATGTGCAGTGCAGTCGTCCTGGGCTGGAACACCTGTTCACAGGTGCCAAAGGTTGGCCGACTTCATGCAACACAGATGTTAGAACAGTTCTCACAAATTGTGGTTATACAACTAAATATTAGTTTAGCGATTCACAAGAAAGCTTCAAGTTTATACAGTAAATGTTTGGACTTAGACATATAGACACTGCTATATTTTTTATTTAGAATTCGCTGTGCAGTGTTGCCAAAGCATTTGCATGTACTGAAATAAGTTTTAATTGAGCTGTATTATTTTGTACACAACTGTACTTGCCTCTCATAACCTTTCAAATGACTTGAATAGACTTTCTTTTTGTCCCTCAGACCTAAAGAAGACTCTCGCTGTGCTGTTAGACAACATCATGCTGAGGCTTTCGAAGCTCGAGTCCAAAGTGGACACAATCATCATCAACGGCTCGGCCTCCAACCTGACCAACGGCACGACGGCCCCTGCACCCAGCATTGCCAACGGCGAAAAGGTCAACGTTGCAGGTACAAACCGGATTTTCTGTAAAACAAAAGATACGTAAAATAAGGACATGGTTCTATGTTAAAATGGGAAAAAGAACTTTTTATCAATTTGGCACTCTGAAAAGAATGTTAGCATTTCAAAGAATCGTGCACAGAATTTGCTAGAGACTGTATATCCATCTGACTTGTTGAATTGCATTTGTAGGTAAGACTTTCCACAGTAGCTGATAATCTGAGTATTAGCTGAGTATTTTTACCATTTGCAGGCTAGCTTTTAAAAATTCTGACTCATGGTAACCTTGTGGCAAGTTTTATTTTATATACTGTGGTGTTTATATGAAATTAATCAAAGAGCAACGTTACCTAAAAGTTGAGTTTTTGTTTGTTGAAAATGTAGAAATAAAAAATTGTTTTTTTTCAATGGAAACACACTTTAGTAGAGATGACTGAAAATAGAAATCCTGGGGGTGGGGGTATTTTTAAATGCCTCCAAAGGTGAGCTTTGTGCGTTTTTTTTTTTTATTTTTTTTTTTATTGTTAGGTCAAAAGCTTCGTCCACTTCCTCAGCTTCGAATTAATTCCTCAAATACCCTGAGAGCGTTTCCAATCATCACCACTTTCCTGCCATTGTGTTCATGCTTTACATCGTTTCGAGTCTTTCATATCTTTTCCTTTTTTTAGTTCTTATTGTCCTCCTATCGTCCGCTGCAGAACAAATTTAGCCTGAAACACTAACTACATTTTAAAGCACATGGAATTTGTTGATCATTTGATGAAATGTGTAATTAAACTCAACTTAAATGTACACTTGAATTTAGCGTTAAATATAAAAAGTTGTTTACGACTTTGTTACATCACAATTTGCGACCAATCAGCTGCTCTTTTTACCTTTCGTGTCCCTTTAAATTGTTTACATACACTTTTCCCCCTGCTCACCCTTCTCCTCCCCCCTTTTTTGTTCTCTCTGTTCATTCCAGGAGCGTGTATCAAGCCGTTTAAACGACTACATCGTTTCCTGATTGTAATTATGTTTAAAACACGGTGCTGTTCAAAAATACTAGGTGGCGATTTTGGAATTAGACGCCCTGCTGGAAAGCTTGTAAACTTGATCTCATTATCTCGGCGCGGAGGAGTTTAGATGACTTCGGAACTGATTATAGACAAACAACCTAATGCGCTTCGGTCTCCAACTGAGAGGCTGAGAAGATAAAAATGCTGTCTAGTATCGATTCATCTGACACTTTAACCACATTCTTATTTTCTTCCTTCCTCTCTCTCTCTCTCTCTCTCTCTCTCTCTCTCTCTTTTCAGTCTGAAACTTTAACCATAAGACTTACCGGCACATCTTAACTATTAAGGTCATATGATTTTCGACGATATGTTCTAAATATGAGTACAAAAAGTTAAATATAAAAAAATAAATAAATAATAAATAATAATAGATTTTTGTGCTCATCAGATATTTGGAGTAAATACGTCATTAAACTGAATTAGCAACTCAAATAGACATATTAAAATGATGGCGACTATTCGTTACCGTGACAATTTTTAAATGATTAATCAATGCTAAGTGTTTATTTTTCGATGATTATTAACGTTCGATATTAACAACCACTTTTTAAATTTATTTTATTTCATTATGTTTGGGTTTTTTTTTTTTTTTTCCAGTTAAATCTTTCATGACGTCATCTTTTCTTCCTCTATCTGATAAAATAAAAATCAGTTTCCACACTGCGACCCGCAGTCTCTAAAGGTCAACAGTCGTTAAGCACACACTTTCAGAATGACCTACACAGTCAACGCTTCTGATAAGAAAGCAAGACAACGGGACCTTTGGACCTAATCTTTCACACACACACACACACACACACACACACACATCTTATTGTTCTTAGTGTATAAATTCTTAAAACAACTAAATAAAATCAAATGTTTAAATTAAATTCTATGATGTAATTGACTAATCTATGTAGAAATAATATGCCATTTGAAATAATTTTTATAGATTTGGACATCTAAATGAGTCAATCATGCGTTATTATTCATATAATACTCAGTTGAGTCAAGTTGAATGTGTTGCTTTTTAAAATAAAACATTTTAAATGATTGATAGAAAAAAAAAAAAAGCCAAGTTATTATGTTGTGTCAGAAAATTGTCATCTGCAATAGCACTGTTTAACCAGTGTGGCGCTGTAGTGCAGGACTGAAATTCAGTACTCAATGATTTTACAAACTATGGAGCTAAAAATATGACAGAACTGTTTGAATTGTGAAAATTTAGATGGTTGACCAGTGCAACTAAACGAAACTAAAAACGATGTGGCATTTCAAATAGTTTTGAATATTAAACAATTGAAAACGAGTCAGCAAATATCCAATTTTTTTTAATAAAAAAAGACAGATTCCCAGCATGCGAAATGTTTGTCTAAGCGTCTCTGGTGTTTGTGTAAAGTATATTTGGTGTATTTACGCCGCCGTGTCTTTAAACTGTGTGTTGCGCTGAAGACATGAACGTCGTAAACAGTGATGTACCTGCAGATCGTGGACAATTTTTGCCATATGTCATCAGACATTTCTAGAAATTGCCTCCAAACACATTTACATTTACAGAATTTAGCAGACTTACATTAATCTTCCTTATACATCTAAGCAATTTGGGGTTGAGGGCCTTGCTTAGGGGCCCAAGCAGTGGCAACTTAGTGGGAATCGAACCCTGATCTTTCAATTAGCAGTCCAACACTTTAACCGCTGCACTACCACTTCACAAGCGCTACATATATAATAAGAACTTTCGGCTTTTTAGGTTTGATTCGCAAGCATTTGGATTTTCCGGACAGAGGTTTGTCTTTTAGGGTTTTAGTTTTGTATCGTGTTTCAGAGATTCTTTTTGTCGTTATTCTCAGTTAGTTTGTTTTGTGTCCACGTAAATATGTTTTTTTTTTGTGATACGATGGTCAGTGCTGGAAAACAATGGCTGTGTATGAAATCCAAACTTATGTAGTATCTGAAAACTGTCCAAATCATTAGTTCACATACGATGGACACCCCATACTATCCCATGATTCGGCGGAAGTGTCAATTCGTCATATTCCATATAAAATGGCGGGAAGCGACGCCTCAGCACTTTTTAATAGCTTAAAGTAGCTTTAAAAACCTTTTTTTTTTACTTACAAAACATTGTTTCTTGTGGGTAAATTTGTTTATAATATAAACACGATTCAACTTTTCATGCTGTTTTGCCCTGGTATGTCATATGACAATATTAACATTAGCAGCATTTGGCAGACGCCCTTATCCAGAGCGACTTACATTTATCTTTTTTATGCAACTGAGCAATAGGGGGTTGAGCGCCTTGCTCAGGGGCCCACGGTGGTAGCTACCACTAAGCCACTACTTCCCAATACAATGTCGATTTCAACCTGGTGGATAAAATGCGTCTGAATTTTAGTTATCTCCATAATCGTACTACACAGCATGTACTTTTTAAATGTTGGTACTAACTCGAATGTAGTCTCTATGTAAGTCGTTTGCAATTACAGACGCGGCTAATTTTAAATGTGAGACTCAAGCGAATCGAGATTATTTCCTTTTATTAGAATAGAAGCTTGAATCATATTCAACAGCAGTTACCATTTTCTAACCGCTCTGGGTCGTTATAAAGCTCTTAGTCAGTGGAATATGGGTGTAACGCCACCTGTTCTTGATTTAATTAGTGTGTCTTAATGCTTTTATCACCGATATCCAAAGAATTCTCGCTAAACCCATTCAGGCACTGAGCCATTGCATGTCACTTTCTCTTTGTCCTTTCTCGTTATCTGCTCTTTTATTCTCTATTTTTCTCCAACACGTGCCTACTTTGTGTCACCGGTGCGAGTTTCTCTCAGTGAAAAGCAGGAACGATGCTGCTAACACGACCTGTGGGCCTGGAAGCCAGAATCAAGAGAGACTCACTAGAGAAAGACTGACGAATATAGCAGAAAAGATAAATATAGCTGTAATAAATGATTAACGCTGACCTCACCAAAAGTGGCGGACATTTTCTGGAGAAATCTAGACCGAAAACATTAAAATTCATGTTGATGTACACTTGGACTGCTACCTGGTAGATCGGGGTTTAATTTCCAGCACCACGAAGTTGCCACTGTTGGGCCCTTGAGCAAGGCCCTTAACCCCCAATTAATCAGTTGTATGACTAAATAAATAAAGTCAGTCGGGATATAGGCTTCTGCCAAAATCTGTAAATTTAAGTGTGTAATGTTGTGTGTAGTGTTGATCTTTGCACGTATGTTTATAGTGCTGTGAGAAGGGGTGTGTGTGTGTTTCAGGTACTTTGTAGTGATGTGTGTTCAGTTGGTGGTTGGGTAGTATGAAGTGTGTGTGCGCACTACTGTTAGATGTTTTGTCACTAATTACAATGGAGCTGAAGTGGACTCACATGACTCGAGTGGCTTTGATGGTGTGTGTGTATGTGTGTGTGCGCATATTATAATTACAGGAGTTGGTGAGTTTGTGTGGGAGTGTGTGTGCGTGTGGCTTTTCTGTCAAATTAGGGTGATGTTTAGTAGATTTAATGTTACAGGTCTACTTGTGAGGTCACACACACACACACACACACACACACACACACAGAGGCAAGCAAAATACATCTGTAAAAGCGTGTTTATTTCAAAAGTTAATATTGTGGGTTGCTGGTTGTGTGTCTGGAGTAGTAGCAGTGCTGCAGCTCTTTAATCCTTCCTGTGTGTGTGTGTGTGTGTGTGTGTGTGTGTGTGGTTTTGCTTAGAACAATTGCTTAAGCGCCACAAAAAAGGGATCTATAATAAACACACTTTTAACTTCATGTTCTTTTAACTGTTTATTAAAACACTCTTCTTTCCATCTGCTTACCATTTTCTTTTTGTACCTAAAGGACATTTTAGACTGTGGATTAGTTTCGCAGTCCTCGTTCACTCCTGACAGATAATTGTGAGACAGGAAATGACCTTTGCCCACCTCATGCAGACCGATACCAACGGCACAACCTATAGCGTTCTAGTATTTAAGGTTTGCCTAAAGTTTCTATTATACAACATATTTTGTTTTGGGAAGTCATTTTAACCTAAAATCCACACACGTAACTATTCATAACATTTTTATAAAAAAGATCTTTAGGATCTTATGTAAGAAATCTCTTGGATACAGTTTTAAATATCTGCAATTACATTTTACTCGCCAGTTGAAGTATGTCGGGTTTCTAGGGAAACTTTTACTAGTAATAATGGAACAAAGAAATGAAAGATCTGTAATACAAATCAAAAAAACATAAACCTTAAACTCTTAAAACAAGACATTTTATTCAAGTCAACAGGCATGACTGCTTAAAATAACCAGTACTTATAACTAATATCAGTTAGTCTTAAATCTCGGAGAAAAATATATGTATATCCCAAAATCTTAGCTAGCACAATAACTCCAATAATGTGAAAAAGTCCAGCACTAACTCTCTCTCTCTCTCTCTCTCTCTCTCTATCTCTCTATCTCTATCTATCTATCTATCTATATATATATATATATATGTAGATATAGATATAGATAGATAGATATACATATAGATATATATATATATATATATATATATATATATATATATATATATATATATATATATATATATATATATATATATATATATATATATATCTCGATCGATCGATCGATCGATCGATCGAGAGAGAGAGAGAGAGAGAGAGAGAGAGAGAGAGAAAGAGTTAGTGCTGGACTTTTTCACATTATTGGAGTTTTTTATATTTTTTTTTTTTTTTTTTTTTTTTTTTTTTTTTTTTTTTTTTTTTTTTTTTTTTTTTTTTTTTTTTAATTTTTTTCCTCAATGGCTTTGTATCTGGGATTTTTTTTTTTCTTCTGTGTTTTTCACCATTATGATTTTTATACCGGTTATATAATTATTGATTGGATCAATTGATTATTGATTGGAAGAAAAGATTTTTTTTAGGAACCTCGGCGTGATGTGCAAACATCTGTTTCAACCTGTGTAAAGACCTCATAGCATTGTTTACTTTGCTTAACTAGCGCAGTTCTGGATGAATGTCGAATTTTCTTTCTTTACTCCCTGTAGTAGAATCTAGTTTAAACACACACTAGTCAGTACGGAAAGTCAGCACAGGGTTTCTCTTTCTGAGTTGTTCTCAGTTGTTTGGCTTGCAGCTGTTTAGTGTGAGTTTACATGCAGTTGCTGTGTGTGTGTCTTCAGAGTAACGTTTCAAATACAAACACACACTCTGATACAGGAGAAACCTTCCAAAGCGTGGGAAAACCTTTGGCACAGCTGGATAATAGGGCATTTTGGACCCGTAAGCATGATTCCGTTATCTATCAGGCTGATTAAAAGCGTGATTCAATACTAGTTTGTGGCATTTCATCATTTGTTTATTTATACTGTTTATATTTAATGAACAGCAGAGCTGGAAATTCAAGAACGGATGATGAAGAGTTAACCAGCAGCAGATGTCTTTAGTGGCACTGACGTAGTGTCATGCAGTTCTTTCCCCCTTTTTTTTCGTATTCTTTCCATCAATTCAGGTGCCAATCTGGAGCTGTGTCTTTTTCCAAATGCCCCCTGCCCCAACACCACCCACCCTCACCTCGATCCAACACATCTGTTTAGTTCCAACATTTAAAAACAAAAAAAAAAACGCCTGGGCTGAAAATAGGATACACTTTACAATAAATAGCGTCTAAAGAAAATATCCTACCCAAAAAAAAATGACGCCTGAGAGGCGGCATCATCATCCTTTTGAAGCATGCTGGTGGTAGTGTTGTGGTGTTCCCTGTAGCCTTTGCTTGGTCATTTAGCTAAACCATGTTAAGCATGCATCACGTTTTAAAAGCTTAATAAACCCTAAAAATAGTTTAGTAATGTTGCGCAGGAATGTTTAGTAATGTAATAGTAATAATTATGATTATTATGATTATTATAATAATTAGCCTTATTATTATAATTATGATGATTAAATATTTCCAAAAACTGCCATGTCTGTTGGATATTCCGCCTCGGATAGCAAACAAAAGTGGCCGTATTTGTTTTAGGTGTAAAGGTGTGTCGGGAGTCAGATACCTAAAGTTTTTTAGGCATGTCACTGTCCCACCTATCGTGACTCCTTATCTTCACACACCTCCATAATGAAGTAGCAGCCACTCTGTGAGACGCTGTTTGAGACGTGATTTGTTCCTATGCAATTTCAGGGTCTGTAGCCGTGGTTGTTCCTCCTTCGTCATGTGCTGACACAAAGCCTAAATGGCATGTCACATGGTTGGATGTCAAGAGGTTCAAGGGGTTAAAGAAGCAGATTACCATCAATGAAAAGCTGTTTTACTTTATCTTATTTTACTTACTTTTTGCCCCATGCTTTAATTTTTTTGCTTGTCTCCTGACAGATTGTAGAGTTTTTATTTTTGAGGATTACTGAGCATAACATACAGTAAGTCAGAGCAGAAAAACCAATCAGGAGGCAGGAACGTGACTAAAATTCTGAACTTAAACTCAGCATGATCCCTTAAAGTTAATCCAGACAACAATCATGGAATGTGGCACAGGCTTAAAGGGAACGGTCACATGTGCTGTAAAGTGCCTCCTTATGGCAGAACTGTAGACAGGATTGAGATATTTATCACCAAAGCCGTTATGGGGTAAAAATAAAAAAAATCCACCGAGATAAAACCATTTATAATGATATTGTATTTGTATCTGATGAACTCTGCTTTTTTGCGTCCGCTAATTTAACCAGTTAATCACAAGACTTTCTTTAATCTGTATTAATCTGTATGGGCAGGGTGGCTCAAATGGTTAAGGTGCTGAGTTGTTAATCTGAAGACCCTTAACCCCTCCTGCTCCAGGGGCACTGTATCATAGCTGACCCTGCGCTCTGACCCCAACTTACTAAGATGGGATATGCGAAAAATGCATTTCATTGGCTCTGTACATGTACCTTGCACAATGAATTGAATATACTTATACTTAAGGGGCACAGTGTAATGTAGTAGTCGTTGTTTTCCTGCTTTACATAAAGGCCAGGAAAAGCACTGACTTCCTCATGTATGCCCTAACTAACGATGTGACTAATTGTCTGTTTCCACTCTATAATATTAGTTTTATTTACTGTTGGTTACTAGGTTAAGCAGTAACACAGCCAGCTGCTTGAACAACATAATGGAAACTTACCTCATTTGCTTTTATTTTTAAAAATAATTTTCTTTGCGAACTGGAAAGCCGATTGACTGGAAAGTCAACCAGATTGAATTTTCCCTGTTAGAATGCTGTAAATGTTTTTGCTTCCAATTTTTCTTATGCTTAATCCAGAAGAAAAAACGGTTTGTGTATGACCTTGTGTGAGTCACATGGTCGGTATGGCCTGCAACAAGAAAAAGAACAACACAATCTCTAGGCTGGAAGCATTCAGTAATGATGATGGAGGTCAGCAGATAATGTCCATACCGCCAAAGGCTAAGGAAGTGCAGATAACTGTCCTGTACAAACGGGGTGAGGAGAAAAAATAAATAGGTTACAACATCCTGTGGCTGCGATGGGCACTGGATCAACAAGACTCGCATAGAAGTAAATAGAAGAGAGAGTCCAATTTTTCTGCCAAAGGCATGAAACCATGAACCTTGTGTCCATAGTTAAGGCTGGTAGAGGTGGTGTAATAGTGTGGGATGTCTGCATGTCCTTCTTTGGACCTGTTCATATTAATTAATCGGTAGTCAACAGACTCTATCCCCAGTTTATCATTTTCCAATGGCTCCATCCACCGGATAAAATAAAACATCTTGAACTGGGCCCATAAACATGACACTGATTTCAGGATTTTTAGGTGGTTTCCAGTCATCAGATTTGAATCAAGTAGAACAAGTTTGGAAAAAGGGTTTAACAGGATATTTACTGGCATTTCTTAACTTGGTCAGATCATGTTGTATGTTGCATCCATCCATGCCATAAATAACATGCTGTTTTGTAAGTGTATGTTTCAGGTGTTTCCTGGTTCCTTATCTTTATTTAAGTCTCTCGAGTTTCTTAGTTATTAGCAACATTCCATCCAGTTTCGCTGTCCCTGCAGCTGTTTTTCTATATTCTTGGCTAATTTGATTTTAATCCTGGGTCTGTAACAGTACTTATGGTTGCTTCTATTTTTCACAACATGTTTAAACACCATGAGTTATTTCCTAATTCATTGTCTGTATGCTCTTATCAGAGTCAGGCTGTCTCCTCTTTGTTTGGCTGGCAGGAAGCGCTCAGATTTATGGTACATAGAAATAGATCAGAGGGTGTCCAACTCTGTCCTGGAGGTCCGGTGTCCTGCAGAGTTTAGCTTCAACTTGGCTCAACACACCTACCTCTAAGTTTTAAGTATACCCAGCAAGTTCTTAATTAGTTGGTTCAGGTGTGTTTGATTACGGTTAGAGCTAAACTCTTCAGGACACCGGCCCTCCAGAACCGAGTTTGGACACCCCTGATAAAGATGATAATAGGCTTTCGCTTCTGTCGCATTTTTTATTTTTTTTGGCCTCAGAGAAACATCATGAGGTACCTAGCAAATTTCTGCTGCATGACTCATTTCCTGTTTGCAACCTACCAGAGCATCATACATTCCAGTGGACACTCAGGGGACCGTGTGACTCTCTGTCTTAGATAAGCTGGATCTTGGCAGCCAGTGATGCTACGGGAAAGGGGCATTAGAACAATTCTAATCCTAATGATCCATGTACTTTGAAGTCCCCAGAGATCTGTTTTTTTGGTAGTGACGGTTTGGAATTGGGTGTGGTACAGTGGCCCAACCTAACATTCTTCCATAGGGCCCAGAATTGCTAGCGGCGCCCTGTTAATCTGATGATAGTGGCGTACTGTATAGTACAATGTTTTATGTGCCTCTTTGGTAAGCTCGTGGACATTCCTTTAATCTTAGTAGCATTTAAAGGTGCTATGTGATAATTAAAAAGCTATAGCCAGATTTTATGGATTTCTTCCCACAAAAGTTGGCATAGTGACTTCAGTTTATTAGTATTTGCTATAAAATAAATCGGATCATTTGAAGTTAGCCTGAAAGTGTGTTCTGGTTTAAAGTTCTAAAACTTAACAAATTAATCAGATTGCCCATAATAGGGTTAGGGTTAGTGCTAGGGTTAGGGTTAGGGCCATTTTTTTTAATTTGATAGTTTTGTATTAGTTTATCAATAAAGGTTTGATAGCTGCTTTATTGGCTACTGGTGTGTCTGTTATTGGTAAAGGATGAAGCAAATATAATTATTAATGTTATCGTTATTAATATTATTATTGTTATTGTTACTGGCTTACAAAGACGTGTAATGGGTGATCAATAGTTTAATCATGGACAGGTACTTTTTGCCATTGCCATGTAGTGATGACGATGAAGACATTACCTTAACTTTCTCTTTTTTTATTCTGCTTTCTCTTGCTAGACCTGCTTAGTGGAGCACAGGAAAAGTGCGAGCTGCCCCTTCTCGACGGCTTCCCACACTGTGAGGGCAAACTGAAGGTGAACACACACACATCTATCTAATGTGTAGATCTTATTTAAATACCCAGAAATGACTAAACACTCTTGATTTGTTATCTGGTCGTCGACTTAGAAACACCCAGTAACTAGCCTCTCGACACCACACCATCTGCTTCTGTGTCCTTTTTCCTCAAGTTCTCAGCCAAGACACTGTTGTTAAATCAACCACTGCCATGCAATATATATGTATATATAATCCCAGTTGGTCAGAATGTGTTGATTAAGATTCTGTTCGACTTAAGCCGGCTTTATTTTGTGCCATTTTCAAGTCTTCAGGAGTAAGACTGTACAAATGTTACCTTTATTTAGGATCTCAGTTGGCATAATGTCAACTGTATGACTTATCAAAAACGGACGCACACTGGAAAATTCGTCTGGCATTATACATCATCAATATGTGGCTCGGCGTTCTCTCTCAAGAACAGTAGCTTTCAACAAACAAAACCAAGCTGTAGCATTGATTTTATTACTTTTCTCGCTTTTGTTGTCTACCGAACTCAACGTTTCCACATTTTCCCGAGCAGGTTTTAAAGTTCATCAGGTTCTTAGTATGACGGTCGTCACTCTAAAGGAAAGAGTCTGAAATCTTCTGAATTTTATTCAGAAAAAATTGCTTGCATTGGTGCATATTTCAGACTAGCCATCAGAGACAACAGATTTTAACGTAGGATTAAAAAAAAATCGTCTCGACCAAATCGTAGCCAAAATTGTACAGTGTAAACCCCGCTTAGGAAAAGTACTTAGTTAATAGTTAGAAGTGATGCAATAAACAATAAAAAAACGGCAAATTATTTATCGTCAAAAATAAACATTTTTTTTTTTTTTGCTGTTGTTCGTTTGTGTGTATATATATATATATATATATATATATATATATATATATATATATATATATATATATATATATATATATATATATATATATGCATCGTTGATTATTATTTTTTCAGTGTTTTATTCATTTTCTATCTAAAACACGCTAGTCACATATACGCATTTCCAAATCTTTAAGAATCTTGTCAGAAGGTTAATATTTAAAAGAAAAATAATAGAAGATAAACAACAATTTTCACACACAGTCCAAAAAACATGATAAAGATTTCAGGGAGGTGTCAACTTTTACACACATTATTATTATTATCTTATTATTACGTCCCCTGTAAAACGTGTGTGTATATGTTTATGAAGCAACTAAAGGACTTTTAGGAAAAAGAACATTTACACAGCGCGTGTTCAAAGTTTACAAGTTACACCCCCCGGCCATTTGGGAATTGTTCTGCATTATGGAGCTTTAGAAAGCTTTTAAAAACCATCATGATTTATGTGGTTTGGCAAGCTTAACTTTATCCGCACACGGAGAAACTAATTGTCATGTACTTCATTATTACATGTTATTAGCTGAAATTAATTGCTTAACAATAAATTTGTCTTTCACCTATATCTTTTTTTTTTTTTCCTTCTGCCAATTCATCATGTCATCATTGATATTTTTGGTGAAGCGATCACAGCCTTGAAAATTTCTAAGCCTCAGTTTAATACTCTCAGGTTCTCCTGTAATTTATGCTCTAATGAAAAACCTTAGGAATAAAGCCCGAAATGATTCACATTTGCTGATTTGAAAAGCCTGAATTGAAAACCGAGCATTGAGATGTAATTTCTGCTTCAAAATAGCACATTTTTCTTTTCACATGCATTATGCCCAACGTTAGTACAGATATCCTAGACCTAAGGCTCTTTTACCCATGCCTATAGTGATAAAGGGTTAAAAGAGAATCCAGAAAGTTCAGAAAGATCTAGAAAGTTCAGCTTGTTTTAATATGCTGCAACGTTTTCAAGGATGGGTATCAGCGAGTATCTGGTATTTCATTGGCCTTAATTAACATGCAAATTATTTTCTTTCCTAATCTATAAAACAAAAGCCGATCTTTATTCCCCCGCGCACTGATAGCCAGCTAATTTCCAGCTAATAACTCTTCCTAAGTATGAGTTCTGTAAAGCACCAACACCGTGGAGTAAACCAGTAAACCAGGAGAAGCTAGTTTTCAGGAAAAAAACCTTCAACTTTATCTTTTCATTAGTAATAACAGATTTGTTATTTAATTATTAGGGCAGCCCATATCTTCGATTATCTAACCTATATTTTTTTTTTTTTTAATATTCTTTTTTTTTTACATTTACTCAAAAATTGTAGGAATTTCTTTAAAAAAAATCAAAATGATGTCAAGAGAATAAGCTTAAAATTTCTGCCAAAAATAACAGGGTTAACAATTTTATATATTAATAGATAAATAAGTATTATCAAAATTATTTCGATTACAAAGTCGAAATTACTTTTGCTTTTATAAATCGTCTGCCTAAAATTCACAAATAGCAAATAGTAACAAGTAAAAAGTCCTTTAGTCGAGTTACTGTCATAAGGACTTTTGACATATAGATTCAGTCCCCTTTTGAGATCGAGAAAAGAGAATCGGTTCGGATTGCCAGGTTTATTTCTGTCCGTTGCGACTCGGGTTCCATGCAGGTGCTGGGGTCAGCAACATCTTCAGCAACATCTTCAGCCACCGATCATCTTTGTCCGGGGTGCGGAAATCAATACGGGCGATCCGAGCCGCGCTGACTCCGATCGATATGTCCTTCACCGAGAGAATATTATCAGAAGGTAGCCATATTAGCAGAGAAACGTCGAGGTCAGAGTAGCATCAGTGGGACTGCAGTACATCAAAGATTTACAACGACATGAATATAAAATATTTAAAACATTTTAAAAACAGTGACTGAGATATTGGGCATTTTTTTACATTAACTATATGTTGTAAGTTTAGTTTATATTACAAATATAGTTATGTTTTATGAAAAAACGTCCCTGTTATCAGTTACTATACATGAGCAGTTACAGCAGCGGCACGCTGTCGTTTTGTCAGTAGCTTTTATTAATGTTAAAACAAAAAAAAAAAAAAAACACTCGTACCCTAAAAACTTCTTCCTTAAATCAGAATGATTAAAATGTCAATTTTATGGAAAATCTTCTTCGATTATACAATTTTATGCCGAACCTAATCACTATGTTATAATAGTTAATTATAAATGAACTTAATATCTGAAGTTTTGATTAATATTATTTTATAAGTATGTAATTTCCGATTCATTTTTAAAAAAATGTTATTATTATAGCTAATAAAACCGCATAACAACGACACCAAATTAACAAGTTAGTTAATTATCTACTTTTTCCATTAGTAAATACTATAAAGATGCTCTGAACCCCATGGTGACCAAGTAACTTTTAGAAATTCTTGCGAATGTAGTAAAAAAACGGAAATCACGCATGGGTAAGAGTTCAGACCCTTGAACTTCAGCACTCGTTTCTATGAGATGCTGTATTTCTACACCGTGTTTGGAGTCCATGGTGTGGATTTATCAACTGTAGAAAGATACACACCTCTAGATTAGATTAGATTCAACTTTATTGTCATTGTGCAAGGTACATGTACAGAGCCAATGAAATGCATTTAGCATCTAACCAGAAGTGCATAAGTGGCTTATTTACAATAAATAGCAGTGTAATAAATAGGGTATAAGGTTGATAGCTACAGAGGTGGGGGTAAATAATGTACAGAGGTATATGGATAGAGGTGTAACAATAGATAGTTATAGATTGTGCAAAATGCATAATGACAGGTAGTGCAAAGTACTGTATAGATTGATATAGGTAGATATAGTATAGATTGTATAGATTGTGCAAAGATGCATAATGATAGGTAGTGCAAAGTACTGTATAGATTGATATAGGTAGATATAGTATAGACTGTATAGATTGTGCAAAGATGCATAATGATAGGTAGTGCAAAGTACAGAAGTGGCAGTGCAGTAGTAATTTATACTGTATATTAGCTGTTCAGTGCAGAAACAGCCACAGGAAAGAAGCTGTTTTTCAGTCTGTTTGTGCGGCTCTGAGGCATCGGTAGCGTCTGCCTGATGGGAGAAGAGTGAACAGTCCGTGGTTGGGGTGAGAGGGATCTTTGATTAGGCCTCTCGCCCTTTGCAGACAGCGTTTTTTGTGTACATTGTCCAGGGTGGGTAGCTGAGGGAAAAAAAATTTCAGGAAAAAAAACCAAAAAACAATCTTTCTTCTTCTCTTCTTTCCCAGTGGATGAAAGACATGTGGCGTTCAGATGCATGCTATGCAAATTACGGCGTGGACGGAACCACATGCAGCTTCTTCATCTACCTGAGCGAGGTGAGTTCTGTATTTCTATTTCAGAACTATAAAACTCACTGCGGTATCATGTAGGAGTTTTAAATGAGATTCTCCTCAGGTTGTGTAACCATTAGAAGAGCGTGCGTTATCCAGTTCACTCCAGGGAAAGACGTTTTGGAATGTTAGTGTTGCAGTGTGGGTGGATAAGCCTGTAGTAATCAGGATGGAATAATAATTTAACAGGTCGCCCGTCTGTTGTATTGCCTCATGGTCTTTGTTGATAATCTGTCATGCTTTGTTCCCATTTCATGAAATCTTATATATTTGATGAGGTAGAATCTTGCTCTTGTGGGAGGTGCACAGTGTGTGTAAGATGCTACCGGTGGTTTCCTAAGACGTTCCTGCTGGTAAACTTCTAGTCACAAAAGATGTTGGAAATGAATTAAAAACATAGAAAAACAGCTTTACGACTAATGTCACAGCTCTATTTCCTGTTCCCGGCTGCAGACTTGAGGATGCGGTTATAAATGTGGCCTCGTCTGGGACAACAGCATTCGAGAAGGCAACGTAGGAGGTGTTTTACTCCTGAGGATGTCTAACACACCAGCTGGTTCCTGGGTGTTGGAGGAGCCATTTATAAAACGTTCTGAATTGTTCCTGGGGTTCTTTTGTGGCTTAAAACTTTATAAACTTTATATTTTGCTTTTTTAAAAAAAAGCTGGTGTCTTTGGAGGCCACAATTCTTCTTGTTACCATAATTCAGAACAATCTTTCTTCTAAATACCACTTGCGTACGGGGATGAAACCCATGATCTTCCAATTAACACTCTAACACCTTAAAAAATGTGCTACAACAACTACAAAAAATTACTGACAAACCAAAAAGTGGGTTAGGTGGGTAGTTTTACCCTTTTCGTGAGGAATTGACGTCAGGAGTGTTTTGTCCTTTGCTGCTCCACAGCTCGGTATAGGGAGCCGACTCCCTATGGTATACGGTCTGTGTGAAGGTATGCCAGGCATATCATTTGGCTGGAGGTTGATCAACCAGGTGGTCCTGGCACTAGCTGACTCGCTCCCCAGAGGCCCTGTACAAGCCTCCGATTGATAAATGAACTGCTGACCTCTAGTAGAGGAGCATGCATGTGGGACGCCATGTGCACCTCACCCTTAACGGACATACTTTTACTTTTTGGCAAGTCACATAAACTCTCTTTTCTCTTCATTTCTCTTTATCTCGCTCTCTTTTAACAACCAGATATGTAGTGCGTTAATAGGATGTTGGTGTCATACAATATTCACAACTTATCTCTCTCTCTCCATCGTGTAGTTAGTGTTTAGGTTTCTGTTCCTCATTCTTTTATGCCCTCTTTTCTGGTTTCTCTCTTATGCATAACTTCCACTTTATTTAAATGAGTTCCTCTCATTGATATTCACAGAAACCTTAGCCTGGAGGATAAACATGCCTACACACACACACACACACACACACACACAGACTAATATATAGGTATTACTTTAATCTTTAGTGGCATGAATCAATATCAAAAACAGTAATCTAAGCAATATTTGCCCGCTACATTTGCCCAAACAGGGTTCATTTGGAATTTGACCGATTTCAGGTGGTCTCTTTTCTTCATACACACACACACACACACACACACACACACACACCTGTAACTAAATCTACCTTCTGTATAGTGGAGTTTTTGAAATATGAAGCACAATCAACAAACAGAGTCAGTGACTGTCTGTCTGCCGGTCACCATGGCAACGTGAATGCATTTCCATATCAACCATTCCTTCTCTGCTTCTCTCCATCTGAGTTCTTTCCATGAGCCTTTGTCTCCCCATGACTCTGGCTCACTCACTTTCTTTTCTTCTACAACCTGATGGGTTTTTTTTTTTTTTTTTTTTATTTGAATAAAATAAAAACTGCAAGAGTCTCAAATCACATGAGCCAATATTTTATTCATACCTGACATAGATGAAATAATGAAAAATGTTTAAACTGAGAAATAGACATTTATCCACTAAATAAGCTCATTTTACTGGGCCAACAAAAGGCAAAAAAAGAAATACATTTTGAAAAGATTAAACTGGGAGAATATTTAGCAACTGATTAAGTTAATTACCATTAGGTCTATAACATGATTAGCTATGAAAGGGATGTGTTAGAGAGGCAGAGTCTCTCAGAAGTAAAGATGGACAGACAATCTGTGAAAGAGTGTGTCAAAAATTTCTACATTACATAACATCACTGAAGATTCAAAGAAACTGGAGAAATCTCTGTGCGAAAGAGACAGAAGGCTAAAGACCTTTATTGGATGCCTGTGGTTGTCGGGCCCTCAGACGACACTGCATCCCTCATCGGCATGATTCTGTGATTGACATTACTAAATGGACCCAGGAATACATTTAGAAACCACCGTCAGTAAACCCAAACCGCCGTGCCATCTGTAGATACCAACTAAAACTCAATCATGCAAAATAAAAGCCATATTTGAACATGGTCCAGAAGCACCATGGTGTCCTATGGGCCAAAACTTATTTAAAACGGACTGATTCAAAGTGGAAACTTGTTGACATTATTGTTGGAAATCACAGACGTCGTGTCCTCCGGGCTAAAGAGGAGGAAGACCTTCCAGGGTGTTATCAGTGTTCAGTTCAAAATTCAGCATCTCTGGTGGTCTGAGGGTGCATAAGTGCATACTGTTCGGGCAGCTTAGATGTTTTGGAAGACACTAAGAATGCTGAAAGGTTTATAAATGTTATAGAGCAACAAAAGCTCCCCTCCATTTGACGTCTATTTCAGTGAAGACATGCATGACTTTGTGGCAGAAGAGTGCAGGTGCTGAATAAACCTGCCGGCAGTCCAAATCTTTCACCTATAGTGAACCTGAGGAAATGCTACACCATGATAAACATACCCCGTTCCAACTATTTTAAGATCTGTAGCAGTCATCAAATTCGTTCTTTTGTGAATACAATATTGGCTTAAATGCTTTGAAAGTCTTTTTATTCAAATTTTAAAAATCTTCCAACTTGGGTTGTATATCTCTCTCTTTATTACTATGGGCAAGCTTTAAAAAACTGACCTTTATACATCTGCTTGTTCATGGAATTCTCTATTTAGCCAATTGTGTGGCAGATACTGTACATGACCCTAGCTAGCAGCTTGGGGTCAGGACCCAACATGCTTGTCAGTCCCTTTCCAGGTTGGGGGAAGACGGTCTTATGGTGTTGGAAGGCCTGCTTTTAATCAATTAATAAATGCCACAGTTTATTTGAGCTCTGTTTATGATCATATACCATCTCTTCATGTTCTAACTGTAATCTAAAGACTGGGAAAATATCCTATTTTTCTTCAACTACCCAATTTGAGTGAGTCTGTTTCCATTATGGGCTTATCTATCTATGCTTGACTGACAAAAGTGATACCCCTTATAGTCTGTTGCTGTGCTAGACCGTCTCCTAGCTTAAGCTTTTGTGCATACTAAAATGCTTTTCTGTTCATCATGTTTGTAAAAACTGATTATTTGAATTATATCCTTTCTGGCGAATCAAACCAAACGGGTCATTTTCATATAAACTTTATTTACAAGTTGTTTTTACTCACAGAATCGTTGCACTTCTTGGGTTTCTTTTTCCAACCCAACTCTGCTAATTTAGGCCACATTTACACTGCATGTAGCAAGTGATGATGATTTTTTTTTTTCTCCCCTCCAATGTGGCAAAAAACCTAAAAGACCCACATGCGTGTAAGCAGAAAAACGCCAAGGATTCAGACATTTTCTGATCAATTTTAGGCCTTATTCATATGTGGAAATAAATCTGATATAAATCAGATACGTGCATTAGCGTCTGGCAGCAGATAAAATTTTTACCCGTCAATGCGTGTCGAACGTCATTAAATAAGCGACTGTGGCGCCTGACGTCAATTCAGGTGAACACCAACAACAACCTATAGTGATCCATGCTACATATTCCCAGACTACAACAAGGGCTCTCCTCTTTTTTTCTTTGCATTGTTTTGCAAACCTTTTAAATATGGTGCAAAAAGCAAAATACAGAATAATCATTTCATCTTAATTCATTAATTATCCTACCATTTACTTTTTTGGTCAGTATGTGTACCCTGGGTGTTTTGCAGATATGGGATACGGGTCAGTTTTAAAATAAAAAAGAAAGTTAATCTGTCAAACTGTTAATCTTTTAGGATTATTTACCAATAACGCATTTATACTGCGTTTAGCGGGTCATCAAAGAAATCGAATGATGTCACAAAATCGGAATTGGACTTCAGAACCTGCATTATTGGTAAATAATTGTAAAAGATTAAGTTTGTCTGTACCACTATTAAAGATCACACTTTCTTTTTCATCGTACCTAAAGATGTCGGTGACCCTTTCTATCAAAAAATCTACCTAAGATTGCCTTCAAAAAAAAAAAAAGAGATTGTGTCTTCTGGAGCAGTCTTGTCAGAGCTCAGACCTTAACCCCTTGTTAGCAGTGATGCTAGTTCCCTCTGTACCCATAAGGTAACTTAAGATAAGATCATTTTTTTCTGTCACATTAATAAGCACTAAATGTAACTTATTATCTGTCGAACAGCTGCTAACAGTTTTAGTGCTCACCTGACAGGAGTTTGGGGATGGCTAGTCTTATCTTTAAATGTTTGCAAGCCTCATTGTTAACGTCATCTAGCAGGATAACTTTTAGCTGGATTTTTAAAATGGCTAGCTTGCGTGAGCTAAACTGAAGTCATGGATACTTCTTAATGTCAACTTGACATTTTGCCTGGTCAATTTGAAGGTGTTTTGACAGCTTTTCTGAGCGAAATAATAATCTTTAATAATGCTAATGCATGCTAATACCTTTCGTTGCCAGCTAACAGCAGGTTAATTGGCAGGATTTCTGAAGGGATTTCTCTGAACACTAGCCAGAAGGCTAACATCAGAATATCAGAACATCTCCATTGCTGTATATCATCAAATCGGACTAAAAGGGATTATAGGTGCAGAAAACTGATATCTTCTTGCTAGCTTGCCAAAACCTTATTTCAGGCTGAGGAAATCACAGTAACTAATCTTTTTCTTTTCTCATGCGTTCCTGTTCTCCTCTCTCTGTCCATCAGGAGCGGGGTGTATAATTGATGTGATTGGCGTGGGTCACGGGGTCTGTGTGTGATGAATGATGGCTAGTAAAAAGCCCGTTTAAGCAGATGACTGAAAGCAGGCAAATTAATGGGCTGGAACATTAGCCTCAGCCAGAAGCGCACACAAACACACACACACGCCAGAAACCACACACTCCCTTGACTGTACACGCTTTAACATCTTGCTTGTGAGTGTGTGGGGCTCAAGGCAACAAAGTCTGCTGAGAGATCCAGTGTTTATCTTTGATTACAAGAGAGGATATATAACAACTCTACAGCACAATAACTGCATTTTCGCAGGCTTTATTATATCAAAACTTTCCTGTAATACAAAAATAATCATTTTTGTAAATACATTTTCTGCTAAAAACTGCAAAAGCCATCCAGTTTTGTTTTCTGTATTAGTTTATGTTCAGTATTTTTGGTTGCTGTTGTTGTTTTTAAAAAGATTTGCCAGAGATGATAAACTTTTCCTATAACGTTCCCCATTTGCCCTTAAACATGGGTTTCTTCTCATTTTTAGAAACCTGCAGCGTCATTAGTTTCTGAGGTAATGTGCTCTGTTGGGTAGCTAGTTTCTTGGCTAATGAGCTGCTGTAAGCTAAATCGTTAGCATAAATCTGTTCGACTGATTTGAACGGTTTATAATTGCAATTTTCATTTCTGTGGAATAAATTTTTCATATATTTTCCTCACACTAAAAAACCCCAATGCTTGTTATCCTACTGAAAAAAAGGAAAAATAAGTTTATATATGACGTTCATTCCTGGTGATTAGCAATTCCGATTGACCTCAAATATAAATTCATTTTATAGTTTTGCAATCAACAGACGAGTGGATTCTTTAACAATAATGTGTTAATTGTAATATATCTTATTTTATTTGGGTTTGAAAATCAGTGTTTTTGCACTGGGTGCTATTATGTGGGATACTGTCCTGTAGTGTATTCGGCGCTGTTGTTTTTAGGTTGCGAAACGATGGGAGGCAAGTGGTATGCAAAAAAATTTCTCACATAATCTGCTACATCCGTCCGGATTTAAAGCACTTTGAAAGACAAAGTTCCAGATGAAATGATTCGTGACGCTGTTGAGTTCCATTATAGGCTCTGTTGATAGTTTGAACATTTGTACGCATGCGGTATATTCATTTAATCTTGTGGTGAGTAAAAAAAAAATTTGGGACATCCTGTATAATAAAAATGTGTGACGTCATTTCCTGTAGAAGCACATAGACCAAAGATTTTATATCCTCTGTCTTTTACACCTCTTCTCCTTCTCCTTTTGGCTGTTTCCTTTTTAGGGGTCGCCACAGCGAATAATCTGTCTGCACCTAACCCTATTTTCCACATCACTCGCACCCACTAACTTTATGTCCTCGTTTATCGCATTTGTATACCTCCTCTTTGGTCTTCCTCTCTACCTTCTGCCTGGTGGTCATTTTCAAACATCCTCCTACCAATATATATTCACTTTCCCTCCTCTGTACATGTCCAAACCACATCAATCTGGCTTTCCTGACTTTCTCCCCAAAACATCTAACATGAGCCGTCCCCCTGATGAACTCATCCTAATCCAACCTGTAATCCTGTCCAACCTCGTCACTCCCAAAGAAAACCTCAACATCTTCAGCTCTGCTACTTCCAGCTCTGCCACCTGTTTCTTCCTCATCGCCCCTGTTCATACATCACCATACATTATAGCTGGTCTCACCACTGTCTCTAAACCATACATTATAGCTGTCTCAACACTGTCTCTAAACTATACATCAAAGTTGATCTCAACACTGTCTTGTACACCTTCCCCTTAATTCTAGCTGATATTCTCCTGTCACACTTTACTCCTGACACGTTTCTCCACCCATTCCAACCTGCCTGCACTCGCTTCTTTACCTCTTTTACACATTCTCCATTGCTCTGGACTGTCGACACCAAGTACTTAAACTCCTGTATCTTCTTCACCTTTTCACCAGCCAGCTACTGTTGGGTCCTTGAGCAAGACCCTTAACCCTTCTGCTCCAGGGGCGCTGACCCTGTGCTTTACCCGATGTGATTAGTAATTCGAGGCTTCTGAGTTGACTGTTGAAATGTCAACAAATGTGACGATGACACTGTAGATCAACTTTATAGATTGTTTCCAAGAAACTTTATGGTAATAAACAAAAAAAACCAAAAACTAATGATTAAATGATGCAACGGAGTTGAGAAATACCCACAGCTCAATTAGCGCTGATTAGCTAATAACGACGGGTGTGTAAGGTTAGCTAGTCTGTGTTTTCTCGATTGTTTTCTGTGTATGTTTTCTGTGTATTTTTCTCGAGGATATGAGTTCTGTGCAAATACATATATCATGTGGGTTGGAGATTAGGCAGAATCTAAAAAACACAGTTTGATAGCTAACTGAGGCCATGCGGAACAGGATGTGTATGTAGGGGGTGTGTGTGTGTGTGTGTGTGTGTGTTTAGAGATAAAAGACGAGCACAGACAAGACGGGGCTAAAAACTAAGGGTCAGCAAGTCACCGAGCCGACAGCTCCACATTTGTTTTTCACTCTTTACCTGCTTGTCAACGCACTGAAGCGGGAGTTAAAAGCACACACCTTAGAACGTGTTACACACACACGCTAACTGGACCGTCTGGTGTGTTTTTTTTTTGTTGTTTTTTTTGTTGGTGCAGGTGGAAAACTGGTGTCCTCGTCTGCCATGGAGGGGCAGCAATGCTAATGAGAATTTTGACAAACAGGGACAGGTGAGTGTGAAGGTAGTAAATGTGTGTCTCTGTGTTTGTGTTTGTGAGCGTATTAAAGATGATGAGGTGTTGGTGTGTGTGTGCGCGTGTTTAAGCTGGAGATCCGGACAAGTCTGGACGAGCTGTACCGCGTGATGTCACGGCGTGAGGAGTTCCGCTGGATGATGTTGAGGATAAAGCGAATGGAGGAGCGGTGGCTCGGCGCTGTGCACTCACTCAGTCTCAAACAGGACCTCCGCAACCGCAAGAGGAAGAAGGTGCGCTGGAGCCTCTATTACCCGTATTCTGTCCTTCTTTAAATCTTTTTTTCTAACCCACTTTAATTCCTCTTCTCTTCTCTTCATACTCAAGTCGCTATTTAGTTCCTTGGTGGTGCTGGGAATCAAACCCCAGTTTTCCTGGGACTCTCTCTTCATTCCAATTTTCCATCAATCTCTTAATTTTTTTCCCTTTTCTTTCATTTGTTCGCTATACCTCATTTTGCTTCTCTTTTACTTCTATCTTTCTATTTACTTTATCTTTTCTTTTTTTCTTTTTTTCCTTTATTTTTTTATTTCATCTCTTTTCTTTAATTTTCCTCTCCTTGCTGCCTCCTTTTTTTATTTCTCTCTCCTCATTTCACTTTTAAGTTAGTAACATTAGGTAAAGTAACTTTACTAAGTATCTTTTCCTATTTATTTATTTATTCATTCATTGTTCTTCTATTTTACTTTGCTCACCCGTTAAGGTCTTTACTTCTTCCTTTGTCTTTGTTAAGGTCCCCTTTTTCTTTCTTTCTTTCTTTCCTTCCTTTTTTCTCTTTCTTTCTTTTTCCCTTTCTTTCTGTCTTTCTTTCTGTCTTCCTTTTTTCTTTCTTTCTGTCTTTATCTAGTTTTTAAGTGCCCTTTTGCTCTTTTTTACTTTCCTCTTTATTTTTCTACACTTTTAATTCCCCTGTGTTTCCTACATCCCTCTGTTTCCTCCCTTCTGTTTTTTCGCTTCTTCTCATTGGGGACAGGATTCCCTAAACACCTAAGTATCGGTAGAAACAGTGTATCTGTGTGTGTGCGTGTGATTGTGGAAAGGATTAGTTTCCCGGATGCTTTGTGTTGGTGCTTCAGGTCGGTTATTTCTAGAGGAACACAGGGAAAGCCGCTGCGGCGTGTACCTGCCAGTTTTAAATAATACACACACTGATAAATTATTCACACCCATGTCCCGTCGAGAGACAAACATGCGCGTGCACACACCATCCACAACACTCTTCTCCCCCCCGCACTCCCCCCTGGGGAGTATGTGTGATGAGACACTTCTCTTTCACCTGCAGCCAACTGCTGTGGCAACCACCCAAATACACACAGACACACACAGTGAATGAATAGAATAGAAGTCTTGATTTGTTACATATATACGTTACTTACTTCCGTACAGCATCCTTAGAGCAAGAGGAGGGTTAAGGGCCTTGCGCAAGGGCCCAAAAGTGGTAGCCTGGCGGTTTTGGGGCTTGATCTTTTAATTAATAACCCAAACACTATATTATGAAGCTGAAGCCAGAGGCTCATCCAGATCATGTGATGGCCCTGGGGCAAGGGAGGTTACGGACCTTGCTGAAGGGCCCAATAATGGTGGGTTGAACCCTAATCATATATTCAGTGACAGAGTCTTATCCACTGAGGCAGCACATCCAAGGGCTTATTCAACATTTTGAACAATTAAGCCCTAAATTAAGCTGTGTGTGTGTCTGTGTGTCATGACCGCAACTCTCCAGTCGACCGATTTCATTGTGACTCCAAACCACAGTTTTTTTTTCTTTCTCCCTCCACATTTTTCTTTCCTTCAGAAGCCTTCAGGAACCCGACCCGACCACAAGGTCAATTACTGTGGTACGGTTTTTGTTCTCCGTCCAACAACGCCCCCCCCCGCTTTATTCCATCCTCTGTTTTTAATTCCTTTTGTTGAAAGGACACCTGATCTGAATCCAGTATCTACAGCTCTTAGCCGAAAATGATACAGGCACGCTGTATCATCTCGTTCTTCAGTGCGCGCGCACACACACACACACACACACACACACTATTCCCAGCACGAACTGTTATGTAACAGAGTGCAATATTTCCTTCTTAACTCAATTCGGCTAGCCGGAAGATTCAGGCAACGGTGAACACGCAGAGACAAAAAGACAGGAAACAAACGGTATAAGAAAAAAAAGTAATGAAATAACCAGCTGTAAAAGACAAAAAATATTTAATAAAAGAAGGATAAAAAATTTAAGCAAAAAACATTAACCGTTTAAAAAAGAATCTAGAATTACATATAGGATGAATGGATAGATGAATGGATAGATGGTGGATAAACAGATGGTTAGATGGGTGGATGCACAAGACAGACAGACAGTTAGACAGACTAATGCATATTTGTATTGCTTTTATTATCTTTGCACATATAAAGATTCACTCACGTGTTTTAGATCCTTGTGCACCTGGGCCTGCTGACGAAGGAGTCTGGCTTTAAGATAGCTGAGAATGCGTTCAGCGGGGGTCCACTGGGGGAGCTGGTGCAGTGGAGTGACCTCATCACCACTTTATACCTGCTGGGACACGACATCCGCATCTCAGCCTCCATTGCTGAGCTTAAAGAGTAAGAACACACACACACCTTATTGACTCTAACACTTTTAATGATAAAAGTTACACCCACAGCTTATCAACAATAAAGTCTTTACATTTTACTGTTTTATAGCTGAAAATGTTACACACACACACACACACACAGTAATTAACATTGAGATGATTTCATAACTCCAGAATCATGAGAAAGGTGATGGGAAATAAGTCCAGCTGTCCCACTCAAGGTGACAAAGTGGTGGAGCTCATCTACATCGACATCGTGGGTCTGTCTCAGTTTAAGAAGACACTCGGCCCCTCATGGGTGCATTACCAGTGAGTATAACCTTCTCTCCGCTATCTTTATTGCCCTTCGTCTGACGGTCCTCCACTAATGGTAGATCAGCTCTCTTACACATGCACATGTTCACCTGATGGGATTCAGGAGTTTCATGACTCGGGCTATGACAACCAATGACATTCAATAAAACATCTACAAGTTTGACACTTATTTAGACTGAAAAAAACACATATAATGGAAGAATGTAACACTGGCGGAGGTATAGAACACTTCATATTTCAGTGCAGCTCCATGTTATGACATATTTATCTATTTTACCTCAGATTGTTCAGTTTATTAAAGCAGTTTTATGCTGCTTTGGCTTGAAAAGCATTATTTTTTGGTAGTATAACAACTCGAAATATTAGAATATATATATAATCTTTTTTTTAATCATTTTTACCACAGGACATTAATTATTCAATGGTTATTGATGCAGAGAAGGAAATTGATTCAGTATTCCTCCAACTTCTTTCGGAGTTTGCAGTGTTTTGTATATGACGTTGTTTTGTTTTCTTAACATTCACAGTATCTATAGCATTGTGTTCTGGATTAAAAAAAAAAACAACCCGAAAAAGAACAGTTCCATAAAGGAATCATTTCTAAAGGGAAAGAAAAGTCAAATAAAACTTGCCCTTTTTAATATTAAAAAAAAAAATGAATGACTACTTATTTGACTCATTATTATTATTATTATTATTATTATTATTATTTTTCAAAAAGAAGTTGGTTCCATACGGACGTTGGGTATCATTCGGGCACTGATTTCTTTATGGAACTTTAAGGAATCATTTTTTTGGAACCGATTCTATAAATAAATCTATAAAGAAGTAAATTCCAAAAAAAGTTGGTTCTGATAAGGAATTTATTTGTTTACTTATTTCTATATATTAAAAAAAAAAATCCTATTTTAAGTATGGAACCCGTACGCTACATGCTATGTTTGTGTACCCCCTCGCTCTTTAGTTACACACTCGTGATTATAATATAAATGATCCAGTTTATATAGTGTAGAATTATGAATTTATATATATTTATTTCTGCCATTTGATAGACAGCTTTATCCAGAGCGACTTACATTTATTATTATTATTATTTTTTTCCAGGGTTAAAGGCCTTTTTTTGTTGCCTAGAAATCTCTGATTGAGTCTTAAAGCTTTAACTCCAGTGTTATAGGCAGAAATTAAAGCCGTATCATCTGGACTTTAATCTATAATAAACTGCAGTGAAGGTGACTTATTCACACACACACACACACACACACTTTCTCGCAGAGACAGAAATGAAGCTGACGCTGAGAGACTTCACGCTTATTACCGGCCTTCATTTTCTTCACCGTCCTCACAATTCAGTCTCGCCGGTGCCCAGGGCTCAAAATCCTGTTGAATCCTATTATTGCATGTTATTACAACAGCATCTGGCTCCAGATTACATCATCCAGTTCCCGCATGGCGGTCCATGACTTTGCAGTCTTTCTTTTATTTCGTAATATTGTCTTCTTATTGTTATATGTTGCTCTCCAAAAGACTTGTTTATATACACACGTACACACATACATACACTCATACATACATACATTTATACGCTAATACATACATGCACATTCATACATACGTATACACTCATGCATACATACATTAATACCTACATACACACATTCATACACACACACATACATACATACATACATTTTGTATTGTACATTTATGGCATTTGACGGAGATAAATAACATCAATTTAACAGACATCGGATTTAACGGACAACAGACGAACCAACGGACATCGCATTTAACGGACCAAATCCGCAGAGGGGTGGTGTCCAAATAGAATACCAATACGTTCGCTATCTGTCTGTTGGTTTTAAAATTAGCTGCTATTGTTTTTAGGCCACGAAAAAAAAACCTTTCCTACTAACTTAATAGCTTTATAACAGAAGCGTCTCTGCCGTGCATCAGTCCGCCGAATCCAATCCAGGCCAAGCCCGAAGATCAAGAAGAGTTCATCAAATCGAACAGTCTTGAAGGAATATCACCACTCCATTACCTCTGTATGAAATATTAACTCGGAATGAACCACAGGACATAAAACGAAACATCCTATTAATTGAACATGCTACTAACATCGGGATTAAGTGTCTTTGGGAATTTGGCTCACCAGAGCAACGATGTGGAAGTCATAACATTTCACAATAACATAACATTGAATTTACAGCTCAATTAAATAGAAAAAAGATGAAATAAGCTGTCTTAAATCAGACAACAGAAAATAAATAAAGGTTTAAACTAATCTAAATTCCAATTATACAATAAATAAACTAAAAACAGTTGTTCAGTGCACACAATTTACAATGAAGTCATACTTTACACTACTGTAATAACTGTTTTATAAATGTTTTATAAATGAACAGAAAACAGAAAATAAATGATTATACTTCTGAGTTTCTGTGAATGCTACTGCTTAGCGTACATATTTAAATATTGATCAATTTTTACAACCCACCAGTTTTACGGCATATAAAACGAGATAAGCATTTAAAATAGCTTTCCTTCTTTTAGCTCAAACTGCGACGTTATTGGTTAGTAGCACTCAGTCCTAACAGTTGAATTCTTGTTTTAAACTGAGATTGATGACGGCGTTGGGACACTGTATTCGATTGACATGTTATAGTACACAGACCGGCAAAAACGCACGTTATCACTAACCTTACATTTCTGCGCTAGCGTATACTAGCATACATGATAAGAGCGTGTAAATGCGCTTACCTCCTAGTCTGTCACACAGTCCAGGACACATAAGTGATGACGACTGGCTTAGGTAACATTCCATCCAAGTAGTTCAGATGTTCACACACAAGCAGGCACAGTTAATGGCGGTTTCCGAAATCACGTACTACATCCCAACCGTTAAAGTACGTTCTGCAGGAGTCAGAGCAATTCCAGGACCGAGTAAGAACTGGACCAGGAAGAAAGTGTCTCTCCACGTCGATGACAATCTAATCACGTCATCACGTGACATCACAACATTAAAATCGTGTCAATTAGTGTACAATGTTTTTATATAATTAAATAAAAATTAAAATTAATTCTAATTAGTGTCCCTTTTATTCATTTTACATATTTAATTTCGGGGGCATCTAAGTTATATGAACATTTAAAAAATGTAATGTAATAATTACTTTCCCTGGTGCTTAGTGACTTTTATAATGATGTAACCCGGTCAATATTTGTTAAAAGTGAGTTGTAATTAGTAACATGTTTAACACTTGTGATAACGTTCTAATAGCCAGGAGTCACGTTTAAGCTTTAGTGTGTTAAATAACTTACCTTTAAAAAAAAAAAAGCTGAAGGTTTTACATACACATCAATACGCTACAGACGCAACCAATCGGAGAAACAGGTTTATTTATTTATTTAATTATTAAACTGTAGTTTCTCGTTTTTATTACGTTAAAAATGATAGAACTTTTAATGTTTATTTTAATTATTTCTGATGTCTGTTAAATAAATTAAAAACTGTCTAGGGGTCAGAACAACATTTTTGGGGGGGATCTTTCCTGGTCCCATCCCCCTCTCCAAATTTATTTCATGACAAAGAAATAACCCAGCGGTAGCATCGGCTAAACTGGTGTAACTTTGGATGTTGTACATAAAATCAAGGCTTTGAAAAAGGCTTTAAAAGCGCAGAATAAATATACATTTTATTATGCATGTCTGATGTATTTAATGCTACGAGTTTCTTTTGTTCTCTATCTTGGTCATGTGAGCACATCATAAAAATGTATGAAGAGTCTGATTAGAATTTATAATAGGATTTAAAGCTGGCTAAACGAAGCGTTTCACACTCCGTGTGTGTGTGTGTGCGCGCGTTTGTGTGTGTGTGTGCCATCTTGTTTGCAGGTGCATGCTGCGAGTGTTGGATTCGTTCGGGACGGAGCCAGAGTTTAATCACGCTCACTACGCGCAGTCCAAAGGCCACAAGACCCCATGGGGCAAGTGGAACCTTAACCCCCAGCAGTTCAACACCATGTTCCGTAAGTGTGTGTGTATGTGTGTGTTTGGAGAAGATGCCTTGGACTATGTACAAGATGAAAAGCTCCTTTGTTTAGATGTGCCACATGACATTCTTGATAAGCCCTTTGGGTATTTTTTTTTCTGGCCTGAAAGAGGACATTCATGTCTTTCATTATGAAATGTGTGTATGTGTGTGTGTGTGTGTGTGTGTGTGTGTCTGGCCTTTTAGCATGTTTCTGCATGTGATTGGATATGTGTATAACCCCAGTCCTTGCTGTTAAACCCCTTTTATGTTCCGAGCGTTGGATTTGCTCTAATGTGGCTCATGTTACAGTGTGTCATGAATAGCGGGTCAGTGAAGCACATCATGGACATTCAGCGGCTAACACACACTGGAGCCCCTCTGAAACTTGTAATTCCTGCTTTCCTTAGTCATGAATTAACGCCTGGACACATAGTTCTAAATAATTTCAGCATCAAGCAGAATTAAATAGAACATTTTAGATAGGTGGGATTAATCAATGATTTTGTCAATCATAATTTAATTAATGAAACCATATCAAAACCATATCTTTTTCATGATATTACATTTTTTTAGATGCACCTGCAGGTGATTTATGACTTACAGATAATAGAAAATTTGAATATTGTAAAAAAGTTCACTATTGAACATTTGGTTTCCTGAGTCTGTAAACATAACAGGCTACATAATCGTGGAGAAGACTACGGACTTGACAAATGTCCAGAAGACAGTCATTGACATCCTCCTAGGTAAGCAACGAAATTCCGTTGTTAAAGAAGCTGGTTGTCCAAGCATATTCATAGAAAGTTAAGTGGAAGATAAAGTGTGGTAGGAAAAGGTGCACCAGCAAAATGGATAACCGCAGCCTTGAAAGGATCGTCAGGCAAAATCAATTCAAGAATTTGTGAGACTTCACAAGGAGTGGACTGAGGCTGAAGTCAGCACATCAAGAGCCACTACGCACAGATAAATCCTAGACATGGGCTACAAATGTCGCATTCCTTGTGTCAAGCCACTCCTGAATCAGAGACAACGTCAGAAGTGTTTTACCTGGGCTGTGGAGAAAAAGAATTGGACTGTTACTCAATGGTCCAAAGTCCTCTTTGCAGATGAACGTGAATATTAAGTTTCATTTGGAAATCAAGGTCCCAGAGTCTGAAGAAAGATTGGAGAGGACCTGGCACCTGTCCACACTGCCAAAGGTACCAAAAGCTGGTTCAATGACCATGGTGTTACTGTGCTTGATTGGCCAGCAAATTTACCTGACCTGAACCCCATAGAGAATCTATGGGGTATTGTTAAGAGGAAAATAAGAGACACCAGACCCAACCATGCAGATGACCTGAAGGCTGCTATCAAAGCAACCTGGGCTTCCATTACACCTGAGCAGTGCCTCAGGATGTTTGCCCTTAAGTCACACTGCATTGTTGCAGTAATTCATGCAAAAAGAGGCCCAACTAAGCATTGAGTGCATAGAAATGAACATACTTTTTAGAAGCCTGACATTTCCGTTGAAAAAAAATCTTTTTTTTTTTATTGATCTTATGTAATATTCATATTTTCTGAGACATTGAATTTTGGGGGTTCTATTATCTGTAAGCCATAATCATCAAAATAAAAATAAAAAAATGTCTGGAATATTTCACTGTATGTGTAATGAATGTATATAGTTCACCCTTTTCGTGATTTTTACATTTTTTGAGATACACCTGTGTGTGTGTGTGTGTGTGCGTGTGTGCGCGTGTGTGTATATATTTATAATATATATGTTATAAATAGTAACTATGAAAAGCGGAAAACCGAAGGAGTTTCCAACATCCAAATGCACCAGTTAAAGCAAATTTAACTGGGTCCTGTGCATTCTGTGATCGGGTAACTTCATCCAATCACAGGGACTGTTTTTGCATTGTTGACCAATCATTGTGAAGCCCACCACAAAAATGTATAGAACACATCACCAAACACACTTAATTGTTTGCTTACTTTAAGGAAGAAAGAAAGTGCTAATTTACCTAACATTGATGACCGCAAGAAACCGTGCGGAACATTTCCACGATAATCTATATCCGGGAGTGCTACAATAAATTCTGCAAATTTATTACAACAAAATACCTACAAACATTGTTTGTGTAATAAAGACCCTTAAGGAGCAAGATCCAGGTTGCAAGTACGTAAGTTTATTCAAACAAAACGGCAGTTCACAGACATAGTCAAAAACAAAGCGAGAGGTCAAAACACAATAATCCAATATAGGGCAAACTAATCCAAAATGTGCAAGTCAAGAAAACAGGCATAGATCAAAAATTATGATATATGATTGGTACCTTCCCAGTTCCTGGTTCAGTCTTTCTGCTTGACCGTTAGATTGAGGATGATATCCCGATGTGAGGCTGTCCTAGCTGTTACAGAACTCTGTCCACATTCTAGACATGCATTGAGGACCGTGGTCAGAGACAATACCCAATAACCAAAATTTCTGAAAACACGATTAAAAAGCTGAATGGCGGTCTCCATGGCGGTGGGGGTACCCATGAGAGGGATCAGACGGCATGGTTTAGAAAATGGGTCATTGACAGTGAGGATGGTGGTGTAACCGTTGGAATTGGGAGATCTGTGACAAAATTGATAGAAATGTGAGACCACGGTCTTTAAGAAAGAGCTAGAGGTTATAGGAGACCTGTAGGTAAGTGACGTGGGGTCTTGGATTGTGCGCACACAGAATAGGCCTTGACAGAAGTTTCAACGTCAGTGTTATAACCGGGCCACCAATACGCATTCTCCAAGAGCTCTCGTGTTCTCCTTATACCAGGATGTCGAGACCTATGAGTGGTGTAAACCCAAGTCAACGCTTGGTTATGCAGAGCTTGGGGAACGTAGGTCTTATCACGGGGGCATAAGGCTGGAGGCGGGTCATTCTGATGTTCCGCGGTGATCTCGTCCTCTGTGTCCCAGTGCCCACAAAGATCAGAGGGTTCAGGATGGGGTCAGGTATGGGATGTGGCTGTGGAGGATCGTATAACCATGATAAAGCATCTGCCATCTGAACTGGAAAAGAGTAAAGAACAGGGCCCAGAGTGCTTGTCGAGAGTTTAAGAGTTTGGCGGCCTTGAGGTACTCAAGATTCTTGTGATCCGTGAGGACCAGAAATGGATGGGTACTCCCCTCTAACCAGTGTCTCCACTGTTAGCGCTTCTTCGAAAGCTAGGAGTTCTTGTTGCCAACGTCATAGTTCCTCTCTGTTGGCGTGAGTTTGCGTAAAAAGAAGGCACAAGGGTGTTTGGAGGGTGTACCATCTCTGTGATAACACTGCCCCTACCCCGCAATCCGAGGCATTCACCTCAACAACGAACAGTGAAGCAGGGTCAGGGTGCTGTAGAATGGGGCAGATGTGAACTTATTTTTCGAAGTGGAAAACACCTTAATAGCTGTTTCTGTCTATACAATCTTGGAAGGCTCGCCCTTAAGCAGTGATGTTAGGGGAGCTGCAGTGAGGCTGTAGTTTCTAATAAAGCGTCTGTAAAAATTAGCAAACCCCAGAACCCTCTGAAGCTCCTTGATTGTTTTGGGAAGCGGCCAGTCAGTAACTGCTTTACATTTACATTTGCAGCATTTGGCAGACGCCCTTATCCAGAGCGACATACAATATTCCTTGTTATACAGCTGAGCAATTGGGGGTTAAGGGCCTTGCTCAGGTGCCCAGCATAGTGGCTTGGTGGAGCTGGGAATCAAACCCAGGTTGTTAATAGTCCAACAACTTAACCACTGTGCTACCACTTCCCCCTTTAACCTTGGATTGGTCCATTGCAACCCCGGGAGAGCTAATGCGATAACCCAGGAACAAGACATGATCAGCTTTTTAGCTTTTACAAATAAGTTATGCTGAAGTAGCCTAGTCAGTACTGTGCAAACTTACTGAATGTGCTGGTGAAGAGATTGAGAGTATATGAGCATATCTTCGATATACGTTATGACACATGCATTAAGGAGATCCCAAAAGATGTCATTAATAAACACCTAAAAGACTACTGGGACGTTTGCCAATGTGTAGGGCATAACCAGATATTCATAATGTCCTCTAGTGGTGATAAAAGCTGTCTTCCACTCATCGCCCTCTCGTATCCAGAGCAGAAGATTATAAGCACTCCTCAGATCGAGTTTAGTGAAGTACAGAGATTCTCGCAGTTGCTGCAAGGACTGAAGGTAATGGATAACGGTACTTGAAAGTGACACTGTTTAAGCCCCGGTAGTCAATACAGAATCCTAAGCTCCCATCTTTTTTTTTGACAAAGAGGAAACCAGTGGCTGGGGACATGGAGTGGTGGATAAAGCCCATCTCTGCCTGAGATAGGGGGTATACCCGGCTTCTGGGAGGAATGGTGTTGTTTAAAAGTTCAATGGAACAGTCCACATGCCTGGAGGTAGCTCAGTTGCCCACTCTTTACTGAAAACTTCCATTAGATCCTGATATTCACCAGGCACATTGATATGTTTTACTTTGTCAGCGACACTCACTTAGGTCATGTGGTAGGGAAGCTGGCTAGTATTCTTTAAACAGTGTTCATAACAAAATGGTGACCAGTTATGTTCTTATCCGACCAATAAATAAGAGGATTATGAGTTTGTAGCCGGGGGTATCCCACGATATTCGGGTTTTTAGGTGAATCGATGATTCGGAATGAAATGTGTTCAGTGTGTTGGTTGCCTACTGGAAGAGGGATACGAGTGGTACGATGTGTCACACCCGAACCTATGGAACGTCCGTCAATGGCAGAAATACGGAGCGGAGGTATGCATGGGATGGTGGGGATCTTTAACCATGAAACAACTTGAATTTGGCTTCTTTTGATCAACTAAGGCCGAAAAATTTAAATTATTATTTGAACATATTAACTAATTGTTTATCCGTATAAGAAGAACTTAAAGATTATCGGTATCTGTTATTGGTATCTGCTCAGTGGCAACACGCTGCAGTCACTTGCACTTGGAGAGCGGTTAAATCTTGGATAAAACAGACTGATTGATTGATTAATAGCCATTACTTTAACCCCTGAACTACCATATAACCACCAGCCTGCTGAAAACCAGCAGGTTTGGTCCATAGGTTCATGCTGTAAAGGCCAAATTCTAACCCTTCCATCTGCATTTGTCAGCTGAATTCTGGATCAAGCCACAGAAAACAGTCTTACACTCTTCAGCTACCTGATGTTGTTGATCCTTTAAGTAGTCTAGCTTCAAATTCCTGTTCTTGACTGAAACCTTTAAGTTTTTATCATTTGAGCTCAAACCATCAGCCCCAGCAACTTTTTTGTCTTGGTGCCTTGGTTGTGCATCTAGACGACTTGGCTGATCTTTAACTACCTTGAATGACCTTTGTTGTATGTTGCATTGAATGCAGTCTATGTGTGGCATGGTTAGCGACCATCAGTGGCAGATTCTTGATCCTGACTGGTCAGAAAGTCACCTTTGGAGTGCTCGAACATCAGGACCATTTCTGTTGTACTTTTATCTTGTACTTGTTGGACAATGATCATCTGACCTAGAAATTCAGAAGGATTTCTGAAGATTGTTGCAGGGCTTATTGTACAAATAATACATACTGGTCAATTGCTTGACTACTCAACCTGTTCTTATTTTTTCAGCTTTTTTGCGGTTTATCTTGATTAATAGTAAAGCTGATTTAGAGTCAGGAATAGACCGCTAGGACAATAGCATCAACAAAATTAACACTGCATTCAGATTTGTGCTGCAGATTTTGATTACACTTGACAGGTTGTGTGTATTTGTTCTTGGTTGTGCGTGTGTGCGTGTACGCCTGTGTGTGTGTGTGTGTGTGTGTGTGCATGGTAAAAAGGCATGTTCCATTTATATTGCCATTTCTGATTTCCAGAAATTTACACAAATTGCATTATAGGCCGGCTGGCTTCTGAATCTCATCCCACTCCCTGATTGGTTTTGATGGCAGCAGCTACACAGTCCAGATGCTCTCTCGAGCCACGCTCACACACACACACAAACACACACTTACACACACACGAGTGCGCAAAAAATTAAACAGTCTAATACTGTAGACAATGTCTGAGGAATAACAGCGTCTCAGCCTTATACTTTTGCCTCTTTAATTTGATTGTGTGTGTAAGTGTAAAGGGGTGTGTGTGTGGTAACTAAAGAATCAAATTGACACTTCTATTTACGTAAAAAAGACAGAACAATGCTATTAAAAGTTTCCACCGTGTAAGAAAACTACATTATCAATTGTCTGCTCAGGTTTGCGATTTGTACGTAATAAACGCTCCTGAAAAGGACTATTTTTTTGATACCAGCAAAGTCCAAAGCGTCTACTTCCTGTTTAAACTCGCAGGTAGGTTATGATAACTTAAATAACTCAAACTTGAAGGTTTTAGTCTCATCATTCAAGAACAGGAATTGAAAGCTAGACTATTGACAGAATCATCAGGAAGCTGAAGAGTATAAGAATGTTTCCTGTGGTTTAATCCAGAATTCAGCTGTCACATGCAGATGGTAGGGTTAGAATTTGGCTTTTACAGTATGAATCTGTGAACCAGACCTGCTGGGTGTCAGCAGCTCAGGCTGGTGGTTAAGTAGTGGTTCAAAGGTTAAGGTGATGGAATACTGATACAAGGTCTTGGAGGCCACTGTTGGGGTCCGGCGCAAGGTCCTTAACTCCTAATTGTTATAATGAAACAGTAGCTGGTGTCAGTTGGCTAAACCAGCTAATCTTGAAGTAAATGAAGCAATAATACTCCACCTACGTTGGTAAAAAAAAAAAAAAAAAAAAAAAATCTGTGGAAAGCCGAACGAAGCTAACCAAAGCGAGTTTACAAATAAAAACATTTTAAAATTCAGTCAGCGAAAGCTGTTTCAAAACAATTGACCCATAATTGGTGGCGTAGGTGTTCTTATTATATATTTTACTTGGTTTACATTTTTTTAATTGTTTTGATTGTTTATTTGCAAATGACATTTTATTATTGGAAATTAGTAACTGGTAATATTTTTGGTAGCTGAAACAGATTATACATTATTTACATTATTTTTTATTGAAAAATTCGTATTGCAAGACAAATTTCCAACTTTAGACCAGATTCAATTTGTGTGCTGGGGTTCCACTGTATTACTACTTTAGTGTCCTTGAAATACATCCAAACTTGGTAATTGTTTCTGCAAATTTTTCATCCCTTTAGCAAATCAACAATAATTTTTTTTTATTGTTCAATATCTTCATTATAATAGTTTTTTTTTTTACAGTCAACCTGTGTTAATGTATCAGAAACGACTAATAGAAAAGGCAAAATTTTTGCAAGTTAGTTTTGGGCTCAAATGAGATTTGTTTTGGATTTGTGCGAATAAAGGAGGATAAAAAAGTCACTGAATAAATTCTGACCTGGCGAAAATTAAACCCACGTGTAATCTGCGTTTCTGCTGATGGTGGTGTTCTGGTTTCTTTATAACAGCGTAACAATAATTTTGTTGATTGCAAATACATTGCAAGGACATTTTTTACTTGTCTGACGGTTATCAATTGTAGTCCTGTCTACATTATGCCTGCTTCGATGTTACTCAGAATAAATTCTGACGTAGCAAACATTAAACCCACGCGACTAATCGGCTGTTCCCGCCCCCCATTACTGTTGATTACTAGGTTACCAATACCACAGCCAGCCACTTAAACAAGTTGATGAAAACCCACTTAATTCATGTATTTGTTTTTTTCCATTTTTTTTGCAAACTTTTTGCTTTACAATAGTGTGGAAACCCGGCTAATAACAACAAATAGACCCAACGCACAAATGTCTACCTGTCAATGTATATGTAATTAGTGATTAATTAGCAAAAATATTTAACTGAATCTTGTTTTCTAGATGCGCAATAATAATGCGTACACATTTCCCAACAGCATTCCAGCACTGATGCGTAAATAAGATGAGGTTCAGCTTTGCAGTTATTAGTAAATTCATTATATAATCTTAATGGGATTAAATGATCTGAAGCGTTAAACCCAAAAAGCGGATAAACTACACTAAACTGTTGTATTGCTCTAATGGGATGTCCATTACTAATCAGTAAACATGGGTGAAGTTTTACACAGATGGTACTGAGGCAACACTCTGCCAACTCACTGTTAGCCAGATGACCTTTTGGACCGTTGTTCCCATGGTAACTGATTTTTACTTGGCAACGCTGTCCCTCGTCATGTCCCCCCATTGCCTCTTCACACAAACCTACTATCAGCGCTTTTGATGTTTTTCTTAACCCTTAGCTTTTAACTCACATAATCCAATATTGTTATTTTTCATTGTCATGTTTTGTGCTTTGTTTTATGGAATACAGCGTGTGTGTGTGTGTGTGTGTGTGTGTGTGCTACTGTATTCAAGATATTTTCTCGTCGTTTCTTGTAGCTCACACTCCTGATAACAGTTTCCTGGGGTTTGTGGTGGAGCAGCACCTGAACGCCAGCGACATCAAACACATCGATGACGTCAAGCGCCAGAACCAGTCGCTCGTCTACGGGAAGGTCGATAACTTCTGGAAAGTAGGTTTTATTTGAATTATCTACCAATTTTCTAGAACAGTGATGATTTTTGTTTTCCACCTCATATGAAAGCACAATTGGTCTAAAACAAAAAATAAATAATGTTACATTGGTTTCTTAAGGTTAAATGACTGGGCAAAAATATTGTTCACTAAATTTGGTTTCGGAGGTTTCTCAACTTTATTTTCGCTTAATTTTAATGTATAAGAATAAATAGAATCGTTAGATTTATGTTAGCACATGTTCATATACCCGTTTACATATCCAGATATTTGCAATGTGCGTGATGGTATCAAAATACAAACATATAAACAGTAGATTAAACACTCGTCTCTGCATAGCTGCTGTAAGTCAAAAAGATAGTTGCAGACAAGCAGAATGGGGGCAGTGGCTCGTGGTTAGGGTGTTGGAATACCAACCCGAAGATTGTGGGTTCGATTCTCAGCTCCACCAAGCTATCACTGTTGTGCGCCTAAGCAAGGCTCTTACCGTCTAATTGCTCCGTTGTATTAAAAAAAAGAGATAAATGTAAGTCGCTCTGGATAAGGGCGTCTGCCAAACGATGTAAATATCAATAAACAATAAATAACGGGGCGCTGGGGTGCCGCCAACCCCCCACCGAGAAGAAAATTACATACCTTAATTATGATAACATAATTTAACGTAAAATTTATATTGCAAATAAATAACAAAATAAAACTATTTGGAAACATTTTTCTACTTAGTTATATTATTTATTTCAAAATAATACTTTTGCTGTAATTTAAACCTACTTTCGATCCGAAATTTTGTTAAAAACTTTGCGCAAGAGCTCCAATTGGTTTGATTTAAATTCCTCCCACTTTTGTTGTCAGTGAATCAATGTTGGGTTTTTTTAGAATTTTGGCCTCCTGTGCAGTTGCGATGTTAGCCATGTCTTTTATTGTTTTTTTTTTCTCTAGTGGACATCATTAGTGTTAAAGCCTTCAACTCCGAATCCGATTGATATAAATAGCCGAATCGTTTAAATGATTATCTGGAATAACTAATTACTGATAATAAACTTGAGCTGGTTAGTGATCTATATTTTGAAACTATATGTTACTAAGCAAAATATTAGGTTTTTTAATCATGCACCCTTTCTTCTTATTAGCTAAAGAATCTGTAGGTGTTATTAAATCTGAGTGCCAGTAAGACGGCTACTTTTGCACTGATGTCTGGTCCAGAGTTTTCCATTGATTGTTCCTCCACATTGCTTCCTAAGAGCGGCTCGATTTCTCTTTCGTACATTTCTCCATTGTGAGCTCATGCCTGGTGGTGTCATTAACATCCACATCTTTCTCTCTCTCTCTCTCTCTCTCTCTCTCTCTCTCTCAATCTTACTTGGAGAGATTGGATTCAGCGTTCACATGGAAACTGTCCAATAACCTGAAATAAAAAACAAACTTATATTGCGTTTGTTATTGTTTAATAACGTGAAAGTTTTAGTGCGTCAAGCCGTTTCGAGTTGATCTGAAACGGTGAACAATCCTGGCAAAGTAAAAGACTAAGTAATATTTACGCAAATTCGACATTAGATGTATTCATTTGGTAGGCTTTTTTTTTTTTTTTCTAGATCAAAAAGCACATGGTTGATAACCTAGCGCTAAAAATAAATTATTGAGTACATAACCAGCCAGTGTTAAAAACTCTTTTCTTAACTAAAGCTTGAATCGCAATGCTAACGCTTGTAATATTGTTTTAAAACTAGAGCGGTACTTCAAGTTTTCAGTGAAAAAAAAAAAAAAAAAAGCATGGCATACGTCTTTATTCACGAATGTGACGCCATGACATAAATAAAGGGTCCCGGCTACGTCACATGTAAGGATGCTAAAGCTGATGCACACCGTCAGTCACATGATGCTGATATTGTTAAGATGAAAAATTTGAGAACAAAATCATAACAGTAATAATTTGATAGCGTGATTTTTTTTTTTTTTTTTTTTCTCTCAGTTGGTCAGAACGAAAATGGCGGACATGTTACTCACTTGTTCAGATGACATTCTCCAGAAAAAAATTCTTATTTGTGCCCAAAGTGATTCCAAAGTGCGTCGACTTAAAGTTTCTGGACAGCCCAGTTCTTAAATTTGTAGAATCGACTACATCAACGAGTTTGATGAAGCGTCGACATGGACTATTGTTATTAGCTGCTAATTTTAAAATGGATATAATCTTTAGCGTAAGCTAAAGTGAGTCAGTTCATTAGTTATAGTAGTGCAGTGATTGTTCTTAGTGTCACTGCGGCGGAAAGAACCCGAGCTGAACAAGAACAGAATGGTTCCAGGTGACCTTATGGCATTTGAAGAAATAACCTTTTCAAATGTCATGATACACACACACACACACACACACACAGAGAGAGATCTGTGTTAATTACACCATCCTCTTTTGTTTTTCTATTTGAATGACACAATATCCATGGCTGTGTTGGTGATGAAGGAGTGGGTGGAGCTTGGATGGCCACCAGGGTCAGAATTAGTTAGAAATGTGTGTGTTTGTGTGTGTGTGAGTGAGACAGAGAGAGGGACAGAGAGAGGGATAAAGTCCGAGATAGTGTGTGTGTGTGTGCGTGGGCACGCTACTCCGGCCAATGACTATCTTTTACTAGTGTTTCAAATGCCTGCACAAACATCCTTTTATCTCTTTGCATATAACTACACACACACACACACACACACACTATATACAGCTCATGCTCTCTCTCCACTGTTTTATGACTCTATTAACACTGCTTTATTCTGTTTAATTAAAACGCTCTGCTGAGACTAGGATCCCATGCTCTCGCTACTGTGCACATACTGTGACACACACACTTTTACAAACACGTGTGCACGCACACACACACACACACACACACACACAAGGTGTCTTTGCTTGAGGGTCCATTTGATGTCAGGATCTGTGTTCTCAGCTCTGCTTGGCTGGGTTTGAACTGCATTACTCAGGCTCTTTTCACACACACACACACACACACATTGTGTTATTTTGCATTGTTATTCCGACCTTGTGTTTGCTATTCGACTATAATTCAGAGTGGATTTCTGTGTGCTCGAATGTTCAACCACAGGTAATGGTGTGGTTGTGTGTGTGTGTTTAGAAACTTAGTGATTTTCTTTGAAATGATGACTTACATGCGTTATTATTAGAATGTTTAAGACAAAACGCTGTACAATGCGTCCTTTTGTGTCTGGTTAGTGACGTGATGCACATTTCTGGATGATGAATAATAACCTATGACCTTTTTCCTACTTTTCTTTATTCGGAATGAAAGCCTTGTTAATGGGTGTTGGTTCGCAGCGTAGAATGGTTCGCGGCGCCGATGGAATGATATTATTCTATACCCAGAGATGAGGTCATTACGTCGTCGCCTATAGAAGGTTGCCTAAAGACGTACGTTCCTGTAACATCCTGTTAATGTTTTTTTAAGAAAAAAAAGAAATGAAGGAAGAAAGAAGAGGAAAAAAAACAAAATTGCTTTAATTGGTGTGACAAATTTGCACGTTCGTTTACATTTGTATCGTCTTGCAAATAGGCAGAAAATTTGGGTTACATTTCTAGAACTTTATCGTGAGAATGTTGGAAATTTAGGGAAATGGTTATAAACTGTGTGGTGCGTGTGTGATGGAGAAATTTTTAGGCTATACATTTAAGCTGGTGTTTTTAAGTTCAAGGAGCTTTATTGTCATTTCAGCCATAAATAGCAGATGCAGTACACAGTGAGATGAAATAACGTTTCTCCAGGACAACCTGGTGCTACACAAAACACAGAATTTCACAAAACAACAAACAACAAAGAGTCAGAACAGAACAGACATAAAGTGCATGTGTGCAACCTGGTGCAGAAACAGACAGTGCAATAAACAATACAGACATTACAAAGACACAAAGTGCAAAGAGGACGATAGAGAACAGAACATAACGCTGGACAGAACATTTAATAGTGCCAACCAGATTATAAAACGAGGTAAAACGTAATTAGATTAGATTAGATTAGATTCAACTATTGTCATTGTGCAAGGTACACGTACAGAGCCAATGAAATGCAGTTAGCATCTAACCAGAAGTGCATAAGTGGCTCATTTACGATAAATAGCAGTGTAATAAATAGGGGTATGGGGTTGATAATTACAGAGGTGGGGGTAAATAATGTACGGAATGTGCATTGTGCAAATTAACACAAAATATTGTGCAAATAGCATTCAAAAGTGACTGAGCTTAACAAGAAATGCTTGTTTTTTGGGGTTTTTTTTTAGTCTACTTGCGTTGAATGTGTGTGTGTATGTCTGGCTTGAGGGACGTAACTGTTACACATCCTGGTTGTGAGGGTCCGAATGCTACGGTACCTTTTTCCAGAGGGCAGGAGTGTGTAGAGTGAGTGTGAGCGGTGTGTGGGGTCCTCCACAATGCTGTTGGCTTTGCGGATGCAGCGTGTGGTGTAGGATTTTAGACTGCAAGGATTTTTTTTTTTTTATTTATTATAGGCTAACCTGCGATTTAGCGATTTTCTGGTAGAAAGATGCGTATAAGGTCTGCGCAGGTCTGAAAATGATGTAGCTATGAAAACTGATTTTTTTTTTTTTTTCTATTACAAAAACAACTGCAACTGATTTATGCAGCATATTTTTAATTTAGGAAATGTAAAACTGGAAAAAAATATATCAGTTGGCGTAGTGGGCTGCATTTCCACTTGTCCTTTAAATGTCCATCAACCCAAAGTTGTAGGTCGGGGCCGTATGATTGGAAGCTTGTTGTGGTGGGTGGGGACAATTTTTGTCGTGAATAATTGTACGTTTGTTTCTAATTAGCTAATTTGCTACTGAGTATTTTTACGGATTAGCTTGCTAACCTAATAAACACCTTTTAAAATGCTTTTTGCTTCTAATAAACAGTGTTTGTTCAGACAAAGCTCTTATTAGGGACTTTTCCAAACCGTCCATACTGTTATTCATCCTCAATGTTTTACTGAGCATTAACAGTATAAAGGAAGTAACTTTATATGCTCAATCATGGTTTTATAATGACTTTAATATTAACTGCAAGCAGCGATAGAGTGACCCAGTCACTTTCTGTCTCTACTGTTTGGTGACAGAAGTCATTAATAAGATTTCATTTCCTGACAAACGCAGATAAGATCAGGTGTTTCGGCGCTTTTAAAGATTAGCCAATCATTTCCCCTTTATTCAGTCTGTTGTTTAGCAATAACCAAAAAAAAAAACCTTCTAGTCTCTAGTTTTTTTGCTTGTTGTGTACATTTTTTGGTTATACTGTTGTTATTGCTGTGATGGACTGGACCATTTTAGCTAAAAGATTCCTTTGTTGTTCGTTTCTTTATTCGAGGTACGTCAATAATTTGTATTAGAAGTAACTGTTAGAACATTTTTTAGACCCGGATAAAATCTGCAAGGTAAAATTGATCAAGGGCAGCGCGGTGGCTTAGGGGTTAGCACAATTGCCTCACAGCAAGAAGGCCTGGGAGTTTGCATGTTCTCCCCATGCTTGTGTAGGTTTACTCCGGGTTCTCCGTCCTCCAGTCCAAAAACATTTGTTCGTTTGATTGGTGATTTTAAATTTGTGTGTGTGTGTCCAGGGTGTCCCCCTCCTGCCCTTTCACCCTTTCAGAGACGGCTGGGATAGACTCCAGCAGATCCCTGTGACCCCGAGTTAGGGAATAAGCGGGTATAGAAAAATGAATGAATAAATAAATGAATAAAATTGATCAATAATTGACTAAAAAGATGCTCTGTATGTCTCAAGTTTTGAATTACAATGAAACCTCGACGAACAAATGTCCTCCCGTCTCAGTTTTTGCTGTAAGAATTGAATTTTAAAAAAAATTAGCATTGGGTTTAAAGATACAAACAAATTATGTCATAGAGTCTAAATTAAGTTCCCATATTAAGGGTTAATTTTTCAGTCAGCAAACGCCGCTTCTAAAACAACAATGCCCTTCGGGATGCGTTCAAACACGACCGAATTTGTTTTTTGTTGGTGTCAGGTTGATGTTGTGGATCTATTTATTTCCTATTTGACTACATTTGCATGTTTTATTTAGGCGTCTGTATTGTTTTTAAGTGTAAAAATAGGATAATAGTGTTGGAAATTGTTAATATTGTCAGTATTTTTGGGTGGCTGGAACACGTTATCTGCATTTCCGTTATAAAGAAATTTCGTATCGTACCTCCAGCACGAATCCTTACGCGGATCTATCTCAAAAAGGTTGATTCCTCCTGTTCGTCATAAAGTTACATAAACAGCGTCTCCTCACCAAACTTTCTTTTTTTCTCCTGAACAACATGAGAACACACACATTAAAAAAAAACACAAAGAGGCTAACTAAGCATCATGTCACGGAAAAATACACAAATACACAAAAATGTGAGTCTCAAAGCCATCAATAAATCAGAAAACGTTTATAGTTGAACAGAAAAAGGTCTCGATTTGTGTGATGTGTGTGTGTGTGTGTGTGTGTGTGTTTTATGAATTATTTGCTGTGTGGATTTTGTAGGATAAAAAGAAGTACCTGGACATCATTCACTCGTACATGGAGGTGCACGCGACCGTCCACGGCAGCAGCACCGTCCACCTGCCCGGCTACGTCAAAAACCACGGCATCCTCAGCGGACGGGACCTGCAGTTCCTGCTCCGTGAAACCAAAGTCAGTTTAATCTTTTACATTTAATTTACATTTAATCTTTTATCTACTGCTTTGTGACAAAATGTAACCCATTGCATCCTATTTATACCTACACACACCTCCTACATTATGTGCAAGGAGATATGTTTACCCAAACACACACACACACACACAAGCACTACTGCTCCCATGCTTTGCATTCCTCGTAGACACACACATGAAACGTGTTATGGGTTTCGGTCTCGAAATTAGAGTTGCCACATGTCTAGTCTTCTGCACAGCTGCTTTGCATAAAGGGACATCAGAGACTAGTGAGAATCGCAGCCTAAAACTTGGGTTGATACACACACGTGATTGGGCATTTTAGTTTCACCGCTTTTACGTATATAAAAAAGGTTATCTTCTCTGTGCATCACTAAAGTGGTTATTTGTTTCTTTGTTTTGGTGGGAATCGAACCCCTGACCCTGAATATGCCTACCAACCAAACAGACAGATAACTCAACCAATCACATGGCATGAAAAAGCACATCATTTGCAAAATCCTAAGTTCTTCCTTGTTAAAATGACATTACCACGTAAGGACATCCCCACAGAAGAACTTTGGGGTTCCCCGTGTAAGAGCTCGGATCGTGTGAGGACGGGACCGTGGTACCGTGGAGTTGATCATGTCTCATGCAAATGCGAAGATGAAGTGAGTTACGTAACTCACGCACGTTTAATCAGGTCTCGTGCATGAAAAAAAAAAAAAAATTGACGGAGGGTCACACAAAGGTTGGTACAAAATGGCGGACGCTCGTGCCTTTCAGACAAATGTGTTATTTATAGACAAACGTGCAGGTGAGGTCCAGAATTTTTGTGCTAAAACTCTGTCCCCCACCCCACATTGTACGTTGGCACTGATTTACTCGTTTACTCACTCGTTTACTGACGCCTGTTGTGCTTTCACATATATACGCAGGTGATTGTTGTGCTTTCGCATTCAGACACAACGCAACTGTTGTACCATCGTGCTTATACATAGGCGGTTGTTCTGCTTTCCCACTCGCACCCATACTGTGCTCTTGTACACAAGCTGATGATGTGCTCTGGCACTTACAGCGGAAAATGTTATACACAAGCGCTTGTTGTGCTTTCGCACTCATAAGGCAAATGATTTGTGTGCTTTTGCATTCGTACCCAAGCCACTGTTGTGGTTTTACACTTGTACAAAGCATGCCGTTATACCCACGATTCTACGATTCCAGTGCTGCGAATGTCTGTTGAACTTTCACACACATCTGTATATCACTGCAAAGCCACAACACTCGTTTTTAGAGCGGTCTATTCTAGTCCCTGCTGTCAACCCTAATAGAACGTTCTTGCTTTAAGGTCAGAGGTCATCGCTTGCTCTGTCCTTGTTAGCACACTATAAATAAAACCGTGTCCCTGTCTTTCCACTGGGCGTCTTACTGTAGTGGAACTGTTCTGCCTCGGACTGATTAGATGGGGGATTATATTCTCTGCCCCTGTAGCATAAATCACAACACCTACTTGTTCTGCTGGTAGACTAGTTGTTTCACACCCAGTGAAGTTTCAACACAAGTCTTGGCGCCTGTCATACGTCTGCACTGGACGGTGCCATGGGATGAGTGTGCTTTTACTGTACTCCAGCATGTGTGTGTAAAGGCGCCTTTGTGCGCGTACGTGGTCGCCGGTCCGCTCAGAGCACAGCCGGCTCTTTGTACCCTCGTGTTTGCGAGGGCGTTCCCTTCACAAGCAGATTATTGTGGCTGGCATAAACGCAGCTCCGCCACTGGAACGGCTTAAATATTTACCTAAGTCATTAAGCTGAAAAAGACCTCTTGTAATCTTTAGTGCTGGATGGAAAAAAAAGATGGAGAGAGAGAGAGAGAGAGAGAGAGAGAGAGAGAAAGAGGAACAAGGGAAAAAAAATCAAATCAGACCAGATATATTAATATATATATATTTTTTTTTTTATCATGACACATTAATTTACAGTAATAGAACGCATTTGTAAACAGTGCAGTTGCCACGGTAACCATGAGACCAACAGTGTTTCAGTGTTTCATGAGACCAACACCGTCCGCTCGGATTAATTAGAATGAAATTCAGTGTTTTTGTCATTGGGGGGAAAAAAAAAAAGTTGCAAACATCTGGACGAGCGTGCGATGGACGATTTCTATCAACCTTTCCAGTTAAAGTGCAGTGCAGATCATTCTGAGAAGAACTCGCTCTCCATCTCTGTCCCACACACACACACACACTCTCTTTCACACACTCTCACCTCTGTAGTGCACCAAAAACCGGAACACGGGGGTTTAGAAGGTGTACCGTGTTTTGGCTTTGCGTAAACTGTAATAATATTGATCACTTTTCTGTGAATGTTGTGCTCTACCGCCACCTACAGGATGCTGCACTCTTTTATTTATTTTTACCTCCTTCCTCTAATCAGCATCCTGCCTAAGGTTCTGAAACCACAACGAATCAGTCATTGGTTTTCTTTCTCTTTTTCTTGGTTTCACATGGCTGTTTCGTTCGTAGCGAAAGCTTTCATACCAAACAGGAAACAGAGGTTTCAACTTGCAAACAAATAAAGCCTGCACATTCAAGCCGTTCCGTAGACATGTTAGTGAGTCTGATCAGCAGTTCTTAGGAACAGGATTCATACTGGTGCATGAGGGGAAATGTTAGCTCAGTGGTTAAGATATGGATTCGATTCCCAGCACTACCAAACTACCACTACTGGTCCCCTGAGCAAGGCCCTTAAACCCTTTAGCTGCTCAGTTGGTTAAAGAAATAAAATAAATGTGAGGATGTTTGCCCATTGTAATGATGCTAGTAAACTGGGGGGGCTTTGGGGGGTTTTGGGGACCCTGAGATTTTTTTTTTTTTTTGTAGTAACAATATTACCCTTGGCACCCCTGTACCAAACCCGGGCTCATATAAGGATTTTTGTAATTCCTACAGGGAGGTTGGAAATGGGAAAGGATGAAAGAATTGATTGGTGTGGATCATTTGGGCTGTTAATATTTCTAATGATAAACATAAGTACTGGCTAATCAGTCGCACATGTGGGGTAATTAAGGGATTAAAATCCGCATCAACGTTCAATCATTGTAAAACGTTCAACCAGAAAATCTGTAAACCACAAAAAATTGCCCCAGGGTGCCTAAAAGATCTCTAGTTAGATTGATTCCGTCCTGAATGTTTAACTATCTTAATCTGTTTCTTTCTCTTCGTCTATTTCTCAGCTTTTTGTAGGTTTATCCTTCCCATATGAAGGCCCCGCCCCCCTTGAGGCTATAGCCAATGGCTGTGCTTTCCTGAACCCCAAGTTCAATCCACCCAAGAGCAGCAAGAACACGGATTTCTTTAAGGGCAAGCCAACTCTAAGAGAGGTACACGCACATATACATACACACACACACACACACACACACACACACACACACACACACACACACACACACACACATACACATACTCACACATTCTGATATGAAATTATTTAATTTGGGGGGAAGCTCATTGGTTACAGTTTGAGACTACTGATCAGAAGATTGTGGGTTTGATTCCCAGGACCACTAAGCAGCCTTCAGTGGGACCCTGTTTAAGGCCCCTAACCCACCCAACTGCTCAAAATGTAAATGTCACTGGGTCCACCATTCAACAGGCAACACTAATACTCCATATGTAAAATTACTATATGCAGGGTAACTTAACTTACGAGTGTCCCAACTAACGAGTTTTTCGGGATACGAGTCGTATCTCGGCTAATTTTTTGCTTTGAGTTGCGAGCTAAAATTCGGGTTCCGAGGCAGCTTCAGACACCCAACCGCTAGTTGGCGTAGGCAATGCCACAGTGAACGCCGTAACATCCGCCCAGCATTCCGTGTCTCACTCGATAGCTAGTCAGACATGCGCATTAGAAAGTGGAGTCGTCTGATCTCCAAGGTAAATGCTGTACATTATACTTAATAAAACCAGTTTATTCCAGTACATCCTATTTTATTGATTTTTTTATACAGTATTCGTTATTTATAAATTTATTTTTCTTATTTAAAACGTAAAAAAAAAAAATTGCAGTGTTTTTTTGGGGACCCGGAACGAATTCATTTTAATTTATTTTATATATATATATATATACCAGCCCTGCACTCTGCCATCCATTTATTTTGTCTCTAAACTTTTTGCCCCCCTGATAAGTAAGTGTGTGATTCATGGGTGTGTGTTTGTGTGTAGCTGACTTCACAGCATCCGTACGCTGAGGTGTACATTGGCCAGCCTCATGTTTGGACTGTAGACATAGAGAATCCTGGAGAGGTGGACAGAGCAATCCGAGCCATCCTGAGTCAGAAGGTGAGGGGTGGGGTGATGGTGGTGGTGGTGGTGGTGGTGGTTGGTCATAGCGACCACTGTGTAGCTAACGGGTTCTGTTTTTATTCACTGTCATATGACTGTCATAACTTTAAATATTGACCTCTTTTCCGTCATTATATATATTTATAATGTATCAAGCAATGTGTCCTTTAGATATTTTACTGATCAATAGTGCTATGTTTAGGAGCTCTCTCTCACTCTGTGTGTGTGTGTGTGTGTGTGTGTGTGTGTGTCTTAGATCGAGCCCTATCTGCCGTATGAGTTCACCTGCGAGGGGATGCTGCAGAGAGTCAACTCCTTTATTGAGAACCAGGTGTGTTTTAATAGTAATGTTCAGGGTGATTTGTGGGATTATTAGTAATCCCACAATGTGATGTGTCTGATTTCAGGTGGGCTGTGTTGGGTTGTGTTGTGTTGTGTTGTGTTGTGTTGTGGTGGTTGTTGTGTGTAGATACATGATAATTATCAACATAATAATAAAAAAAAAAAGACAAAGCACAGACATTACACACTGACTTTATCAACAGTCTCATTGTTACACTTTACTGGTTGTAAAATCAAGCATCATCTACAGGCACTTTTATTTTGTGTGTGTGTGTAGGATTTCTGTCATGGTCAGGTGATGTGGCCGCCTCTCAGCGCTCTACAGGTAAAAATGGCTCCAGCGGGCAAATCCTGCAAGCAGGTCTGTCAGGAGGAGCAGCTAATCTGTGAGCCGTCCTTCTTCCAGCATCTGAACAAGGACAAGGACCTGGCCAGGTAAGCCAGTCGTCTGAATTGGGTGTAAAGTGGTCACTAAGTGGTTAAGGTGTTAGACTGATACCAGAAAGACCGGGGTTCGATTCCCAGCACCACCAACCCACCACTGTGGGCCCTTGAGCAAGGTCCTTTAAGCCCCCATTGCTCAGTTAAATGAAGTATAAAAATAAATAAATGTAAGTCGCTCTGGATAAGGGCGTCTGCCAAATAAAGTTCATACCTTAAAACCGTCTCATGTAATTAATAAAAATAATGACTAAGGAAAGTGAAGTCAGAATAACGAACAGTTCCATAATGTGACGTCTTCTATGTGACCAAAAAATGTGATGATATCAGTGTAGAGGACTTCCAGCTCCAACCCGAAACATCTTACAGTCAGTTTCATGATAACGACTATTCGATGCTGATTCTGAGACTATGGACGCTTTAATTTTACCCTAATTACTATAAAATCTCTCACACTCGCCTTTTTTTTACCTCTTATGTAGTTGTGATTGTAAATTTATTTATTTATTTAATTTCATCAGATCCAAAGTAACTAATAACTCACAACTGGAGGAATGTTATCACTGGTTATTTTATTACTCTCTTACTAAAGGATCTTTAAACATTAATACTTTTACCAATACTCCAGTCATTATATTAGTTTACAGTATAGTAGTATTTCTCTAAATTCTGGGTACTCTTTGTATGTACTTGAGATAAAAAAATTGTTGGAACAGCAAATAGTTCACAATAGATACTTCAGTGTGTGATCAACAGTCAGAACTTCCTGGTATTTGTATCCTCCTGAGACCACGCCCATCAACTTGTGTCCTCTCTAGCAGACATTTTGTTTTTATTTTAAATGTTTTTTTTTTTGAGTTACTCTGATCATTTCTGCTGTACTGTACAGATGACATCTTGGGCTTTTTTAAGATTGTGTCATTTGATTGGCCAGAAACTGGTTCTTGGACCGCATCCAATATGGCCACCGTAAGAACACATTTTATAGAAAGAACTGACTTGTTAAAACTAGAATGGTCATGTGATCCACTGCAAAGGACATGCTGTAAATTTAAAAAAGAATAAAATTGAAAAAAAAAAAACTGGAAGTAGATTTTATATTTTGCTTACCGGCAGTAACGGCATCAAACCTGGAACTCACAAGATGTTGGTTTATAAGCAACAAGCTGGTTAATTAGCACCCCTGCACCTAGACTCTGTACTGTACTACACAATGACAAAGTTAAATCTAATCGCATATACTTATACAAAAAAAAAAAGTAAGGTTTAAGGTGTTGGAATGCAGCTGAGTCCTTAAACAAAGTCCTTAACCGTCACCTGCTTACTTGTATAAATAGCAACAAAAGGAAGTTGCCACTAGAGGGCAGTGCTTTCTTTATAATGTCCTTCTTTTTGAATGATTTTCTATCCCCATCCACCTGGGTGAACTGATCGTGTGTATGTGTGCGTGTCTTTCTCTGTGTAGGTTTGGTGTAGAGTGCAGGACGGTGGAGAGCATCGGGGACATTGTGGTTCCTGCGTTCAGCGAGTCGTCTCGTCACTGTGTGCTGCAGGCGGATCTGCTGCTGTTCAGCTGTGCGGGAGCTCATCATTCACTCCAGCGCATCTGCCCCTGCAGGGACTACATGAAGGGCCAGGTGGCTCTGTGCAAGGACTGCTTATAACACACACACGCACACACATCATGCACACACACGCATTCCAGTGTTTCCCCTTTAGCTCGGGGTCGGAGGTCCACATCATCAGCGGTCCACATCAGCGTCAGAGAATGTTGCCGTTTGGAACCGAATCAATTTCTACTGCCTACCTACAATAACCAGCCAGCCGGGATTTTAACGGATTGCAGTTCATCGTTTGCAGACCAAAAGCTTAATGTTTGTCCTGCACAAGTCGTTGGTTAGACAAAAAGTAAAAAAAGCTTTTAGAAAAGCTTGTTTAAATCAGTGTGTAGAAATGAACAGAGTCTTCGGTAAAACCCGCTTCGCAAAGATTCCCGTGCACCTACTGATTAGTAATAAAGCTCAGAAATTAGAAACAGCCTCATCGCAATACTAAACTTGAGTTTAGTCTCAGTTTCACCTTGGCGAACTGTAGAACTGGGCTGAGAGAAAAACGAGCGTGACTTGAAGTCCCAAAGTCCCACAAATCTCAAATTACTCTCCAATTACAGATAATGTCTTCCAATAATGACCGGTTATTTATTTATATCATTTATTACAGTACAGTAATCACCGATACCCGATATTTCCCAATTACAATTATACAGATCACTCAATTACCAGTTTCCACTAACTGAATAATCACTGATTCTTCATGCCTGCCAATTAACAGTTTTTTTTAATTACCGATGTTCAGTCGTTAGTAATCCAATACTTAATAATCACCAGTATTTATTCATTACTAATAATCACTGATTCGCAGAAAAGTGCTCCATTTCCCAGATTGCTAATTGGCAATCAGTTGAAGTGTCTGGTAATTACCAGTTGCTGGTAATCAATTACTAATAATTACCAATAATTTCCAATCATGTGTGCAATCGCAGATAAACTATCCCCAAAAATCATCATTTGAAATGCCTGCAATTTAAATCGAAAGTCTACCAAACTGCAACAGTTAAACAAATGATCAATTCCAATCACTACCAGTTACCAGTTATTTGCTAATTATAATTAATTGCAGATTTTTTTAATATTATGAACAATTCCCCCTTATATGTCCCAAACTCTCCATCATTTTAAATGTTTGTTAATTACGAATTCAACCAATCAACCCAGGTGTCCCATAAATACCAACATGTTCCGGTCATCAATACTAATTAATTCACGATTATTTCTCCTTCCCACTCATTAGTAATGCGCGATAGCTAATGAGAACATCACTCACTTCTAAACTCCATCCAATTGTTGCGTAACGTCTATCAGTTGAATTCTCTTTCCGAACCCTGACATTTTTAGCTTATTGAAAGATCCGAGTGGGATATCATCACCGAGCGATTCAGTCGTTATTTATTTAGCTTTTGTAACGAGACTGATATTCGGGGGAAACACTGCACACGTCCACACGGGCCGGAATCTGAAGACAAAGATCAGTTTTGAAGGGAAAAAGAGACGGAAATACGGAAGAAAGGCCAGACTGAATGCACAGAGAAGTGTTCTTCAAAAACGGCCTGAAATACTTGAAGGACGGCGCACGGGTTTAATGAAACCCGTTACTGCCCCCTGTGTGTGAAGGAGGAGACACTCCAGTGCTGTCAAGATTCGATGTTAGAATTTTAGCTTAATCACGGGACCAAAGTGCCCAGAAAGCAACTTTATTAATGAGGAGGGTAAAAAAAAAAAATGATTTGGCAACCCGGCGTGTGGCGGATTTTTTTTTAATTTTTTTTTTTTTATTCAGACTGCCTGCAAATCGCTGCACTGTATTCATGTATACATGTACATAGAAATTAGAAGTAAACGTGTTGCAGCATAGCCACAATCCCACACACACGCACACACACACACGCACACTTGTTTTTCTAGCCTTTCTTGTTCTTTGGCCTGCTTTTGGTCCCTCACTTATGCGGTCAATCACTACAAGCGTCACTGTACGAAAGGAAAAGGAAAATACTCAGCTGGGCCTCCAAATGTTCTAGATTGTATTGCTCTTTCTCGGAACCCTCACAGACGTGACAGATTCCTGCAGCTCATCTCCAAACTCATGTACATACCGTTTTCTTTAAAAGAAAAAAAAAAAACCTCATGTGACTTTCCTTCTTCACGTCTTCATCTGCCTGAGGAATCTCTTCATCAAGCATCAGATGTTTGTCTCCTTTTTGGATTGAAGGCGAACAACGTACTGAAAATCAGCTGTGACGACACTGTATATTTGTTTATAGGTGTTTTTTTTTTATTTATTTTCTACACTGAAGATCTGTTGATTTCTTTTCTATTTATGTTTTTTTTTTCTTCTTTTCTTTTTTTGCTTTACAGAGAGAAATATTTATTCTGAGCTAAAAGCGTGCTTGTCAAAAAATAACAATGCGGCGACGGCAAGATCATTGGCTTAAGGGTTCATTTTAGAGATTATTATTATTATTATGACTGCCGAAACACTGGAATGATCGGAAATCCTAAATCAATGGTTCATCCCTTAAAGAAAATATATATATATTTGGGTTGTTGTTTTTTTGGGGTTTTTTTAAAGATTGATACACTACTGAAAAGAGGGTGAGTTAATGTTAATAAACAAATTTAAAAAAAAATAGCTAAATCCGGCACCTTCTGAATATCGAATCATTTTTATGGACAAGAGCAGCACCTAGAGTACAATTTGATGTTTAAAAACCTAATTTTTTCGCTGGTTGTCTGTCGCATTTACGCACTTGCACATCTGTATATACGTTCACACAAACGTTCGTTATTCTAAGTTATTTCTATTTTTTTTTTTCCACCCAAGAACTCAATTTGTATATAATCGTGAGGACTTTTATCCAAGCTACTGTTTCGTTTTCTTCCTGTTTTTGTTTGTATTTTCCCATCCTGTTCAGGACGTGCCTTTTCCGAAAGCCATGTCGAAAGAGGGAAACGTATCTGTGTGTGTGTGTGTGTGTGTGTAAATGCGTAGAAGAAATAAAAACCCAAACGAAAGCGTTTAATACACAGGAGGATAAAACTGATGGGGTTTTTTTTTTTTGCCAAAAAAAGTTGATTTGAAAGGTGAAGCTCGTCTATGTTTACAAGTTGTCTGTGAAGCGTGAAGAAGTGCACGTGTGATGAACAGGCTCGTCATTTCTGTTACGTCTTCAGTTAACGAGATTAGAAACACTTTAGGTGCGCTAATTACACGAAGTATTGACGCCAACGCACAGATCAACAATTTATTTATTTATTATTTTTTTTTGGACTTGTTTCTTTCACGTTTGTGTCCAACGTTTTCATCAGTTTGTCCGCTTTGTGTGTTTAGAAGATTAGAAGACATAAAAAAAAAAAAGGCATTTTGTTTCCGATCAATACGCTGGATATATATATATCTTTATTTTTCAATAAACTCTGTGACAACAGAAAGTTCAATATAATATCTATGTGCACTCTGAAGCAGCATATTTCTATATTTGGAGATGTGTATATATATATGTGTGTGTGTGTGTGTGTGTGTGTGTGTGTGTAAATTACAGATGAAAATCCAAATACTTTCACGGATTCGAATCCTGAATCACTCGTTGAACCGGAAGTCTTGCGAGTCCTTCGATTCATTTAAGTCCTAGATTCCGTAAACTTCAGTTGGAAAACTTGACCGCTTTGTCATGGACCTTCCACTAGAGGGCACTTAACAAATCCACTGAATCCTTGGACTCATGAATCCCAATGAGTCCCAGCTATTTCGATACACGCTTTGAATCCCATGGTTCGGATGAATCCAATGAATCAGTATCTGCACATGTTTTTGACTCTGCATGAAGTTTCCTAAACAACTTAGCTACATGTTTCTACGGTTACTAACTAACAACTGAACGGTGTCATTTTCAGTGTGTTTATCTAGGTTATTGTTAGCAACATTTACAGCATTTGGTAGTCGTCCTTATCCAGAGCGACTTACATTTATCTCTCTTATACAACTGAGCAACTTGGGGTTAAGGGCCTTGCTCAGGGGCCCAACAATGGTAACGTGGTGGTGCTGGAAATCGAACCCCGATCTTTAACTAAAGTAACTGATGAGAAGGATAGGTGAATCCAGATTTCTATAAAGGATCATCTCCAGAGTAAAAGTATGTATGTGTGTATCCTGGGGTTCCTCGTCAGTTCTGGTAACACAAAGGTGAGAATCAAAGCCATGTCCAGACTCCCTCAGCTTGGTGTAGGTCTTAAACCACATAAAGTGTGAATTAAACGTCACCCCATTCGAGTGCATCGCTGTCCCTGGCGCAGAACCTCCACAAATTCACTTTAAAAAAAAATATATATATTACCAAGACTCACTTTATTGCACGTATAAAACTGACTAGCTACTATAACTAGTGCACCCATAATCACTACAGAACAGTCGAGTTGCTACATGTGACGCTCAGATACCTGACAACAAGTCTCGATATTTACAGCAGAATAAGGCTCGAAATCACCACAGAAATACTTCAAGGAAAAACACTCCACGTCCTATAGAGTCAAAGGTAAGGCCTCACATGTGCAAGAAGAATAATACACCCACTCACTGTGTGCTAACAACTAATAACAATCGAATCGGCTGAGAGGTTTGTGTGTTTTGGGACACGGTTCTGTCCGTTTACGCTAGGAAAAAAAACCCCCTGCTGATGATGAAGCTTAAGTTTGATGTGATTTCTTCACTGTGTGGTCAGTTTGAAAGGAGTTAGCACATCTAAAAGGATGATCACATGTAAGTTACGCGGGCCGTATGCTAGCTCTTAGCATAACTAGCTTGTCGTAGCATTTATAGGGGGGGGGGAATAAAGTCATTGATGAAATGTAAGGTATGTGTTGCGAGTTAGCTTAAATATCCATTCGTTAAGAGATTGTAAATGCTAAGTAAAATAACACTCACAATATAACCGGCACATGCCGAATGGTAGCATCTTTCTCGACTAGCTACAGTAGCGTATTGTAGCGTTTTTAAACTAACATTTTGTAAATTAAAAAAAAAAAACAAAAACGAAATATTAATAAAATTTATAAATCGGTAAAATAAACAGGTGGATAGGTTTAGATTAGCTACATAAGCCTGATGCTAATGCTTAGTTAACTACCTGGAATTAGTGTCCTCAAAAGATTTTTAAGTGCAAAAGTAAATAAACATAAAAATTAAATGTAAGCTAGAAAATGCTAAAGCTAGTCTCTACGCTAGCAACCTTAGAACAGAAAAGTAGCATATTTAGTCAATAAGAAATAAAATTCATAAAAGTCTTATATCCTTAATGCATTTTTAAGCAGGAGATGTGAAATGTTCCGAAAAGACCAGTAGCATAATGCTAGCTCCGCTTAGCTAGATTTGCTACAATTAGCTGCTTTAAATATTGTCACTAAAAAAGTTGTATTGTACTGAAAGTTAAAGTGTAGCAAAAATATGTGAAGCAAAAATGAGAGTAATTTTAACTAGCTAGAATTTGTGTCCATGAGGTAACAAATTCTTTCTTTAATTAAAAAAAGGGAAATAATGAAACCCTTGTCCACATTAATTAGCTTTATGCTAGTTTCTAGCTGCTGTAGAATTAGCATCCTTTAGGTGAGTTATTTAGTTGAACTAACCAAGTATTCGGAAAGAACGACATTAGCTTATAGCTAGCATCTAACTAGACTACCTTAAATTAGCCTTCATAAGCTGTGTGAATTATTTTTTCTGGTTAATAAAGACGGGATTATATTTAACAAAAATAAATAAGGACATTAGCAATGACTTAAAAAAAAGTGTCTCGGTAGTTAGAAAGACAAGCTGGAATTAGCATCTGATTTGTTTTGTGTTATACAAAGGGGGCGTGTTTTAATTTATAGTCTGAAAATGTAGACAGTTCTAAAATAAATCATTGGAGTTCGAGGGGTTAAAACTATTAGTATAGAAAAGTTTAAACAATTCTTCAATGGTAACATGACGTCTCTGAATAAATAGCTAATTTCTTTAGAACTGATACCACACAGTAAGAAATCTCTCCGTGAATTGTCGACTTTGGACATGTGTCCTGGAGCTCTGCTAGTTATTATACGCTCTTGTGTGTGTGTGTGTGTGTGTGTGTGTGTGTGTATAACCTGTGCATCACTGGACAATACTTGAAACGCATCGTCATAGCGCTAAAATAATCATCGTAACGACTACACCTGCCACGTCGCCTAACCTACCGTTCCAACTAATTTAGATCATTTACATTAATTATTAAATTCAAATGCTAACCACTATCGAGAAATCTACCATAAACAATGTCTAGGTATACATAATTATATAAAAAAAAAAAAAAACATTTATTGACCTGCAGAACAATGTAACCAGACGGGTTCTTTATGTACACAATTGAGAATGAAGAATCTTGTGCTAATCTTTGTGCTATTCAAAGGCTCTCGAAGGTTCCAGTCTGGGCAGCTGTGCAGGAGTGTGTGTGCTTCAATGGCATTTTCACTATTCTACCTTTGATTCTTCCTCTATTTCTATTGTATGAGCTGCAGGACGTGACAGTATTGCACCTAGCGGGTTTGGAAAGAGGTAGACATCCACCCGACAAAGAATTCCAAACCCTGTAATCACATTTAAGGAAGAAAAAAATGCCCAGATGTGGCGAGACGGTAGTTAATGTAACAGCAGCTGTTTCACTTGTCGCTCGAGGACCCTGCTGAAGATGGATAAAGGGTAAATGTAATTTTTTTTTTCCTCTCCTGTATTTTCTTTGCTTGTAGATAATAAGAGTATATGAGCAGGTGTGTTTTTGTTGCAAAAAGATTCGTCGTCTCGACAAATGATTGATACACACACTCGGTAGCTCGAGATCATCCAGATCAGCTGCAGAAGATGCGTCAGATCCTTGACGAATGCTTCCTTGACCCAGATTCAAATCTTCAGGACTTTTGTTCCTGTTCTTGTTTTCCTCGTCTTCACCAGAGCGTCTTCACATAGCTGGAGTATTAATGGAGATGATGAAAGCTTGCTGTGACACAGTTTGTGTGTGTTATATGTCTGGGAGTGTTTGTGTGTGGGTGAGTGTTTTCGTTATTAGCGAAAGTCTTTCCAAAGTCTAGGTGTGTGTGTGTGTGTGTGTGTGTGTGTATATATATGCAGATAAGAGTCCAGTTTCCCCAGTATGCTGTTGCTCCTACTCGAAGCGCTCATAGTGTCTGGTTTGCCTCACTCGAGGGACCATGTCAATCAGCAGCCTGAGGAAAGAGGCAGACATATGACTGACAGCAGTAAACCCAACAAACATGCTGTAGCCTGGTGTAGACCAGCGTAAGGTATGCATAGGCATTTCTTCCAATAAAAGCTAATCAAATCTATTGGTTGATTTGATTTATTTAGTAATTGGTGGAAACCTTTGTTCAAGGTGTTAACCTTTGGTTCAGTCTCTAGTTCAGTTGCCAGAACAAACAAAACATATCCGAAGGCTTCCTGAAATGGAGCTCTCTGATTGGCTCTTTCCATTAATGTGAGAGTGCATTAAGTAATTTTGGTATGGTGAGAATGGTAACTGCTCCACATGGTCCAACTGCACATTATTTAACTTGGTTATTGTTTTAGTGAAGCGTAGAAGGATCAGTATCTATTAAGACTCAGCAGAAAAAGTCTTGGGGGCAAATGTTTTTTATTAGTGGTGTACGAAAGCATAAATCTTTAGGAAATGTTTGGACACTTGGGATTACACCAGTACTTTGATAGCATTTTGGGGAAATAGGCATAAGGACTCATAAGGGAGTGGAAGGATTTGTTCAAGCGGGATTGGTCGAAATTCCTTTGAGGTGGGCTGGATTTATTTATTTATTTGCAGGCATGATTAATTAGAATTACTTCAGGAAGGGTAGGGATGGGGCATAGTTTGTGGGACTAGTTACAGGTCTGTTTGGGGCAGGAGGTTTTGTAGAGAATTGCTTTACGACCATGAAGAATGGGTCGGAATTTCTTCAAAAATTAGGTGGGACGGGTCAGAATTTAGTTGTGAAAGGATAGGAACAGTCAGAATTCCATTACAACCGGTCAGGACTACCCTTTAGAGTCGGTAAATCTGGTCCCAAGTCCTTTATAAGTCAGCAAACTTTGGTGTCTAATACTACTGGAGCTGGCAGACTGGTCAGAATTCGTTTGCAAGTGGGTAGGATTTGAATGTATAATTTTGGGAGCAGGTGAAAAGTGAGATTTGGTAGACGCTGAGTTTGCAGGATAGGTTGCAATGCTATCAAATGCATGTCTTTGGGGTTGTTAAGATTGATCACGAATCCATGGATGATTTGTGAGTGTGGTTAGACTTTCTTTAGGAGTGGGTAGGATTAATAAGAATGCGGGTGGGTTTTTGTCTACAAGTCTTTCATGTTCGTCGTTAATTGATGATAAGCGAGAGCGGGATTTATCAGTAGTCCCTTAGGAGCAGGCTTGTTTGATTATTTTAACAATGGGTATTAACGGCATGTAGTATATTTGGACCAATAAACTTTATCCTTAAATTTCAAGTGCATCTGAGTTTATATTTGAGTAAAATTTTCACAACTGGAACTGTAGGTAATCATAAAAATCTCACTTGACTCCATAAGCGAGGATGATGAGTCCAATCAGAACACCAATGGCGCCGTCCAAATACCAAACCTTGGGGTTGTGCTTGAATACTTCAGCGCTGATCAGGATGGAGAAACCCATAACTCCGCCCACCAGTGAGTTAAAGCCTGCAGGTAAACAAACAACCAGCACAGTTTTACAGCTGTTCATACTGGACTCTGGGAAAAATCATTAGCTACCCATAAGCTATTAGCATCGACTATCCAAGTTCCTGTTAATGAGTAAAAGACTGGACGCAATAATGTTATTTTCTAGAAGTCTCTGGTTCTAGAAAATGAATTAACAGCCCTGTGCTACAATGCATTTCATCACCTATAGTCTAATTCTGTCTATTCATTCGATTTAATTAGTAGACAAGCATTAAAACGCTGTATATTGATAAACTGTGTTAGCAGGAAATTACTCAGCGCAGGTGTTAAATTTCACACACTGCTGCCGAATTTAGGTTCACGTTAGTCAGCTTTCGCACGTCTGTGCCTCTAGGTTTTGCTCTACACTCGGTGCAGAGAGGCTGCGAAATCTGCTTCAAGCTAAAAGATTCTGCCGGGTAGTGTCGAGTGGGTTAAAACTCGGAAAAGTCGCGAGAACTCCTGCATATGTCTGCACGACATGCATAACATTTGGATTAGACAGATCACCCCCCCCCCCCTGCATTTTGTACACCGCCTCCGGCATGCCCTGATCGACTTTTACTAGTGACTCAGCAGAGCTGATGAGCCAGCCATGGAGAGGCTGCTTTATTTTATTACAAAATAAACACAGGGTGGTTGAATACAGAATGTAAACATCATGATTCATATTGTCTATTTGGCGTGTTATAACAATAAAATTCTGATTATTGCAACTAATTACTAGCTAAATGGCTTGCTAGTCAATACATCAGTACAGCCAGGACGGATCTATTTTTTTCCAAGCAAACGCTGCTTTTACGGTTTCTTTTCCCGAAGTCGTATTTGTATGTTTGTACAGTACATGTATTACACACAGGCTCTTAAATCGATAATAATTGGGGTTAAATTAATAGTGTTTTTGGCATGTGAATTTCATGACTATTGATTTTCTTTTGGTGTTCGGTCGCTGACGCAGAAAAACATTAATTACTGTCGTTTATCCTTTTCTATTCTATTGCATTCTATTACATATTCTGACATGGCAGCACTGATCGAATGTGTTCTCAAATGCATCCTGACTCTTACAATCTAATCCACTAATTGGTTTTTTAACAACTGAAGATAGATAGGATTGATGATTGATCTGCAAAATCAATAGATTTATTTTTGTTGGCAGTCTAAACTAACAAAGTGTTTATTTATAACACTGTTCATATTGTAATTTCAACCTTAACCTGCAAATGAAACATTTTTTCCTTATTAATAGAAATAAAGATGTCTAAAAGAGCTGTAGGATAGTGTGAAAATATCGGTAAAGCTAACTATCGCGATATTTTTCTCTCATAATATTGTGTAATAATGTATTGATATTCTAACCCTATTTATGCTTACATTAGTATTAAATTAAAACCCTGTCGAACAATTTCCACCTCTATTCCTGTAGATGGCGCTGACATATGCGCCAATCGGCGCCTCCGATTTTGGATTTGTTATATTTTAGTATTGCAATGTATGGTACTGCAATATATCAGTGCACAGCCCTATTACAGTGCAGTGCATTATTTTCTAATATGTTAAATAAAGTATAACAGTTTAAGCAATTTAAGTTACTTTACATGTGACATAATAGCGGTCTTTTCGTATATCAGCGGATCCAAAACGTAAAATTCGATAACTGATAATTTAAAAAAAAAAAAAAGGCTTTAATATCGTGAAAAATATCGGTGAAACTGATTATCGCTCGGCCTTTTGTGCGATGTGTAGTTGTGCATTCATGTCATCACCTACGCCTGTGTGCACTCCATGCACTTATTCAATCCAATAAGGTGCCAGTGGAGCAATGCATAAAATTATGCAGATGCAAGACTAGAGATTTAATTAAAGGGCAGACGTTCTACAGAGGTAGAAGAGCAGATCAGGCTTCACTGCAGTCTGAGGCCACAATGAGCACAGGATCACTGGGCAGAAGATTGAAAAATTACTGCCCAGTCTAGTCAATTTTAGTTGCCCACAGTCAGTCAGATTCTAAACCAGCCAATCAGTCAAGTCGGTGGTATATATAATGGTAAAAAATGGTGGGTTTTCTGCAAGCATTGATTGAATTTCACTGCCTTTTTAAGTATTTCATTTGTCTCTCTCTCTCTCTCTCTCTCTCTCTCTCTCTCTCTCTCTCTCTCTCTCTGGTTATGATTCACACATTGTATTTTCAGCATGACACTTTTTTCTTTGTGTCATGTCTGTCTCTTATTCCGTTGCACCCTGTAGGTTTTGCTGAAATCCGAACCCGGGCGGGGCTAGAGGTGTGACGCAGATGGGAATGACGCAGTAATTAAAACCTACCGTCGGTGATGAGTGCCCTGCTGGTGAGCACTTTACCCAGCATGCACTTCAGCACAGCCAGAATCGTGCAGACCAGGCCGCTGAGAACCGACACGCTGTAGAGGAAGTCGTCCTGCGAGAGGAGAGAGTGAGACAAGGTGCACAGATGGATGTTGAAAGAGGGGTGGAGAGGGATAGAGTGAGAATGTGCGAGAGAGAGAAAGAGAGAGAGAGATGAGCGATGGGGACAGAGATGAGAAAAGCTGCATTCTTAATCTTAGCCAGATCATTAATACTGCATGCCGGCCTTGTAGGCAAGAAATACTGCAGCGCTGCAAGGTTATAGTTATTGAAACACAGCACTTCTGTCTCAACCACACAAACATGCAATATCCTATATGGAAGTAAACACAGTGTGATGAAGCTGCAGTATCCAAGAAAAAGCTACTAAGAATAAATAATGGCAGTAAACGATGAAACAGCTAAATGTCCACAGACTATAGTCTCGTTACAGCACTAAAAAGACCCTCAATCTGGATGAGAGCAGGAATCGCTTTTCACATGGCCCTGAACAGCCAGCTTTTAAACAGCCGGCATGCTAATAATTCTTAAACGAGCTAATCGCTAATCTGTTGCTAGCCTCTTTTTTTTTGTTGTTGTTGTTGTTGTTTTCCTTTTCTTTTCTGTACAAAATGTTAAAACGGGCATGACTAATACTCTTTGTTATTCGCTTGTCTTTGTTATTCGCTCGTTTAATACATTGCTTGAGTAAAAATAGATGCTTTATATCTTTAAAAAGTGTTAGATAAGTTGCTTAAACTGTGATCGAAAGGAAAGTAGGGACTGGGAAAAAACTCCAAAATTAACAACAACTACAAAAAATGGAACAATGCCTTTAGAAAAATTTACCTTAATAGAATTCCTCTTTTCTATGTCCGTTTTGAGCACCAATTACAGTATCTTTATTCCCCTTTTTGTGCCCTACTTCCGGTTAAAGTTCTTATCGTCTGAAGGCTGCTTACCACTTCTGAGGATGGACCCTAACAACAAACTTGGAGGCACAAACCATAAATACGGTCCAAGAGCAATCATCCATCTAAAACTAGACTGATTTCTTAATAGTGAAGCTTAATGGACTTTTTGTTCCTGATGTAGCAGTTCTAAAAGGGTAAGAATTTATAATTGCACTGATAGGGGGAGGATTCTTTTGCACCCGATTCATGACAAGGGTTCTCCTTTAGGTTTTTGTGACCATCCTTTTTCCATCCTAAACGCATAAATAATCTAATTAAATTGATTTGACTACAGGCTGATCGACGGAGTTCCATTAGGTCCACTGTGTTGGCTGGTCCACCTGTTCCTCCATCCGTCAACGGAAAAGGCATAACAGCTGGAATGTGAGTGCAATTTCGAATTATTTTCTCTGGTTTGCGGTTCTGCGGAAATCTGATTGTCTCTAATTAACATTCCAAAGGGAACGGTGGTGAGACAGATCCTCTTGACCTATGTTTCTGAGTGAGACCAAAATGTGTGATTAGAGCAGTGATAAGAGTCTGGGGAGGTGAGCAGAACAGCTTGATGATAACAGCAGTTGAATCAAAAGTGTGTCTTTGTGTATCAGTGCAACCACTAGAATATAGGTACTTCTGGACATCTAGATGGGACTATTTCCAGGACAGTCTAATGTGGACATCCTTTTCTTTTACATTTCTGTTAATTTCTCAGACACCCTTAACCTCTTACATTTATCTCTTTTTTGTTATCCAACTAAGCAGTTAAACGTTAGGGGCCTTGCTCAAGGGCCCAACAGATAAGAGTAACCCACAATACTTTTATTAGTAGTGTAACACCTTAACCACTGGGCTACCACATCCATTTTCTGCACTATGTATACTAGGGTTAAAGGTAGTTTATAGAGCCGGTTGCCAGTCCATCGCAATTTAGGTTGAGGGCCTTGCTCAGTGGCTTAGAAGTGGTAGCTTGATGGTGCTGGGAATCGAACCCTGATCTTCCAGTTAGCAGTCCAACACCTTAAACACTGAGTCACCACTTTCCACAGGGGACTACAACAAAAGGCTTTGGATTAAATAATAAAATCAGTGGACCTAAATGTAGAACCCACTGTCAGAAAATTGACCTTCTGGACATATTATGCACAGACAAATCAAAAGATCAACCTTATAATTGGAGTGAAGCATGGTGGTGGTAGGGTGGCAGGAAGGAAAAATCTGATCTAATAATTTGTTCTTAAGTGAACAAACATCCTCAGTCATAGCCCTACACACAGGATGGAGCTATAAATCCAGCCATAAATTCTGGATATGTGCGGCAAACGTTAACCCATAATCCACAGCGCCCCCTTATGTGAACAAGAGATATATCAAGAGCAGAAAGCAATTAGGGGCAAAAATTTTGCAATCTAAATGTTAACTGCTGCCCATAATCTATTTTATTTGTTTTGGTTTAACTGAGCAAGCAGTTTATGTTTAGACAAGTGAAGCTCGTAAAAAGATGCTTTTAATTATGGTGTACTTTGGAATGGAGATCCTGAACAAACGCGTATTGAGTGTTTGACCTTCTGTGGTCTCGTTGACGCTACATCGCAGCTGCGCTTTCTGATATTTTTTGTCGAATGAGTTTTATTCTTAAAGCGGTGTCTAATAACAAACTAATGAAAATGTTGTCTTTTGATAGACGCTTCAACTGAGCAGTTAAGGATTAAGGGCCTTGCTCAGGGGCCCAACAGTGGCAGCTTGGTGGCATACTTGGTGAACTAATCCCATGATCCTCCGGTCAGCAGATCAACACCTTAATTACTGTGCTACCGTTTCCCTCTTTACTGCTAAGTACAGAAAACTCGATCTGGCTTTCCTAATTACGTTTACACAAGAAACCGAATATTGGATGAGACTCATGAACTAGCACACACACACACACACATACACACACACACACACACACACAAAACAATCAATTAAATTGGATAATAATCAAAAAGAAGGTACAAATTCGGTTTATTGTTTGTTTTAATTACCTAACCAGTTAACGTGTGTTTAACTGATCGGTCACAAACTATAAATAATGATAAATTCTAACGTATCAAAAAATATTGAACTTAAATTTGTGTGTGTGTGTGATGCAGACCCCGCCCGCTCCCCCCCCCCCCCCCCCCCCCCCCCCCCAATAAATAAAAATCATCTTATCTAGAGGATGCCAGAGATTAAAAATCCACAGGCTCATACAATCATACAAACATGCACACGCAAATACACAATCAACTTCAACATGCTGCCACAAACACAACCCCAAGTCCCCTCAAACACACACACACACACACACACCACTGACAGAATATTCGTTACACTTTAGATCTTGTCTGGGTTTTGTCTGAGAGATGCAAGTTAGGGAAGAGAACCAGCGGGTGAGTTGCAGGGGGGAGGGGTGTTTAGCTAGACATAAAACGATGTGGTTGTGTCCGTGAAAAAGGCAAAGAAAAGAGAGAGAAGTGTGTGTGTGTGTTAGATAGTAGAAGCAAAAGGTATATGCAAGATAAAATGATGAAAGGATGAGTGGATATGCGTCAGGAAAAGAAAGAGGAAACGGTGAAGAACAGCTTGAATGGGTTTACAGCAAAATGTTTAGATACACGGGATGAAAGGGAGAAAGTTTGTGTGTGTGTGTGTGTGTGTGTGTAACATCAATAGCAGATAAGGGAGCAAAAAAAAATATCAGATCTATTTTTAACAGCTGCTTGTATGCGCCAAATGCAGCTTCACAGGCCAGAGCAGGAGCGAAGGTCCCCTAGAGAGCAGCCGGAGTCCTGATTAATACATCACCACGCACATACACACACACACACACACATTTCTATCTCTAGTTTCTCTCTTTAATTTAACCGCTTCTGTTATACTAACTCCGTTACCTTACAGCAAGGGACTAAAGTAAAACGCCATTGTGTGTGTGTGTGTGTGTGTTAGTTGGAGGTGGGGAATAACCAAGTTCTTTCCCCTCCTCATGTTGCCAAGCAGCCCGAATTGCTTGGCAACAGAGGAGTGAGCTGATTTGCAGCATGCACACACACACCCAGCCCCGGTTTCCCACTTCGCCCTGTGACGTTGTCTCATCTCACTTCACACCTCAGCTTGTGTTCTGTCACTTTCTTTTCTTCTGATGTCTCTACAAATCAGTTCCCTCTACCGAAAGAATTAATGGGTCTTTAACTAATTTATTAATATAAAATGTTTCTATTTTTAGCATTTTTTTTATCTATCTGAGCAGTTGAAGTTTAAGGACCTTTGCTCAGGGACGCAACTCGGAATCAAACCCATAATCTCACAGTCCCACAATCAGCAGTCTAACACCTCAACCACTGAGCTACGGGTCCCTCTGATATGTTTTTCCTTTATTATGTTTTTAATTATAAATATCTGTTTAAAATTATGGGATGCTGGTTAGCTAGTTAACAATTTCTGATTGGATGATGATTATAATGTTTGAAGAGGTTTAAGGAAAAAAAAAACTGGCTCATCTCTTTCGAGTAAAACGGCTAATTAGGACAAAAAGGGAGGAGGGGTTTTTACTTTCAATACAAGCAATCTGAGAACTAAAGGCCATCTTCATTACCACGGGGATGTGCCGTCTGCTCATTAGGTGCTGCACAACATACACTGCATTCAGTAACTGATGCTGTTCCTTCGAGTCGCTGTGGGTTAAACTGCCTCACTTCCTCCTCCTTTGGGTTCCAGTCCATCAGGTGTTTGTTTGAAAAGTGTGTTATAAGTGTGAGGATGAGTAGTATTGTTGCAGCACTGAGGTAAACAAAACATATGTTTCAGTCATGAGGGACTTACATTTATCTCTTTTATACAACTGAGCAATTGAGGGTTAAGGGAATCGCTCAGGGGGCCCAACAGTGGCAACTTGGTGGTGCTGGAAATCGAACCCTGATCTTCAAATTAGCAGTCCAGCTACTTCCTCCTCTTTACAGACCAGAGAAGAAAACCAGAAGATTTTTCATTGGTCCCTAGTCTGGACCCTGTGAGCTTGCCTGAATAAGATAAATGACCAAGCTGTACTTGAGCCAGAGCTTCTTTCATTTCATTAACAAACTGAAAAGGTCAATGTAGACCTGGCCATTTCTGGTCACTGGGATTTTCCAACATTCCCAAGACAACTGTTAGACAATTTTAGGTCCTGGGTCTGCTTTTAGGATCTCAATCCTTTGGATTAATACAGTTCTAATGGCTGCCATTATTATCTGAAAAATAAAAAAAATCAGTAGCTGCTTTAAATCACAATCCAAAACTGGATTTTTTTTGCTGTACGGTATTGCCCATCGGAACAACCAGGTGAATCGGAGAAAGAAACGATGCCGTCGTGATAAACGGAGAACCATACTGCATTATTTAGCATTGAAAAAAATGGCAAGACTTTGTAAGTTATGTAGTTGCTATCTTTGGAGGTCATCTTTCAACCTACAAGAACTACTAGTACTCATGGGCAAAACATCCATCACAGTCAGATGGTCTGGACATGTGCTTTAAATGAGCTTTATATCCTAATCAGGGATCCATATTCATGCAGATTAGGGATGCACCAATACCCCTTTTTAAAAGCCTGAATACGAATACCGATATTTTTTTCTCCGTTACCCACCGATACCAGTACCTGTACCGATACCTGTGAGATTATTAATGTGGCTGTCAGGTTTTCTCTTGCCATTTTCCCTTGTCTTGCAAGAGTTTGCTACATTGCTTGCTAAACGCTAATATTATTGCTAGCAGCAAATTTACATTTACAGCATCTTTTTATACAACTGAGTAATTGGGGGTTAGAAGCTATGCTCAGGGGCCCAGCAGTGGTGTCTTGATGGTGCTGGAATCCAAACCCCTGTCTTTCTGGTAGCAGTCCAACACTTTAATCACTAAATCCCCCCCCCCATTCTTCATATTACTCAGATTACTTATATTATACTGTAAGTACTAATTTTTGTACTTCCCGATATTTTTGTAAACTAATGTTGTAATCATAATTTTAAAAATATTTCCACACCTCTGACCGACCTTCTGTCGCTGCTGCCGGAGAATTTGTGCACTAAAAGTCCTTTCAATGACGTCGTAAAAGGTATCGGTCTTTAGTATTGGAGTGTTTTTCCAGTATCAGTACATGAGCTTAGTATCGTTCATAACTAATTCAGATCATACTATCTTGATTAACTGATGACTGATTACGAATGAATAGAAACTAATGTCTCTAAGGAAGTTTCAGCAATATAGGGTTGGGGGCCTAAAAAAAAAAAAAAACACACACAACATTCCAATAAGTTAGTATTCTGATAAGAATGTAGCCAGCAAGACCAAGGTACAAAAGAAAAACTAAGGACCGGAGAGGGGGTCCACATTGTACACTTCCCATCAATCAAATACTGTAGAAATGGATTCAGCAGCAGGATTTCCATCAATCCCATCAATCTTTCTCTTTTTTATGCACTGACTAGACTCCTTTTCCATAAATCTTGCTGCCAGACTGTCCAAATTACACAGAACACCCTGGGGGCTTCGGCCACACTCCTGCAGACTTGAGTCAGGTGTTTCAGAATAAAAAAAAAAAAAAAACAGGTCACACTTACAAGCGTCATATTTTCATATATACACAAATGGTTTCTTACCACTTCCGGGAGCACTCCAGTGGCAAGGGCATGGATAGCCTTAACCAGGATGGTTAGCGCAGACAGGATAAACACCACCCCCAAAACCACGCAAGCTCTGTAGAAAACACACATTTTGTAAGACAAAAGAAATCCAAATGATTTAAATAAATTTTAACTTTAGCCTGGGACGCTTCCAAAATAGCATCATGGCCACTTTGGGCTTTCGGATCAATACATTTATTCTATTCTTAAATATATGTTTTCGGCAGTTTGAAGCTCTGTGCTATTTTGGTTGCTCATGACTGCAGTGTGGAGCAAAAGAAGTTAGGGTGTTTTGATAAAGGAAAGAAAAGCAGGACAGGGTGGTGTGATCAGTGAGGTGTTCAGTTTTACAGCAACGTGCCAAAGAAAGTTTTTATTTAGCAGCAAACAGCATGTCAAGAGGCAAGGGAGGAAGATTAGTCATGTTAGGTGTCATTCACAGCGACAGTCGTGAGCGGATAGCGATTTGATAGTGTGTTACGCTGCTCTATGATGCATCAGGGGTTCTGATGAAGTTTGGAACAAAATTAGGTGGAGTAAGTAGCTTTAGCCTCCATTTTGTGCAGTAAGTAGTGTATGATCACCCTTTATTACAATCTATAGTTTTAATAGCAATTTAGAGCCTATTACACATTTTGACGCTAATTAGAAATCTGTCTATACAACATTCCTGGACCTCCTCTGACTGTTTTGTTAGCCTCATGCTAATGCTGCACTTTATGTATGGTGGTAAAAAAAAAAAAACCTTTTAGTCTTTAGCGCTGTGGTGTTCTGTTCAGTAGCTCTTTGTTATTATTGTTTTGTGTAATTATGTGTTGTTTTGTGTAGCACCATGGGGTCCTGGAGAAACAGTGTTTTAGTTCACCGTGTACTGCGTCTGCTATATATAGTTAAAATGACAACAAAGCTTTTAGAACTTGAACTTAAACTAAATTTTCCGGGATACGAGTCGTCTCTCAGACGGGTTTTTGCTTTGTTGTGAGCTAAAATTCAGGTTACGAGCCCAGCATCCCGTGTCTCGCTCGATAGCTAGTCAGAGATGCGCATTAGCAAGTGGAGTCGTCTGATCTCCATGGTAAATGCTGCACATTATACTTAATAGAACCGGTGTATTGCAGTACATCCTATTGTAATGTTTTCATACAATATTCAGTATTTATAGGTTTATTTTTTATATTTAAAAATATGTAACAATAAAAATTGCTGTTTTTTGGGGGGGACCCGGAACGGATTTATGGCATTTTAATTCATTTCAATAGAGAAAACTGATTTGACATACGAGTGATTTGAGCTCCGTCACGGAACTGTAGTTGACAATAAATTTGAAACACTGAATAGAATATTAACAGAAAAGAACAGATGGTGTATGAAAAAATAAAACAATATAAAGAAAAGAGTTTATATTGTTTTTCCTTCTCTTTTTCTGTTGATGCTGCTGCAGTGAGTCTGCTTAGGACGGCAACAGACAATTTATTGCAGAAGATCAGGGGTGTGCTCAGAATTCAGACTGCTTGATTAAGGCGTAAATTGAGATGCTACCGGTTGCCGAGTTTCTTTTATTTTAAAGGTCATATTGCAAACGCGCGTTTGAATGAGTTTAAATAAAGAGATCGAGATTTTTTTTTAATACATCTTAAGTATATTAACACCTTTGATTGAGTCTCTTGAGTCTCATCTTGACCTTGTCTTGAATTAGCTTGACAGACATTATTTACAGACATTATTAGTTTAAAGCAAAAATGCCCAAATGAGTATGCCATCAAACTTTCTGGCATTTTGCAGACACCCTTATCCAGAGTGACTTGGGGGCCCAGCGGAGGCAGCTTGGCTAAGCAGGCTAACACCTTTACCAGGCTAGCTTTTCCTCAAATGATTACTAAATTTTTCTTAAACAATATTTAACGCATCAGTGGGTTCTCAACCCAGTTCACAACAATCTGGAACACAGACTCCCAATAAAAAAACTATACTTGAGTAGCTTAGCTAGCTATCCAGAATCAATAAACATTTTACTTAACGGTTAACGGTGCATTGATAAAATTGCCGTCCCTTCTTATGTATCAAATTGATCTGATCGGCTTACTTATTTCCAGCCAAAAAGTTGTATTTCGGAAAAGTAACGACCCTCGATTTTGCCTGTAACGTCGCTAACTCCACTGTAGGAAGAGTCTCGAATTATGAAGTGGCCGTTCATCTTGTAAACACAAATAATTAAAGATGTGACATACAGTCAGGGTTGAAACATATGATTATTTTAAATAGTCGGTTAATCGACAATTATCAGAACGATTAATCGGCAAAACAATTAATCGGCAATCCTTTTCGCATTTTAATTCATATTTTAACAAAGTAGTTTAAAGCAAAACTGCCCAAATGAGTATGCAATCAAACTTTCTGGCATTTTGCCTAACCCTAACACCCTTATCCAGAGTGACTTGGGGGCCCAGCGGTGGCAGCTTGGTGGTGCTGGGAATTGAACCCATGGTCTTTCGAATAAGCAGGCTAACACATTTACCAGGCTAGCTTTTCCTCAAATGATTAAAATTTTTTTCTTAAACAATATTTAATCATCACCAGTCATTTGGACACCAGTCATTAGGAAGTTCTCAACATTTGGAATCGGACTCCCAATAAAAAGAGGGTTGAAGCCAGGTGTGCGGTAAGCTCCTGATTTAGCACAGCCAATGAACGAATGAAAATGCACAAATAAATACCCGTGTATTTCTTTAAGGGTTTCTTATCACTCTGAACATCACAGTGACTTTGATCGCACAAACCCTTAGAATCTTTCAGACTGTAAGCGGTTTCCATTTTTCCTCTCGTAGACGCAGTGCTTATCAACTTCCCGGCTGATATCGACACTTTGCCCAGACCCGTCCAAGCCGCACACTGCAGGGGAATAATTAGTTGTGCTCTCTAAACCTTTCCAGTGGCGGCTCTTTCGCTAATGATATTCACACACTCCCACATGCCTCTGCTGCCAGCGAGTGTCTCAGGAGAATATTTTAGATTTATTTCCACTGGATTTTATTCAGAGAGGCCATAAAAGACTAAATGGTGTGTGTGTGTGTGTGTCAGATGGTCTAGTTATGCATGGTTAGGTAGTGTGTGTGTGTGTGTGTGTGTGTGTGTTTACATTGTGTGTTAACTCAGAGTGACTGTGAGTCTAGTCATAATAACCTCCATCTCTCCCCACACACTCCATTGAACTGTAATTCAATTGCTATTGTTTTTTTCTCTTTTTTTGTTTGTCTGTAAATCCTGTCCAATAGAAGGAAAGAATAAATAGAGAGATGAAATAAAAAGAGAGAGAAATAGAGAGAGAAAGAATAAACACTAGAGTAGTCCTGTCAGTAATAATAGCTGTCTGTCTGACTATCGAACTGTGTCTCTCTTTCTATAACTTTTTATCTATCTATCTATCTATGATATGTCTATCTGTCTGTCTGACAAATGAAACGTGTTTGTATGTTTGTCTGTCTATCAATCTCTTCATCTATCTATCAGTCTTTTTGTCTGTCTGTCTGTCTGTCTGTCTATCTTTCTATCTATCCATGTGTATGTCTGTCTGACTATCTTATTGTGTCTGTCTGTCTAACTGTCTGTCTGTTTATCTGTCTGTCTGTCCGTTAATCTCTCCACCTATCTATCAGTCTGTCTGTCTGTTCATCTGTCAGTCTGTCTGCCTGTCTATCTTTCTATCTATCCACAGGTGTATGTCTGTCTGACTATCTAATTGTGTCTGTCTGTCTGTCTATCCCTCTGTCTGTCCGTTAATCTGTCTGTCCGTTAATCTATCTGTCTGTCTGTTTACCTGTCTATTTATCCGCCCATCTGTCTGTGTGTCTATTTATTTGTCTGTCTGTCTGTCTATCTTACTCACCACAGAAATGTATCTACAGATGTATCACTATCAGTGCCTGTTATCACTGTTGTCTCGTGCTCTATCACAAATCTTCCTTATCTCTTTTGGATGCTATAAATTTGGATGTTACGAACCGCCGCTGTGATCATATGTGATCCTGTTCTAAACCCAGAACTACAGTCAAAATATATAATCACATTTTACACAATATATGAATCTGGCATGAATCTTTATTTAACAGAGTTAATGATTTCTGCCAGTGATAAATAAATTAATTAGTATTTAAAATGCCACCAGATGACATGACTAATTTCCTTCCTTGGATTAAACCTAAACAACCACATCTGGAGCTTCTCTTTTCCCATCTATCAATCATTTGCTCTCTCTCTCTCTCTCTCTCTCTTTCTCTTTCTCTCTATCTCTCTCTCTTTCTCTCTCTCTCTCTCTCTCTCTCTCTCTCTCTCTCTTTCTCTCTCTCTCTCTCTCTCTCTTTCTCTTTCTCTCTATCTCTATCTCTATCTCTCTCTCTTTCTCTTTCTCTCTATCTCTCTCTCTCTCTCTCTCTATCTATCTATCTATCTATCTATCTATCTATCTATCTATCTATCTATCTATCTATCTATCCTTTTTTCTTCCTCTTTCTCTCTCTCTCTCTCTCCTTAGTGTAATAAGCCAAGACTTTCTTTGAGTCGTAGATATCATTTGGTTCACTGACAGGTGAGAGGCATCCCATGCTTTAGATGAGCACCATGTTCTCTTCTCACCTTTCCTGGCTTTTACCCACATTGGTTCATATGATTAATTTTATCCACAGTCTCTGATCTCTCAGGAGGAACGCTGGTGTTATTGAAGGAGCTGTAGTTTAGCTGTAGCTCGTACTCTACTGTACCATTAATGTAGTCAGCTGAAGGCAGCTAAAATCAGCAGAGTATAGACTGTCTGTCTGACGATTTGTGTCTGTCTGTCTAATTATCAATCTGTTACTGTCTGTCTGTCTATCGGTTTGTGACTGTCTGTCTGTCTGTCTGTCTGACTATCGAACTGTGTCTGTCTGTCTATAACTTTTTATGTATTAATCTATCTATCTATCTATCTATCTATCTATCTATCTATCTATCTATCTATCTATCTATCTATCTATCTATCTATCTATCTATCTATCTATCTATCTATCTATCTATCTGTGTCTGTCTGTCTGTCTATTTATCTATCTGTCTAATAATCTGTGTCTGTCTGCCTATTGATATGTGTCTATCTATCTATCTATCTATCTATCTATCTATCTATCTGTGTGTGTCTATCTATCTTTTTGTGTGTCTGTCTTTCCATTCTTCCCTATCAGTTTGTCTGTCTGACTTACAATATGTGTCGTCTGTCTGTCTATTTATCTATCTATTTATTGATCTGTGTCTGTCTGGACTATCGATATGTGTCTCTCTGTCTGACTATCGATCTGTGTCTATCTATCTATCTATCTATGTATCTATTTATCTCTGTCTGTCTATCTATCTAAACTATTTATTTACTTATCTACCCTATCGATATCTGCCTGTCTCACTATTGATATGTGTCTCTCTTTTTATTTGTCTATGTATCTATTTGTCTGTCTGTCTATTTATCTATCTGTCTAATAATCTGTGTCTGTCTGCCTATCGATCTATATGTGTTTGTCGGTCTGTCTGTCTGTCTGTCTGTCTATCTATCTGTCTGTCTATCTATCTATCTGTGTCTGTCTGTCTGTCTATTTATCTATCTGTCTAATAATCTGTGTCTGTCTGCCTATTGATATGTGTCTATCTATCTATCTATCTATCTATCTATCTATCTATCTATCTATCTATCTATTTATACCTGCAGTATAAAAATGTAAGTAGCTTTGTAAGCTGTAATAGCATATAAATAGCTTTAATCAGGGGGCATTTCAGTTGCCTCAAAACTTGAGTTTATTGTCCAATGGGATGCTAACATGCCGATCAGTGTTACCTCATGTTTGTTAGCCGAGGACAGAAAATGCGTCTTGTTAATATGCCAACACTGACCGTCTCTCTATCCTCCACATGCTTCATTCATATTCTTTCACTTCTTTCTGCATTTATTGCTCTGGCCAGTGTTTTTTCTTTATCTCTTTGTCCCTGTTTATTTGCTCCCCTTATCAGTCATTCCCTCTTTAACTTTGTGTGTGTGTGCTTTTTAATGTGTGTGTAAATCTGCTAGCTAACGAAGCAAGTGACACAGACAACCCGCTCCTGTCGTTAGAGGCTGTTTAAACGAGCCGCAGCCTTTTACACCCCACTAGCACTGGTGTGCTTTTGAGACAGTCCACACTCTGCCTTTCACCCTTTCTTCTCTCTCTCCTTCTCTGTCCATCTGTCCACCTTATTTCTGGCGTCTGAGTCTCCTGATGCTTCGATGACTAGAACCCTGAGCAGAGCCATGTGCTTTCCAGGCTGCTTAAACGAGGCTATCTGAAGAAAGCTGGAAAACGTCCATGCTACCAATCTGCCGGCGAAATAGTCGCTTTCTCTTTTCTTTTAGGTCCCTTTTTCTCTCAGGCACATGCCATAAAGGACTTGCACTTAAGTACGCGTGTCATGTTTCCAGCTCAGCTGTCTCATCCCTCACAGTTCTGTCTGCATCCCATCCCCCGCACAGAATTCTCAGAAGACTTGCTACTCTGATGAAGCTGCGAGTCTGCTAGCATTCATTTCTTCACTTCTCTATTTTATCTTCTCAGCCTGTCTCTGCATGTCCAGTCGATCCCAGAGCTCACAGAAAGCCTTGCTTACCTTTAATCTTCGTTCTTTTCTCATCCTAGCTTTACTAACAGGACTGGATTTTCTACTACACACACCTGGTGTAGCTTTCAAGCTACACGCATTATGAGACGCAAGTCAGTTAATTTTTTTTCGGAATTGCTTTACTCGTTGGACATGTCTTACTTTCATCCTAGTCTTAGAATTGACCAGATTAAATGATGCGTTTTCATAGCCCAGCACTGTTCAATTTTTAATTTTGGTCGATTCATGATGAGGTTTTCTGTAAGCAGCTGTTTATTGTGCCATTTTAAAAAAAGCCCCAGGTAACATTCTCACACACACACACACACACTTTACCAGCTGGTGTTTCGTCATCTGGTTGGCATGGTTACAGTTATTAAATAACTCATTCTATAGTATGATTTGTGCTTAAAATATAGTAGCGCAGGGGATAAGGTGTTGGGATGCTTGTCAGATGACCATGGGTTTAATTTCCAGAGCCACCGCCGGGCCCCTAAGCAAGGCCCTTAACCCTTAACTGCTTAGATGTATAAATATGAGATAAATGTAAGTCACTCTGGATTAGGACAGAAGCCAGTAATGTAAATGAATCCTATCATTAGAACTTTGTTACATCGCTGATATGGACACACCCTCATCCACTCGCAGAGGGGGCGCTGTTTCTCATTGGAGATTAATGATTCCAGGTCATTTTGTTGCTGAGAGTCCAGGTATGTCTCATGGCAAATGCTGTGACTGTATGTGTGAATGTAGTCAGTCAGATGTGATAAACTAGCCTTGAATTTTTTATTACAGGAAAGACTTTACAAACGGGACAGGTTTTACAGATAAATATGTCCCAAACACACACCAAAAGTCCTGGATTCTTAGTTTTTTTTGCAGAGTTTAGCTCCAACTTGCCTCAACACACACAATTATACCTAGACCTTAGACCTTAATTAGCTAGTTCAGGTTTGTTTGATTAGGGTTGGAGCTAAACTGTGCAAAACTTGCTAGGTATACTCAAAAACATACAGGCAGGTGTTATTGGGGCACATTTGTGATAAACTCTGCAGGACACTGGCTCTCTAGGACTTCTGGAGTTTGATGACCCTTGCACTAGACCAGGAGTGTCCAAACTTGGTCCTGGAGGGCAGGTGTCCTGCAATGTTTAGCTCCAACCCTAATCACCTGAATCACTAATCAAGATCTTGCTAGGTATACTTGAAACTTACAGGCAGGTGTGTTAAGGAAAGTTGAAGCTAAACTCTGCAGGACACCAGCCCTCCTGGACACCCCTGCACTCTTGAGTAACAGAGACGCTCTGGCTGCTTTTGTATTTAAATGCAACCAAGTCTGGCCCCAATTCTTTGCTCTCTGACTAGTCAAAATCCACATCAAACACATTTAAGCACCAGTAAGGTCTGGGTACTTACATGTACTCTCTGTGGGCAGAGTGCACAGCCGCTGCGTTGCTGTAGCGCCACAGCACGATGATGGAGCTTAGCACGTCTAGTGCAGCATCGAACTGAAAGGCAACGGACACATACTATCAGCACTAATCGCAGATGCAAGAACATTCTTTATAAGATAGAAAACATGATTGTACTTACAGCAAAGCCAAATGCAGAGGCACTGCTCCTCATGGCAGAAACAGCTGAAAATGATCACAAAACATTTGCTAAATCCATTGAAATTGAAGCTTCGTATAGAGAAATCTCACATCTGTCAGTATTCACAAAATGGCTGCATAAATGGATCTAAACCCACCAGTTAAAATACTTCCTAGCCAGTCACATCCTTAAGGGATGACGTTCTAGCTGGCCATAACATCTGTCCATCTATTTTCCGAAAGGGGGTCGAAGGAAGCCCGACCTACAAAGCATGTCTTCAAATTCGAGAAGGATACTGGGGTACCTGGAGGAACTCCTCGGTGAGCATTTAAACCCCGTGCACATCTGAGGTGTAAAAGGAAGTGTTACCCACTTATCCCCCTTAAATACATTTACTGTATTTGGCAGATGCCTTTATTCAAAGTGACTTACATTTATTTAATTTATACAACTGAGCAATTGGGGGTTAAGAACTTTGCTCAGGGGCCCAACAGTTTCAACTTGGTGGTGCTGAGAATCAAACCTTGGTCTTCCAATTATCAGCCAAACCTTACCACCGTGCTACCACTTTTCCATATTCAATAGTATTTAATGATAATTATTTAGGCTTATACTGTAAACCCAATGACAACATAAAGGAATCTTGACATTGTGAGGTCCTGGAGGTAAAAAGACTGAAAGGGAAACCATGCTGTAATTTTAAACCAGTACTTTAAGGGTGTCCAACCCTTAGAACATAATGTTCCAAGCAAAACTATTTCAGAACCTTACTACTGATCAAAGAATCCTTGTTGATCTGATGCCAGAATTTTCACTTAGAAAGGTCACTTTTGGGAGTTTCACATAGAACTTTAAAGTATTGCCACATTGACACATGTACAGTCTAGTTCAGTCTTGTCTTTTTTGACACTTTTAGATTCATCTCTGTGAAGAGTGAGAGCCGAGTCTCCAACGGTAAATCTGTACAGACGACTGGAGACGGGACATTTGAGGATAAGAATAATTTTAGGTTTGAAATATCGGTGTGAAAGGTTTGCTTGATGCGTTTAGCTTTGAACTCAGTATCACTTCACTATTCAAACCAAACCACCGACTTAACATTTTAGCTTTGTGGTTTCACTTTCACTGCTTTTGGACTTACCAGGATTAGCCAGGTTTTAAAAGCCAATTGTTTTAACAACCTTTAACATGTTTTCTCTTTAAGGAGTTTTTCCAGAGTCATTATCAAATCCTGTTTATGGGCTGAGAAAGAAACCAAGTACACAAAGGAAGCGCTTGCTGAACATGCTAATACAAGAGGTAAGAGTTCAACTTCTAATTTAATTCTTTTACTTAGCTGTGAGTAAGAAAAGGAATGCATTAGTCTCAACAAGCAGTCTATCAGTCTACTTTAGGGAAAAAGTTTGATTCTGGAACTGATGTTAAGCTGCATGGACTCAATCAATAACCCTTCCCCCACACCCATTTCTTGGTCAATAGGCAGGTTTGCTCAAATGAGATTTTTTTTTTTTTCCAGGGTCATCATCAGTCTCTAAGGAATCCAAACAATACATTTAACCAGTGAAGTGAGAATCTTTTTAATCATAATAGAGATATAAAATGTGATTATTGTTAATTCAAAAGATGAAAAAGTCCTACACAGTGTGCAGAACCAGTTGCTAATCAGCAAACTACATTAACCATCTGCCTCACTGTTCTCTCCACCACCCAGGTGCAACCCCTAGTGTGTATCCCACCTATTCGCATCTAATCCAAAGGTCATGTGTCTGCCTTTTATACATACCGTACAGACTTTTGAAGGTGGATAAGTAATTATAAATTACCAGATTAGTCCTCTAAACTTAGGTGGGGTCACCACATTTTGTCATCCAGCCTATGACCAATCAACAATGACCCCGAGAGTATCTGACAGGATGAGGATTTAAACACAAGCAGGTATTCAGGACCAGTGTTCCAAATTATTAAACAAGGTTTTATATAAAGGCTAGAGGACCTAAATTCACATTCAGGTCTTACCTACAGAACTCGGACTGTCTGGGGACACACACATATAGCTCAGAATTGTGAGTCAGCATTTCAGTGAAAGGTTTACCCTTTGTACTTTTGGCTCTATGGCTTTGCTCTCCTATTAGAAACAGTCTACTGTTACACACACTAAGAGAATTATTTATTATTTAAGACTGTAATGGTTGAATATTCTCTGTATTACTGGATGTATCATTCGTGGAGCTGAATAAGATTAAGTTCCAAATGTTACAAGTTATATCTGGATAATGTGCTCACTAGAAAGTTCCAAGCTTTGAGAAACTCTCAAATACCTGATTTTTAGAACTTCCCTAACATATAGTATAACAAAACAGTGTGTGAAGCGAGTAGTACGTCCAGATTTATTGTATTCGTAATACAGTATACAAAAAGTTCCCGGATGTTCTACTGCTTCTGCCTGGATTCACATGGAAGTACACATACCATGGACACTTTACTATCCTATGAGCCTGTACGAGAGACGACGTGTCATGTTTCTGAATGGTGAAAATCGGAGATCCGACACTTTATGTTTCTTGTGTTTAAATCGCACTTGTTTATCATCATTAATGTTTCAATGTTCCAACTTTCAGTTTTTACACTGTTGTGACATCATATGTGTTACGTGAGCGCTCACGAGCCCTTATACGGGAGCCCTTATACGGGGTAGAGAGAGAGAGCGGTGGTTAAATAAGTGGAGAGGTGCTTGTGTGAACTGAGAGGTGATTCATGAACAGAACTTAATTCCCTTTCTGCTGTTAAAGGAACCCAAGAATAAGGCCACCTGAAAGCTTCTCTTAACTAAACTCAAAAGGATTTGTTCCAACCTAAATCTTTCTTCCTAAATCTTTCCTTTCTTAATTTTTTTTTCCTAGTCTCCTTTTTTTTTAACTGTCTTTTTTTGCCCTGATGGCTTTTATAGGCGTGTGTCCAGGTGCCTTGCATTCCGCTGATTAGGCGTCATGGTGGCTTTGCCTGGCAGCCACGGCTTTGTTGCAACTTCGGACGTGCCTGATTGGAAACTCCGCAAGTTTGCCTGTCCGGAAGTCTGTGATGTTACAATATGTTGCATGATGGATGTAGTACGACTGAATTTTATTCATACTATAGTAACCAAACCATATAGAATTTTTCTTTTACTTTTATAACAGTTGGAAATTATGTACTAATCCAAATGTAGTACATTGAGTAGCATTCGGTGGGCACAGTTTACTTAATAAATGCGCAAGGGGACAAGTGATTGGTACGATTTCTAGCATGTCAAACGTCATTGCTAAAAAATGCCGATGCCTGTGGTCACGCTGTACGCAGTGTTGCTGCTAAAAATGATAATTACATGCATAAATTTTGCTTACACTTAACTTTTCTATCCCTCTTCAGTCTTTCAGGCTCTTTCCAAAAGTCCGCCTAAACCGTTTTACCACTAATGCTTGTTTGAAATCCTAAACCTGCAGCACAAATCATTTTTTGTTGTGATATTTTTCCTTCTCCATGAAAGTTTCTAATCTAACCTGGTATTATTTTATAAAGCTGTACCATCACTTCATCACTTATACAGTCAGCAGGGTTTCTGAAACATGCTGACTTTGCTAAACAAGAGCTTGGAAAAATGTTTAAGCGTTATGACTCATCTAAAAATGTATAATGCTTAATGACACACCGTGGATTACTTTATTGTGCTTCCTATATGGCGATACAGGGAGATAGAGAAGATGAGAAGATATCTGGAGCTCAGAAATACAAAGAAGAACCTACTGAGAATCTGGATTTTTAACCTTTAGTAAAACTAGGCACTTTTAGTAGTTCTGTTTGTTGACTAAGCCTCCTTAGATCTCGAGCATTCTTAAAGGAACTGCTGCTAACAGCTTGGTGTCAGATACCACAACACATAGTCAAATTTCTTGTGGAGTATCGCTCGAAGGATCAGGGCTGATTTGGTGGATATGGGGACCTACACGATATCGGGCAAGTTGGTTTTATTCCAAGCCACTATTAAAAAAGAATATCTCTCTCTCTTTTATCATGGAGAAGAAACCATAAGAGCAGGCAACAATATGGTGGTCAGTAAAATGCAATAGAATTAGAATTGATATAAGACTGTGTATAGTTATATGTACCCAAAAATAGCCATAACAGGAGCTAGGGTATTACTTAAAAATAGAAAAAAATTAGACAGAAATGATCAGTCAGAGACGCATGTGGAGGAGAAAGAGAAGAGACATGGGACATGGCGTTGAAAAGGAACCACCAAAATACAAAAAGAACCTCTTTTATAACACAGCCAGTGAGAGTTTAGTAGTTAAAGTGTTGTACTGCTGATCAGAGGATTGTGGGTTCAATCTCTAGCATCACCAGGCTGGACCCCTGAGCAAGGCCCTAATTCTTAACTGCTTAGTTGGATAGAAAATCAGATAAATGTAAGTCGCTTTGGATAAGTGTGTTATGCCAAATGCCAGAAATGTACATGAAATGTAAAAGAGGAAAGGAAGCGGGTGGGATGGGCTTTTAGAGCTTATGTATCTGCTTTTCAAATTTAAGCCCCCGCCCATTAGAATCTTCCGGCACATCACTGTATGACAGGAACCACACAATTAAAAAAACCGGTACTAATTCTGCCAAAGTTTTTATTAATTGTGTTATAAGTCACTCATCAGGGCCGCCGTCCTTCTTCTCAGATCTCAGCGAACTTAATGAATGTATGCGAAGCGAAACACCTGAGGGTTTCATACAGTGTGACGGCATGTAATCCCAGCATATTAATTACAGCGTCAGGCAAATCACCACCTACTGTAATTAAAATCAATTGTTATTTTGACTTATATTGTAAGATATTAAGGTTATCATCCATCCGTAGATGCTGTAGGAGAATCTGTGTGTATCTGGAGGCAGCACTCTTACTCACTCAATTAACTTTTAATTTTTCCACAAATTAAATTGGAACCAATTCTCAGGCTGGCATATCACTTCCCAATTATCCAATATGATTTCAAGATGATTAGATAATCAAAAATGCTCCTGTATAGGTGTTGTGTTTGTCAGTTTCGTTACCCTTTATTACACCCATACCGCTTTTCCACTGGGGCCGGGCTAGCAGGAGCAAAACCCGCTACATTATCAACATGTGACCGGAATCACTTGCTTATCTTTTGTTTATTTCTTTTTCTTTTTAATCCCTGTATCATTTCCTGATTATTTTTTTTTTATCCCCCACTATTTACATTACTTTCCAGCTTGAATTGGATTCTCCTCGTCGAAGTGATGGCGAGAATATTGCTGGTCTCTTAGAATGAACTGACAGATAACATTTTTCCTTTTAATTAATATGTTGTTACCCTGTCGGCTTTCAAAAATAGCGCCTCCTAAACTGCATTCTGAGGTAAAAGTGCCGCCCACTGATGTCATTGGTTCCCACCTGCAATCTTCAGGGTTTTTGAGCCAGTTTGGAGGCGGGTGCTTGGTATTGACCCAGGACATTTTTTAGTGGAAATGTGCAGCCCGGTTCCCTGATTCGGCTCTGGTTCTCGTGATATAGTGTTTCAGAAATAGGTTCTTGTTCATCATCTACCTGGCCTTTGATAAATTGCAAACAGATACCACATACTAATGGAATCTAAACTCCAAGTCACATTAGTTAAAAATTTAAGGTAGATTGGGTACCAAAATGTTTATAAAGAAAGGGAGAGTGAGAGAGAGAGAGAGAGAGAGAGAGAGAGAGAAAGAGTTTTAACCTTAACCTTTGGATTGCTTTAAGAAACTAACATCCAAAAGTCCAGAAATCCAGATTCACAAACTTTTGGTGCAAAATTATGCAGGGGGTATCAATGTTTTGTCTGTGTGTCTCAGAACTTTTTGATATCCCCTAGTGTAACTGTAGGAAACTTTATAATTGTTTTTTTTATGTGTCACTCCTAAATAGCTAGGACTTTTCTCACATTTAAGGACTTGAAGGACTTGGACAGGAACTCCACAGAAGTTTCCTTCAGCATCACTATAATTTCAGAACAAATGAAATCTTTTATTTGAAAAAAAAAAATGACATTAGACTGTGTGTCTAAAGGAGGCGAAACCGCCTTAATTTAAAGTTCTGAGGGTTTTTTCATTAATTATTCTGTGTGTGTGTGTGTGTGTGTGTTAAAAAAGAAAAAAGGACAATGTTTTTTGGAAGAATTTGTAAGCTATAGATGAATGCATTACCATCTCATTATGGCACATAGAGGTCGACTTGTTCTTCCTATCGTTCTCTTTATTTAAAGCTGTTCTTTCCCTAGGTAGGTCATATCTTTGGATTTAGCTACTTTTCACTTTGTTTGTGTATATGCTAATGTCATATTGCACAGGGACACAGGGTTGCCGGTAGTCAGAATAAGTAATGAATAAGCCGTTATGTTATTCTTAGTGCTTTCTCCAAAGACCAAGAAACCACACATAGAGCTTTCTTTAGATGCTTAGCCGTGCCTTTCATCAGTCAATCATGTGGAGACCCTGCAATTCAGAATTTTGTCTTAGTCAGTTATCAGAAATAAAAAGGGTGGGTGATGTCAGTGAGTTTCTAGGAAAACTTTATATTGGTGTAGTAACCCGCAGATTGCTTTGGAATATCATGCTGATTGATTCAATTAACATCTAAAATATTTCTACAGGCTGATAATGACCAGGGAGTTATACCACCATGTTGGTGTCTGCTGGTCGCTGTCAGCTCTCAGAAACCACTAAACGGTGGTTTGATTTAGCCATAGCAGAAAGCTAAATGCATAGCATGTAGCATTAAATACTCCTATTTGAAGGTGATGACCTCAATGCCTCTTGTAGTGTGCGATGAAACTTACAGACAAACTGAAGTGTCAGCATCAGCATCAGCTGCACGGCATTTGACAAGTTTTTATGCTAATTACCTCATTAAGCAAGGAAAACAAATCACCATGTGTGTTGCCAGATAACTACAATGGAATTGTGTCAATGGAATTACTTAGCAAATTTTGTGAATCAAGCAATCGACTCATAGCGTTTCATAAAGGCGGACCTTTAGTGCATTTATTCAGGGTGATGTCTTACTTGCTAGTGAAATTTCTGTAAGTTTAAGGATCGGTAGACCAATACAATTTGAACATTACTTCATTAAGTGCCACATGGCTGACCTTGTGCGTCAGTGGGATCCATCAACAAATTTTAGTTATTCAAGCAATTATTTTAAAGAGGCGAAGCTGCTGTCCATTTTAGTTGCGCCTAAAAGTAAAATATAGACCAGACAGCAGCAATCTAATCCTCAGCCCAGTGAGAGGAAGAACTCAAGTGTGTAAACTCAGTGTAAGCCTAATTAAAGCAACGCCAGCAATGGTTATAATGTTAGGGTCTTGTGTGGCGGTCAAAACATGTGTGGGCAACAACAGACACTGCTCTTTTAGAGTTAACGTCAACACGGATGGGGACAAAAAAATTCCGATTAGACTCGTATACAATGACTCACAAATTTAATTAGACATTAACATACCATAAGTGAACACAAACAAAAAAACAACAGGATTGAGGAAGACGGAAGAAAATGGCCTTGGTCGCCATGGGAACTGCTGTGTGTGGGGGGGGGGTAACCATGACAAAACGATTCATAATGAGCAGTTTTGGGTTCTGTTGGTAAAAAAAAAAGAGGAAATAAATCAAAATTATTTTTAGATTTTTTTATAAAGGTCCTGGTACATTTAATTAATGTCTGAAGGTCCTTGTCCAGCTGTCCACTTATGTAACTCGACTATACAGGGCAGCATATAACCTCACCTTTACCACACTGTCTCTACCTTCCCTCCTGCATTCTTTCTTTCTGTCTTCCATCCCTCTGTCTCTTTATTTTTAGACCTGGGGCTCTAGGGGTTAGCACTGGATTTGAAAGCCTGGTAGAGAGAAAATCTCATATTAATGCATTCAGCACTCTCTCTCTCTCTCTCTCTCTCTCCCTCCCTCACTTACTCCCTCTTTCTCTTCCCTACTTCCTCCGATCTCTCACCCAGTGCTGTGATATTTACATTTAATGTAAGCAACTGGCACAGACACACTGATCTGTTCTACAACTCTCATTGTAATGTGTGTGTAATTTATAGCTTCAGCTTGATCAGGATATAAAGTTCTTAATTATATGATTCCTTTGGAAAGGAAATATGGTTATCTTTAATACATTGTTCCTCGGGTTAGAGGGTAATGTGACCGTAACACCGATTCGAGGTGCCTGATTGGTTGATGTGTGTAATTAACTTTGAGTGATATTCTGTTATTTTCACCACTTTAATTGGAAAAAAAGTCACTCTGAAGGGTAAATATTCCTTTTCTAGTGCCTGTTTCTAGAAACTGAAAGAGGAGGGAGGGAGGAAGGAAGGAGCATTAGAAAACAAGGAAAGATATGAAGAATGACAGAAACAATTATAGGAATGAAGGAGAAAGAAAAAAAGAAGGAAAGGAAGGACGGGAGGAAGGGAGAAAGGAAGAAGAAGGGAGGAATAAAATAAATAAATAAAAAAAGGGAAAGAAAAAAGAAAGGAAGGAAGGAAGGAAGGAAGGAGATAAAATATTAGGAAAAAAGAAAGAAAGAAAGAAGGAACAGGATAAACAAGAAAAGAAAGAAAGGAAAAAAGGAAAGGGAGAAAGAAAGGAGAGCAAAAGGAGTTCGGAAAGAAAGAGGGAAATAGAACAGAAGAAAGAAAGGAAGGGCAGAACATAAATACTGCTAATATAGACAATAAAGTCTGTGTAAATATTATAGTTTAATATAAAAATGGATTTTAGCATTTATTTATTTTGCTCTTTCCAGCTCATTAGCAAAGCTGCAGTCTTTCAGGAAGTTAGCTTTGTGTGCTGGTTTATAATTAATTGCCCTACAGTTCGGACAGCTGTGTTGGTTTTTCCAAATTGTTCCCCATTTGGCTGTTGCCCTGTAGAAACTGGAGTAGGTGCTTGTTCCAACACACATCTTAGACTTTACCCTTAAATCCTGATATGAGGACCTGGACTGTTCCTGCAGTGACGTGAACTGGCGTCAAGTTTAAATTTAAGACCTGAGATAAAAGGAAAAAACGCTTATGGTCAGCATGAGTGTGAGTCGCCGGAAGGAATTAAGAAAGAGGGAAGGAAAAAAGGATGGATTTAAAAAAGGAAGGAAGGAAGTAGGGAGGAAGAAAGGAAGGAAATAAAGGAAGGAATTAGTAAAAATGAAGAACAAAGACAGAATGAAGAAAAAAGCAAGGATTTATGAAATAAGGATAAAAAAGGAAGAAATTAAAAAAGAAAGAGAAAGAAAGAAAGAAAGAAAGAAAAAGAAAAAAAAAAGAAAGAAAGATAGAATTAAAAAAGGAAGGAAGGAATTAGTAAGAATGGAAAAAAACCTTTGGAAAAAGAAACAGACAGAATTAAGAACAAAAAAAAGCAAGGATTTATGAAATAAGGATAAAAAAGGAAGAAATTAAAAAAGAAAGAGAATGAAAGAAAGAAAGAAAGAAAGAAAGAAGAAGGAAGGAAGAAAAGAAGGATGGAATTAAAAAAGGAAGGAAATAAGAGAAGAAATTAGTACGAATTAAGAGAAAGTCAGAATTAAGGAAAAGAAAGGATTTGAGAAATTAGGATAAGAAAGAAAGAGAAAGAAAGAAAGAAAGAAAGAAAGAAAGAAAAAGTAAGAAGGAGGAAACAAGATAAAATTAAGAAAGATGAAAAATTGACAGAATTAAGAAAAAAGGAAGAATAAGAAAAAAGGAAGAAAAAATAACTGAATTACAAAAGACAGAACAAAAAAAGAAAGGAAAGAAGGAAAAAATGAGAAAAGGAAGGAAAAAAGGAAAGGGCAAACTGGGTGTCTGTAAATATTATATTCTTATATAACAATGGCGGTAGGCAGGTTGGAAGGAAGGATGGAAGGAAATAGTGCCAATATAGACAATATAGTCTGTGTAAATATTATAGTTGAATATAAAAATGGAGAAAGAACAAAGAAAGAAGGAGGGAAAGAACAAATCCCCACAGTCATGTGACCCAGACTAGTGGAACAGAAGTGTGGAGGTTATTGAAGGAGGAAGTGTTGTTTATACAGTGTAGTTGATTTGTCTTTGTTTATTCCCTCTTGTAGCAAATACTAACTTAATTTAAACACAGCATGTATTCGAGGTCTCTCGTCAACAGTCCCAGTGCTAACTTAGCCTTGTATGTGTCCCAGTCCTCCAGAGTAACGATCTAGGATCAAGTGTTTGTCTTTCATATGCTAAACTGATTATCTCTATTTCCCCTCCCCGTTCCCGTCTCTCTCATCGAGTGCACTTTGCTCTATCGATCAAGAGTTGCTGAGTGCACTCCTGGCGGGAGACTAATATGATTGAAAAGCAGATTTGATGTTAGAGCCTAAGTTCATAGCTTGAACAACAAAACTAAGGGTGACCTTAGTTCTTCCACTGCTACCACCAGATTTGAACTTTTTTAGTTGAAGCCAGTAAGAAAAATCAGTGAAGAAGTGATCAAGCTATTGTTCTGATCACATGATTAATGGACAAATTGAAATCCACAGGGTTTTTAGTTTAGGTCCTTATTTTGGAAAAATTACAATTTCCATTGTGACGTCCCCACATGCGATCAACTTTAGGGGGCGCCGTTAGCAATTTTGGACCCTATGAAAGAATATAATGTTGGGCCGCTAAACACACCCATTCTACACCCAACTGCTAGTACTGTTAGTATTAAGAAAACATCTCTGGGTGTATCGTCCTTTCCAATCGTCCTCAATTTTCCCTCTTTGCCGCCCTCTTAAGTGTTTTTTTTTTGTACGTTTTTCAATTTGTGACTTATTAGAGGCTGAAAAAAAACAAACAGGAGCATGTTGTAGCTCTGAATGTGCTCCCTATGTGGTTCCGCGTTCTATCGGCTCTAAGACAAAGACACGCAAAAAAATAGTGTATTTCTTAGGTGGTTTTTTTTTTTTTTTTTTTTTTTTACCAGACTGTCCTGGAGGGACTTCCGTTCAGTTTTTGAGTTTTTGACTCCTTCTTTATTGTAACCTTCATGACCCACAAAGCCACTTCAAGACAAATAGCTTATTATAGTCTAGAATCTTGCGGTGGTTCCATAATGCTTTTGTTTACACTGATAGAGCCTAAAGTTGGTCCCTCACCCAACGCAAAATATAGCAAAAATAGTCTTGCTGTGGTTCGTGCTGGTTTGATTTATTAGACATAAAATATTTATTTGAAGGTCATTTTCGGGTCACTTAGCATCCCACGTGCTTTATATTCTTGAGTCCTTGAGCAAAAAAAAAAAAAACAGCAAATACAGCAGTGTTTTGTTGCAATAAAATAGTTAAAAATTGCACCAAAACATTGCACACCGATTTAAGAACATCCAGTTGTTTGCAGTAATTTTCTCTCGCAGTAATTTCATTGAGTTAACAGGAACCCATTAGCGGAGCATTTACTTTAAAATGGTACATAAACAAGTGTGCTTCATGAAGTTACATGACTGGTTAAATATGCAGCAATGTTTTAGATTGGAGTAAATGATGATAAAATTGCTGTATCACAAAAAATAAATCATTTCACATACAAGTAATTTGAATTACGAGCTCCGTCACAGAGCGAATTAAACTCAAGGCGCTACTGTATTTAACAAATTTCCATCAAGTTGACTTCGTGTGATTCTTCTTTTCCTGCTATTACATGTTTTGTTCTTTTTTTTTCACTTTAATGACGCTGGTTGATCGCCCTAATGTTTTTGGTGCACATTGATTTCTGAGCTTAGCATAGAAGTAGCTAGTTATCACATGCTGCTGTATTGTATGTTGATGCAGTTATATAATAATATTCAACTTTATCGTGGAAGGTACGTGTACAGAGCCAATGAAATGCATTTTTCACATATCCCATCTTAGTAAGTTGGGGGTCAGAGCGCAGGGTCAGCTATGATACAGCGCTCCTGGAGCAGGAAGGGTTAAGGGTCTTGCTCAAGGACCCAACAGTGGTTGACTTGCCGGAGGTGGGGCTTGAACCCAGGTGTTTCTGGTCTTCAGTTTAACAACTCAGCACCTTAACCATTTCAGCCACCCTGCCCAGTTGATTTAATACCAAGAGCCTTTGGAGCACCTTCTGGATCTGGATATCTCGCTAGATATCTTCAACTTCCCAGAAAATTCCCAGGCAGTGTGCGATTTGTTTAAGCACTCCACCTTTGTTTGTGGTTCCCCAATCCATCCTGGTGCTTTGCATGACCAGAGGCAAAGCAGCCGAGGTGTGATGTACCGGTACTGCTGATTCTTACAGGAAGCAGGACCAGATCTGCATGACTCAATAGTCACGCTTTTGATTTCATCACTTCGTTTTTACTTAAAACAAATAACAGTGTGTGTGTGTGTGTGTGTGTGTGTATTGTATTTCGGCAAAAAAAAAATACAGACATGAACTGTTTTAGTACATCAGGCTGACACTTTCTTGGTAGATATCTGGCAATGTCAGGGTCACTATTTACACAGTGTGTGTTGGTCCTGTTTAATAACATCTGTTAAACTCTGCTGTAAGTGTGTAGTGAAAAGCTGGAAAATGATCCTAAGCTTATTACTTTACACCACCAGTTTTAAAGGCTCTGATGGACCAATCTGTCAGTTCCTAATTGGATTTTTCTGCCTCGACGGTGGCAGGTTGCCAAACATTAGGACCAAACCATCGCAATTTTGCGACAACATGACGACGATAAGAGAATTCCGTTGTTTTGGCTGAATGGAAATTGTTTAATCAGAAGAAAAAGGAGAAAAATATATTACTTTAGGATTCAGGTCTAATATTATTTGTCCCAAACATGTGAGGGCATGCAGTGAAATTTCAACAGAGAAAAGCGACCAAAATATGAGACCATTTCACAAAAATATGGAAAATATATACCGCGTCACACCGCACCACCCGGCAGTGTTCAGCACACAGGTTTTTCTCTCCACTCTGGCCCTGCCCTCAATGTTCCGCAGCATTCTGTTGAGTTGCTTATATACATTTACATTTACAGTATTTTGGCAGACGCTCTTATCCAGAGCGACTTACATTTATGTCCTTTTAACCAGCTGAGCAACTAAGGGGTTTAGGGCCTTGCTTAGGGGCTCAGCAGTGGTAGCACGTTGGAGCTGAGAATTGAACCCTGATCTTCCAATTAGCAGTCCAATAAAACTTTTACATAGTAAAAAATCACAGAAGCTATTAATGAATTACAATGTTTAAAAAATAAATCCTCCTAAAACGTAGTAGCCCGGCAGGCCCGATTCTATTTTTGGGGGTGGTTTGGTTAGGAAGACATTATATTAAGTCAATGTAAACATGTTTTTAAAATGTTAAACAAAGGGTTAATTTTAACGTTAAGAGCGGCTAATGACTGAAATAATAAACACAAATTCTGTCAATATTATACATTTTTTTAAGTTAAAGTGGAGTTTGGCCTAAATAAAAATTAAATATTCTAAAGAGACTAAAAAGTAATATTTTGAAGAGAAAAATTAAGTAAACATTAAAAAAGAAATCAGTGAAACTAGTTGATGCGTAGATAGATAGCTAGATGGATGGATGGATGATAGACAGATAGATAGATAGCTAGATGGATGGATGGATGGACGGATAGATAGATAGATAGATAGATAGATAGATAGATAGATAGATAGATAGATAGATAGATAGATGCTGGGGATAACGGATTATTTTGCGTTGTAATGGGCGGGGCTTCTTACACACCTCCTTCAAACTTCTGGTTTCATTAAATCACAAATCATATAAAAGAAAATAATCATATGATTATTTAGGACACCGTATTTCTTACAGGTTTTAAGATGGTAAAACACAGATTGTCTCTAAGGAGAAGACATGAGATGTGTGACCTCAAAAAAATTAAAATGTGATATGGATTATGTGGATCTGACTGTATGAAATACTGTATTTGCTCATTTTTCTGTGTTTTCCAGCTTGGCAGTTAATTAATATCATATTAAATCATTTATTTCTTTTAGAAACATGATAATTGGAAGAAATGTGTATTGCATAGTGATTCTCATTTATTTATAACACAATCATTTTATAAAATAATTTAGCTGCTAACCTGCTGGACCAGTGGGAACACTGCAGACCTGAACAGACTGTGACTAAGGATAAAGGATAAATGAGAGCAAGCTGTGATATTAATAAAAATTCTATTTTCTACAATCCTTTTGGTGGGTCCAATAGAATCCCAATCCTGATCTTTAATTTTTAAACTCGGATATTTTTCATGGCTTGTGAATCGTCCGGCATACAAAAAATGAGCTATGAAAATTGATGGTATGAATTTACCATTGACACCAGTTACACCAGTTATACGTAGGTAGTCATATCACATAACGTTTTGCCTCTTTTGCTGATTCTGCACTTGTTACATTATTGGCGTAAAGTGCCTGGGAATCTGCTGAGGTGAGCGTTTTAAGCTTCTGCTGATCTGGATGCAAACTCCAAACTGAATGGACTGATCTGAATGGGCTGACGTAAAACTGTTTAAAAAACCATTATAAAGCCTGCTATCTACCAGCAGATGACCGTTTCCTGCCTTATTTAAACATTTTTTTACATAAAAGGTTTTCTGATGTTGTGGAAAATGTTCGGTGTGCGTCCGAGGTTTTCAGGGCCGTGATACAGTGTTGGATGCAATGTGAAACATCTATCATCCTTATCTTATGTTGCTACGTTACAGCCTTTTCCCCTCTTCTGAGCCTGTCTACAGAACTCTCAAAGTCCCAAGGCAGGATGAGGAGGTAAAGAGACAGCAGAGAGGGAGAAAGAGATGAGTCATGGGGCTCACAGTTCAAGGTAATAACAATGTCTTTGTAAACTATGGAGAATAAAATGTTTAACATAATAGTTATCCGTTCCTTTGTATTTATTGAGGTATAATAAGTTAAAAAAAAAAAATAATTCACTATAAATTTACTGTAATATTTCAGCATCATGTTTCAAACTGGTTAAAATGTGGGGGTTTTCTCCCTTTTGAGTCTTTTATCATGCTAAAACATGGAAAAAAGATATCTGGTTTTCCTCCAAAGTCTCCTACGACTATGTCCCTGTCAACAAAAACCCTGATCTCTATGAAGACACGCAGCGTTCTGGATGATTTGTAGTGGAAGATCTTTTATGTCCTGCACAGAGTTTCGACTCTGACTTAACTCCACTGTGGGAGGAACTGGAACACCGACTGAACCCCACACTTCCTCACCTTTACATTAGTGTCTGATCTCACTAATACTATTGTGACTGAATGAACACCAAAATCCCCACAGTCACATGACACAAACTAGTAAAAAGGTTCCAGATGCGGAGAAGTTATTATTGATTCCACATCTGGAATTGAATGTTCACATTACCAACACATTTTTAATGCAATGGCGAGTTGTGCCAATACTTTTGCTCATGTAACGTGCATAGTGACGCTGAGATTCACTAACAGATATAATTGTTTTATGCATACACTCGTTGGATTCGGTTTCTTACTTGGTTGCATAATTATTTGCAGTCAGTTGTTAAAAGAATTCAGTTTGGGCTTCTTCCCTAGCGATGCTGTGCCACGCCTTTACTGCAGCTGTCTTCCTTTCCTGCTTGTTCTTATGCAAGTGCAGGTCATCGTCAAGCTGCACTGGAAAGCGCAATGCGTTTCTCCATGAATTCTCTGAATCTGATCTGCTCCCCTAGCTGTATATATGCACAGTAATGTGAAAAAAAATTAGGACACCCTATAAACGCCTGTGGGGTTTTTTTTAACATACTTGGACATACGGATATTTGATGTAATAGTCAAAGATTTAAGTAAACAATTTAAACTGAAGTAAAGACTTTTAAAAACTTTCAGTAAAATCTACTTTCGAAAAGAACAATGTCTGGTGAGGAATAAATTAGAACATCCCCAACATTTATTCCCACTTAAAATGGCTGAAATCACACACAGGTGTTTTACATCAGGTACAAATAATTAGAACATTGTCCTCAGCTTTTTAAGGGGGCCCTATTTAAACCTATTTAGAGATTTAAAAAGATCCCAAGCAAGTTCCAAGCAAGTTCCAAGCAAGTTCACCCCGAGAGCAGACCACAAGATGCTAAAAGAAAACCAAAAACGGGACCTACAGCAAGCTCTTGCTACTATTATTGCAAAAGGACATGACTTTACAATCAGAAAGAGACGAAACAAGTTTTACTTTCAGGGCAGGTGTGCAAGGACAAATAATTCTGTTCTTTGGACAGATGAGTCTAAACTGAATCATTTGGGCACTACAACAGAGGACATGTTTGGCATAAACCAAATACAGAATTCCAGGAAAAGAACCATGTGAAACATGGAGGTGGAAGTGTCCTGGTTTTGCAGCAGGACCTGGCCAGCACACCATCATAGAATCCACAGTGAATTATACTGTGTATCAGAGGGTGCTTGAGGAACATTTAAGACCATCTGTAAAAAGTTAAAGCTAAAGCGAAACTGCAACATAACAATGGCCCAAAACATACCAGTAAATCCACCAAGGATTGGCTGAAAACTAAGAAATGGAGAGTCCTGGAATGGCCAAGTCAAAGCCCAGCTCTGAATCCCATTGAGATGCTGTGAAATGGTCTTTACATGCAAGAAACCCCTCAACCATTTTACAATTCTGCATTGAGTTGTGGGGCAAACATTCCTCAGACTGATGTCCGAGTCTGGAGCATGAAGTTATGTCAGCCAAAGGGGGTAACACTAGCTATTAAGGGGTAGGGCGACCTAACTTTTTCCTCAGTTTAAATATACATTTTTGTTCAATCTTTTGTATAATGAGTAAAACAATGTTAATTTTTGTTGTTTACCGGTAATTAAGTCACATTTCTTAATAAAGAACTATGGGATGTCCTTATTTTTTACATGACTGTATATACTGTATATATTTACTTTAAGGATAAAAAATGGAGGAGAAAAAAGAAATAGAAATAGAAACGAGGAATTTCGTTAAATCAAACTGTGCTTTAAACAAGTACTAAAGCTGACCAGAACACAGGCACAGACATCTGAGGGCATTGATAAATCTACACATTAACTCACACACTAGGCAGCCTATACCATAGGCAATGACCCGACATGACCCCGTAGTCTGGTTTGTTTTGCTTGAATGATTGCGGCAGTCTGAAAAATTGTGCTTGGCCACACTGAAAGAGCATGTCGATAGTTTAACTCATTTGCATAACGCCACACCCTCTTATCACCATATATGGTGAACAGCTTGTCTGCTGCATTTCGACATGGAAGATGCAAACGGACAGCAAAGGTAAAACTGTCTTAAACGTAGAGCAAATCTAAAAAATAAAATAAGATTATTAAATATATATTTCAAAATATTTGTCATTTTGATTCTTTCTGCTGCTTGTTTTTTATGATGTTTTCTTTAATATGAAATAGTTAAAACGTTGTTTTGAATCCTACAATAACTTAATTTCCGTTATGCTGATATGATAAACAGAACACCATATAGTACCAGAAGTCAGGTCAGGCATCAGTTTGACTGCTTAATTACACCGCTCTACCACTAGAGGGTTCCTAAAACATGAGCAAAATTTGATTATTGCTATTCAATGCATAGAATAAAGAGGGGCTGTTGGGTGGGGGCTTTTATTTTACTAAAAAAAGTCAAGTCTCGGTCAGTCTTGCCAGGTTCGTTGGGCTGCTGGGCTACCGGAGGGCAACGGCGAGATTTTGTTTCCATGTTTTAGACCATGTGCTTCATGTTTGTTCATGTTGTCTGTGTCTTGTCATTGGTTAATTGTTCCCTCGTTGTGTCCCCCCTGTTAGTTATATATTTGCTTTGCTTTCCTTGTCCCTTGTGATTGTTTCCTGTACTGCTGTTTCGTGAGTATATCTGTCTTGTATTCTAGCCAAGCCAAGTTTAGCTTGGTTAAGTTTTTGTGTATTGTTTGTCGCTTTTGATTTAATAAACCGCACTTTGGTTCTCAACTACTCGCATTCAGTGGATCCTTACAAAAAGAGGGCAGGGCAGATAAAAGATTGGGGACCACTGACTTAACAGCAGCAGACTAGGAATGCAAATACTTAAACAAATTGCTAAAATTAACTTAGTTATCATCTACACCTATATATGGTCAAATTTAATATAATAATAAACCAATAACACACACCTGGTCACGGTACAGCCCTTTTTTTTCTCTGTATTATACAGCTTCGGGTTCAGAATCAACCTGTCTGGTTTCACCCAGAAAACTGTTCTTTCTCTCAAGGTTTCTTTCCCTAAACTGAATTATTCATAATGTCATTTCCACTCCAATTTATTGTGGTGGACAGCTTGGCTAACAATAACTTTGTCAATGTCTAAATATTTATGAACGGGGCTGCATATTTGAAAAGAGCTCTAGCTGAGTCAACACTGGGTATTTGTTTGTCAAAGGTTATAATTAAAACCACATGCTAGCAGCCGTACAATTTCTGGTGCAACTTCTACAATAAACTGACTTATTTGACATTTGACCATTTTGCCAGTTAATAAGCATATACCATGAGCAATAGCAGGGGTATGTTAAAACCTCGAAAGATATGTAAAAATGGTTCTCCTTTAAAAAGCATCAATCCTGTAAATGTCCTTTCTATCGATTTCTCTTTTTAATAAGTTACCCATATAAAATGAACTATAACAGTGGTTCCCAACCTTTTTTTGTCTTAGACATTTACATTTAATGATATTATCACTCTTGGTATTTCCTGCATTTTGTATTTCCAGTATTGCTGCACTGCAACCCAATTTGGTGGGAGCTTCCTCAGCTGGGTCCAGTATTCCTGGGTCATTACTATCAGTAATGAATCCATGAGTCAAATCTG